>CM066164.1:7955000-8556702 GCA_033629205.1 Lithocarpus polystachyus | reverse complement strand
TTAATAGCTTTGAAAATTTTTGGCACTTCTTGATGTTTTAAAAATATCCAAAGTTCAAATCCTCCTCCCCCCGCGCCCCCCCACACTGTAATTATTAAAAAAAATTGGATCATTTAATTATCTGGAAAAAATTAATTTTTCTGTTGTTTTCCTCTTGTTCCTTTTATGTGCACAATGGATTTGCCGTTTTAGTCTTGGTCTTCGCCCTTATAACACGTTAGGGAGGGTGGTACGAATTTTCAGTAGCCCTGTATATATAATATGTTCTTAGACATTTTCTATTCTATTGCAATCAATCATACATACTTGCTCAAAAACATACAGAAAATGGAAGAAAGATCAAACACGTTAATAATATAAATAAATGAAGATGCTCCATTCAATATTAATTATAAAAGAAATAACATAACATCCATAAAGGAAACTATAAAGTATAAGTAGATGTTTATACTCGATAAGAATTGCTGAAAAAAAGAAAAGAGGCTAGCTAGCACTAAAACCAAAAACTTAAATATATGCCATGATATGATCCCTAATCGTTAATATGTATTAGATAGAATCCATGGTAATGCAACCTCTTCTTTCCAACTTTCTGAAAAGGCCTTACATCACCGAAGTTCCCATGATATATAATCTTCTTAAAATAATTTTGAGCTGCATAGATAATGTCACACTTTAAAATGTCAGACATAAATGGCTCCTGTATTAAAATAAATAAATAAATAAGAAGAAGAAGAAGAAGAAGAAGAAGAAGAAGAAGAAGAAGAAGAAGATGATGATGATGATGATGAGAGACATCGTAATAAATCAACTTGCCTTTAGCATGTCTCACCATCCAGGAAACTAGACAAAGTTGGCCAAAAAATTTTCATTAATAAAAAATGATAAGATGGCACGACTAACATTGATGATGAACTAACAGAATACCAGTCCCATTACATGAACTAATAGAATAACATTGATGATGAACTACTAGAATAACATTGATGATGAACTACAAAAAATGCAGTTTTAAGCTGCGTTTTTTGAAGCTGGGTTTTAAAAAACGCAACTCCAGGGTGCTTTGAGCTGCGTTTTTTACACGCGGCTCCAGATGGGGTCTAAAGCCGCGTTTATTGACGTAAAGACGCAGCTCTAGCCCCATTTCATATATGTATATATTTTTTTTAAATAAGTCCTAAAGCTGTGTTTGGAAAACACAGCCAAACAAACCTAAAGCTGCGTTTACATCAAAAAAACGCAGCTTCAGGACTTCTCCCTAAAGCCGCGTTTGGAAAACCCAGCCAAAGAAGCACATAGAAGTACCTAAAGCCGTGTTTTCCAAACACGGCCATAGAAGCCTGAAGCCGCTTTTACATGTAAAAACGCGGCTTCAGGGGCTTGGTATATATAGAAAAATCCCTAACTGTACCAACACCAGCTCACTCTCACTCTCACTCTCAAACAACAAACCCTCGAGCACGCTCTCTATCACTCTCACCACCATGCCGCCATCGCCACCTCTGATCGGCGCCAACGCCGCTGCCGAGAACTCCAGTCTTGTAGCTCTGTCTCGCAGGCTCATAGCCGTGGTTTCTCTGTTTTCCTCTAGCGATTTCTCGCCGCCTCTGATCGACGCCAGCACTACCGCCGAGAACCTCGGTCTTATAGCTCTGTCTCTCAGCCTTCATAGGTCAGAACCTCTATTTTCCTCTTGAGATCTCTCTCGGTTGTGTCGCGTGTGTTCGTGTGTTTATGGTTGTTTGGCCATGGGTTTGGGTATTGCTATTCTTCTGGGTATAGACCCGCCTTGTATGTATGTAGATGTGAATTATAAAGCATATGTAAGGAAACTACTTCAAAAGACAATGACCTCAGACCCATAAAAGATTTTTTTTTTTTAAGATAAAGGGATAAGGGTAGAGAATAATATTGGCATAAAATTGAAACGCGGCTTGAGGATAGGTCTGTTTCATTTTATGCAACTTCTGTTCCAATTAAAAATTACAAGTTATAAATACATGGCTAAGACCAAATCCTTTATGCTCTCCTCACTGATGCTATATATTTTTTCTATGCCACTTGTGTAGAAAAATCTGAACCGTTTCACAAATCTCTTATGAGTGTTATAATGAGTTATTAAGAACATAGGATTATGTGCTACTTTTAACACTTTAGTGGTATCCCATATATTCAACTGATTTTACCACTATACGTAACTTTAGAATTCAAGAAACAGTTATGAACTTCTTATAGATAGGATTACTTCAATTGAAATAATCCTATCTAGTTTATACCAATAATTAAAACCACACAGAGAGTAGGTAGTGAAAATCATCTTGCCCAAATGAATTTAAAGAACCACAATTAGCTAGGAAAAGTTCTCATTTTGCTTATAGTAATTCAGTTTATTTTCGTGCCTTCATGTGCACAATTTTTCAAAGCCTTTTTCTAGATATAACTCTTCTTTAGTTTTACCCAATTTATATTTTAATTAAATAAGCCAATGAGAAGAAGAAAAAAAATATCTCAAACGGGCAATAAATATCAAAATTAATAAAAATAAGGTATATATTAAAATGTAGTAAGCAAATAAGTTTAAGCTAATTAGATAATGAAAAACAGCTTATTTAAACTAACACTAATTAATTTAAGAAATTACAATAAAGTAAAAGTATTATTGCAAATTCTACTTAATTTAGTTAAGTCAAATCCTAGCGTGAAAGAGAGAAGTTAAAGTCACAACAAACAAACTCACAAAAAATTCACGATGATACCCAATTTGTCTACCACCTTACACATGGGTCAATAAAAAAAAATTAAAAAATTGGGTGGTGTTGTGAAATTGTGGTAAACTTTTGTTGTGACCTTAGTTTTATTGAGCATGATATTATCAAGTAATTAAAAAAAGAAAGATCTCATAAAAGAGATTAGGACTTTATTTTTAAATGCTACTCTTCCAAGAATTTGAGAAGTGCACTCTAGTTACACAACACATATTTCATAAATCTAAAAATAAAAATTTGAGAGGGGAATTAATTAGATGGTGTATGATTGGAAGGTATTCATCACTCTCTCCTAAAGAGAGATGGGAAAGGTGAACACACACACACACACACACATATATATATATATATATATATCTTGTTGAGAAGTATTAAGTCTAAATCTTGACTTAGAGGTGTTGTCATCACATGCTCATTTCACTCACCTTCAAACACTAATTATTTTGTTCTCCACTTAGAGATGACCCATATATGAGAAAATTTCAAGTGGGAACAAAATTAGAACACAAGTCTAATAAATAAGAAAGATGAACCTTTATATATATATACACAATTCATTCATTCATGGCATAGGTGAATGACTGTTACGTCAAACACTAGGAGTGCAATGCTACAGTATTTTCTGCAAAAAGAATTTTAAAGGATCCATTATATGGGTCCCTTTTCCAATCCCACTCCAAACTTTTTCCTTAACCAATCTCGTTCTCAAGTATGTTCAATTTTTTCATCATTCTCTTATGGACCCCCATAGTCCCACTCTTTACTTTCTATTACCCATTGTTGGATCTCTCTGCTTGGTCCTGTTTCTGCTTTGGGCCTTGTTGGTTTCTAACCTTGTTTGCTCTGCACCTCAGATTATATACACATAGGACCTTAATTATTCATGTGTTTGGACACCTGTAGCATGTGAGCAATATCTCAAATATTTTAGTGATTTTTTTCCCCTTGGTATAAGAATCAAATTCTGTAGTGGAATATTAATATGACCAACAATTGGCCATTTATATATGAACAAGATCAAATGGTCAGTTATCAACTTGTGTAAATTTTCCGTATTAATTATGTATTTTATCTATGTGGATCTCATTGATTTCATCATGATCAATCGCAACAAAGTTATTGATATTATAGTTTTTTTTAAAAAAAAAAAAAAAACAAACAAACAAACTAATTTGGATAAAATGAACCTATTTGCATGTGTTGCTATACGTTGATAAAAGAATGAGGTTGCATGGGGTTGGTATAAAGAGACCCAAGTAGGGATTGAGGCTGAGAGTATCATAAAAAAATATTAAAAATCGGGTAATTGGTTTAGATTTTTTTTTTTTTTTTTTGAGAAACAAATATACACACAGTAGAGAGGAAAATAAGTTCTAATACAAAAACACACCACAATTGGTTTAGAATTTATTTAAAGTAATGCTGGTATTAGTACCATATATATCTTAATAACACAAAAGCACACCACAATTAGTTTAGAATTTATTTAAAGTAATGCTAGTATTACTGTATTAGTACCATATATATCTTAATAAAAAGCTATTATTTTATCCAAGAAAAGTTAGTAATTATATATACATTGCATATTCTGAATGCAAATCCTATATTTGCTTAACTGAAGTAAGATAATATATCATAAAACTTTAATCTATGTATCATTTAGTTGCATTACTTTGTTCTTTCTTTTAAATTTTTAATTGTTTGAGACAAATTGTAAATATGAAACATCATTTTTTTTTCTTTACACTAAAAGATGTTGGAAAGACAAATCCTATTCATTGAATGCAATAATCAAAACCTCATCATCTTAGAGTCGTGTGCAACCTCATCAACTGATGTCCAAACTGTTATCCGAATCACCCATACCTTATATTAGTTTTCTTTTGTCTCCTACTATTACATTTTTTTTTTTCCTAATCTTTTTATTGCTGTTGTTTTTGTTTTTGTTTTTCCTCTCCTTTTTGTTCATGCCCATACGGACCATTAGTTTCACAACGAAACAACTTTAATTCCCAATTAGAGAACTTTTGGAACCTTCTCTATTCTATGGGAATCATTTGAGACATCTTCAAAGAAACTGTTTTCCCAACCAAACTATCCTTCAAAGGAATCGTTATCCATTGGTGTTATTCCGTTAATCTAATTCAAATGACCAATACAAAAAGGTCCTTCACAACTGCCCCACAGTTCAATCATTGCATCACAGTCCCTCTTGACAAGTTATTTATTCATCTTTTGTCTTTATTTTTTTTAATATGTGTACTTTGATTGTATTTTTTTTTTTAAATAATCTATAATGAATGCATTGGAGTTTTTATTTTTTTTTATGTAATAAAATTTTATGTTGTGTTGCAGGAAATAGAGGCTTTGTTGGAAAAATTAGATTTTATACCGACATCAGTCTTCACAACTGACCTGCCTTACGTGGATTTCTTGGATCGGGTCCACAAAAACGAGCTCAAGCTTAGGTCCAAGGGTTTATGGGACGTACCACACCCATGGCTCAACCTTTTTGTCCCAAAGTCAAGGATTTCTGACTTCGACAAGGGTGTGTTGACAGATATTTGGGAAATAAAACTAGTGGCCCCATTCTCATCTACCCTATGAACAAAGACAAGTAAGTCGCTAAAGATCACAGTCTGTGTCTTTTTCCTTTCAAGAACTGCATGCATACAAGTGCAACATACAAGTAATTTTTTTTTTACACTTATAATTGTGAAGATGGATCACATTAATCATTGTCCGTACATGCAAACATACATATTTTTTTCCTTCTTTTGCATACGTGTATTATATAATATATAATTGCATGAAAATATATAAAAATATATACTTGTTTGTGTAAGTTCGTTTAGACCCCTGTAAACTAGATTGTTTAACCTAATTAATTAACCAAGTGAATACTTAGGTTTATTATTCAGATCTAGGTTAAAACAATAATAATCATATCAAGTAAAGCAGCGGAAAAATAAATAACACAACGATATGATGACCCAGGAAACCACACCGGTAAAAACCTGGGGAGGATTTAACCTAGCTATCCTCAAGGTAAAATAGCAAATCCACTAGAAAGAATTGAAGTTTACACAATAGCGACTTAGACCACTAACATCCTATTGCTACCCAAATGTAGGAAACTTACTACCATGACCCCATGATAGCTCCGAGATCCACGGACTCCTTCTTTCCTTGACTTTTGCAAAACACAAACACCACCGTTTGTGACTTTGAGACTCCACTCAAAGGTTTTGCAACACAAACTCTCCTGTTTGTGACTCCAAGACCACCCTTGAAGGTTTAGATCATCAGCTCCTTTGATGATTAGAGAAGGCAGCAACTTCAGCAATACCGGATCTTGAGATTCTTCAATGAACAACACCGGTAGAAGTAATAAGAGAGGTTTTAGGAACAAAACCCTAAATACAAAAGAGGCACACTCTTTTCTCTCTAAAAAGCCCCTTGTAAAAAAACGTACTTAGGGTTTCCTTTATATAGTGGGAGTAGTAGATCTGAAACCCTAATCCTTAATGGGCTAGAACTGCTGTTTGGGCTTAATTAAAATTCTGCAGATACGAATCTCGATCGATCGAGCCTGTTTTTCGATCGATCGAACCAGGCAGATTCTGAATTCTTCTTTTTGCAGCTTGTACGTTCTTGTGTGCTCACGATTTGCCAATTGTTCTAAACTTTTAGAACCTAACAGTTTGTATGTCTGTCTTAATTAAATATGGATATTTTGTATGAATGATTTTCATTTTCTTGGCTCATAAATAATGTGGACCATTTGTTAGCGGAAGGGCCAAGTATATGATATTAAGACAAGGTAGCCATAAGTGACCTACTAGGTACTAATCCCAACTCTTCTCGTATGGAAGCTGTAAAATTAACCTCCAATAATTGAGGAATCATTAAAGCTAGATCCAAATATATACATGGCGTATTCTAGCTTTTAAAATATGTGAATTTTGGCTCCTTATACTAGCTGTGAGCCTCCAATAATATTCCTTCTTCAAAACCATGTAATATAATGTCTTTGTTAAGAAGAAAAAGACCGAGTCGGGACTCTCATTATATGTTACAAATTTCTTTTGAGAACTTTAGAATAGTCTGAAATCCGTAATTATTTGAGGACACTGTAAGTAACGGAACTAGTTTCTTGGTATTTGAGTCGGCAGCTAGTAGAGCCATTATTAAGCAAATTGAAAAAAGAAAACACAGCTTGTTGACTAGGTTGTAAACTCGAAGCATTCACTCACTATTAATGGCTCTACTTCATTGCCTAATTAAATGTCACATGGAGGAAGAAATTCTCAGTTATATTTTTATGAAGTTACATATCAAAACACTTCATGCATGGGTCAGAATTTTTATGAAGAAATTCACATATGTTTGGTTTAGAATATGCTCTGATAGGGGTTGCGTTTTAAATAGAGCAACTCCTTTTGCAATTTTATTCATAGTTTAATAAGTTATGATTAGAGTAAAATAACTTTCTTTCTTTTTTTTTTTTTTCTTTTTTTTCTTTTTTTATGTACATGCAATCAATATAATCATATGGTTGAATTTAATTGAGGAATTTATGTAAGTTTTGTATTTAAATATTTTGTGGGTTCTTTCACTTATGTTTAAATTCATAAGAATGTGCTCTGTTCATGACCTTTGCTCCTAGATAAAACAACGTAATTGACAACTAAAAAGTGGGCAAACAGAGAAAAAAAAAAAAAGGGAAAAATCATGACAATTGATGGACCCTTGAACCTATGATTAGACGATGACATGTGGAGCATTTAGCAAAGAGAACAAATGGACCACATGCACATAGACAACGCAACTGGGATGAATATTGTATATCATGCCAGCTAGGATGATTACCACTTTTTTCTTTTGTTAACTGTAACCCAACTACAATCGACGGTAGTGGTCATCCAAGTGTGAAGATTCTCATGTCAGAAGATCTACACATAGGGACCCAATTGATAGGATTGGTACCCATGTCCTGTTACCAAAAAAAAAAAAATTGCAAAAATAAATAAATAAATAAAAACTAAGTTCCAATTCTTAACATAATTGCTGTTTGTACAAAGTAACACTAACGACCCATCACACCCCCCCCCCCCCCCCCCCCCCCCTATGGGTTTGGGTCCCCATTAAACAGCAACTTGTTAGTTAGCACCCAGGAATATTTTATATACACTACCAATGAGACTAATATGCCTGTATTGCTTCACATCTAGAGCACAACCTTTTGGAGAATTAGTGCAATAAATGTAGCAATTAGGCTTCTCTGAAACATATCTTGGTGTTTGTCTCCCTCCTCTAACCATAAGGCCCTACAATGATATTCATAATAATTTTTCAGAGAACATCTAAATTCAATGTTATGTGATGCGGTAGAGAGAACTCAGACTAGTGTAGATTAAGGGTTTAAGAAGAAATTCCAGCAACAAAATAAGATTATAGCAAAGAAAAGATAATAGGATTAAATTTGTAACAAGCAAATATCAATATCTAAACTCAAAGAGCTCAAAAAAATTCAGAGATCAAATTTCATAAATTAAAGTAGATCAGCAAAGGCTGCCTACAAAGGAGAGGCAAGCCTCTTTTCAATTTGAAATTTAGGTCTTTTTTATTTATTTATTTATTTATTAGATAAAAAATGTGGATGTAGTTTTCCTATCATCCTATGTATAACTCATCAAGTTGGTCCATGGCCTAAACTAGAATTTTCTTTTGGGTGCCTTAATATCTTCTTTTTTTTTGGGGGGGGGGGGGGGGGGGGGGCGTCTTAAGAAATAGTAAATATTTAATAATGAATTGTAGTGCACAATCTTCAAAAATAAAAATATTCTAGTCAATAAATCATGGATTTTCATGCACAATTTCATTAGAGTTATGTGTTTTTTTTTTTTTTTTTTTTAATGCACAACTTGATTGCTCCATAACTAGAAGGATTTGGCATCAGGTCAAAGTTTAGAGTTTGATGAAGGACTCTGGTTATGACTGGGGTTAGGTGCTTCAATGGAGTAACAGCGCTTGAAGAATAAAAGCTTTAAAGTGCTCTGTCATCAGTGCTCTGATGCAGTGTACCACATCTAGTTACAAAGAAACACCACACATTTTTAAGGAGCAACATTAAATTTAGTAGGTTCGGCATGACAATGAAGAATTCTATGATCAACAGGATGATTTGTTGTAATTGGAGTGCTGTAGTCTAGCTGCTGTTTGGCTTAGTTTTTTTTTTTTTTTTTTTTTTTTTTTTTTGGGTTTTAGTAATCTTGGCTACTTTGTGTAGTGTTTGTGCCAGAATTCTTTTATGTGCAGTTCTTTTGGGCTGCTGGAGCTGTAGAATTTCTATACTTTTTTGCTTTTAACAAAATCTGACATTTATCTAAAATAGAGAATTTGAGGTTGCTTTAAACATTGATGAGAATACAGAATGTGAGTTTGATAAGAATTGTTTTGCTTTAGTGGAGAATTGTTTTGGTGACCAGCCACCGTAGGCACTGCATTGCTTTAGGGATATATATAATCTGCAGCCCGCCAGGAATCTTAAAATCAATAATTTCATATATTTTTTAACTATAAATTAACCTATGTTTCCACTAAGTGTTGCTTTTTAATTGAAGAATAATAAGTGTATCATTTGGTAACTCGAAGAGAGAAGAAAACATGCTAAAAGTTGTAGGTATTATAACTTAGGCTAAGACCAAAGCAACAACAATGACAGTAAAAAAACAAAAGACTATGCGGCTTGGGTTGATGTGTGTAATATTTAAAGGACACTATAAACACAGTTAAGGGGTAATTTGGTACACCTATTGTGTATTCCAGGTGCTATATGTATTATTATTTATTTATTTTCAATATAATATTTTTACTTAAAAAAAATATCAGTGATGATTAATTCTGTCTATGAAGTAAAAGAATTTTGTATCCAGTTAACATGTTCCTTACATATCTTTCACAGGTGATTTTGTTCTCAAAGATTTAAAATTGCAAGCAGAAAGGCCTAACATCACTATAACTTCTGGTCACTGTGCAAGAAAATTCAAATGCCTCTCAAAAGCTATTCACCTTCATTTTCTATCATTTTGTCTTGGTACCCCAATTCCCATGCCTTTCCTTTGTTGTGTTTACTATCTTTCTTCATTTGATGCATACTAGCATCTTTGTAAGTCTTTTTTCTTTTTCTTTTTCTTTTTTTCTTTTAATTACATACATTCGGATTTGTATCATAGGCCGTATCATAATTTGATGCCTCTCCTTTTTTTCTTTCTAAGACATATGTAGGCCGTATCAATCGACCTATTTTCAAAAAAAATTGTCAAACAAACACAGTTGGGACATACCCAAACTGCAGTACTGTATTTGACAAAGGGTGAATTTCTCGCTCTTCAAATTGCATGAAGCGACACCTAAGCTTCAATGTGTGTCTGTGTATATATATATATATACACACACAGACATATATATATATATATATATATGCAACCTGAACTTCCTCTGAACTAAATTATAGACTATAGTATACCTAAATTGTTTATCACTTCATACATCTTCTCTTTTGACTAACTTATTTCATAAATTAAATAAAGTTTCATAAATTAAATTAATTTTAACCCTTCATACAACTTCCTTCTTAAACTCCATAAGAAAATGTGACAATCGACTCTCAACAAGTACCTCCTAATTACATGGATGCATTAGGTTCTTCCCCGCTAATAGAATCAACAAATCTTATCGATTTTTCGAGGAAATTTAGACCAACTATTGGAACCTGAAAGAAGTGGTCCAACCCCCAAATATATTTCTTGAAATAACTAATTTGTTATTTTTCTTGTAAATAGAATTTAAAAGCCAAAGCAGAGGCTTTCATTCCATTTGGTGCGGGCAATAGATTTTGTCCGGCAAGTGATCTGGCTAAGCTTGTGATAACTATTTTCCTACATCATTTTCTCCTTAACTACAAGTGAGTTCCCTCAAACCTTTTACTACATAGGAAATGTCTTTACTTATTTTGCAAATGAAATATCATCATACATAGTATTATTGTCCATGTGCTCTTTTAAAATTCTATAGAGCCTCAATTGAGTAAGCAAGATAACCCTTTTTGTATTCTATTTTGTCATTAACCAAAAATGACCACCCTAAAAATGAGTTCCAATGAAATAACTATTAATGATTCTTGTTGAGGTCAGTGGTGACATAAATATGTACGTAGTTGCAGATTTTGATTACAAACTAAAATAAAATTACTCATAGTTGGTGTGTAATATAATATTTAGTTTTCTTATACATCTTACATGTGTACATGATTGTACTACATTATGTACATGTGGTCCAATCTTCTACATCTGACCGTACTTTTTGATTACTTTTGCTTCATAATGAAGGTTTCAAGTAGGAAGACACTGAGCCACCTGTGATTCTTCATCTTCCATAGCTTGCTAAAGATAAGGTAGCTTCCTTTTCATTACTCTCCTTATGGGGAATGCACTGGGTGTAATATATGATTACAAATAATAGAAAGAGTATTCCCTAATCTAGCTATAGTTGCCCTATAGCCGTGTTTCTTATACATGCAGCTAAAACCCACCACCTATACCAGTGTTTTTCAAAACGTAGCTATAGGCACCCTCTGTAATAAGTAATAAGTTTCACATGATCATAGCTGCATTTATTTTGACTATCTTACTTGTTTAAAAATATGACTCTAGAGGCTTTAAAAAACTTACATCCTTTATTGGTGAAAATCAATTTACATTCTAATCTTAAACAAATTTGTTTAAATAACTACCTTAGCATATGAGGAGAAATCGGTTAGGCGTCTACTATTTTGTAGCTAGAACATGAACTCACAAACGAAACATCCTCGATCTTTCTCAACCATGTGAAAATAAACTTTATAAAACTATGTTTATTGCAAACCCATTATCCAAAATCACATTCTATATAACAATTTGACAATAACCTAAATGCACCACCATGTTTTCGCTGAAAGATAGGATTGTCTCATGAAAAATCCTGCTTGGGAATGTTAAGTTTGAATAGGTATCACTCAATAAACAAGATAATGCAACAGTTGGAGCCTTGAACTCTTTATTTGTAGTAATAACTAGCTTATAGATTGAAGTGCTTGAGTAGGGTTGTATATAGGTCTCAAATCACCTATGAAAGTAATTTGAAGGTTTGTTGCCTATGCATTACCAAATGTTGTTGTAGGTCAGATTTTGGAAATCTTGTATAGCAATGGATAAAAGTTAGATGAAGATGTGGAGGGGTTCAATGGAATATATTGAAGGGGTACTTAAATTTGTGGAATTTGCATCTTTACATGCACGTGATGGGAAAATCTTTTGTCCTTGTACCAAATGTGTGAATTTGAGTTTGGTGCCGCCAGGGGTGGCACGTGAACATCTGTGGAGCAAGGGGATGCTTCAAAGTTACACATATTGGAAATGGCATGGGGAATCGGCGACTGTGCCAACGGCCACCGAATGTGGGAGTAGTCATGTGCAAGACTCCTTAGAACAATACGGTGACTTTCGTGGGATGTTGCATGATTTGTGTCCCACGCATGAAATGCCACCCGAACCAATGGACCAAGGTGAAACTGTGCAACAACCGGCTAAAGGTCCGAATGATGGTGCACAAAAGTTTTACAAAATGATAGATGATGTGGACAAACCTTTATATGATGGTTGTACAAAATTTAGCATATTCCCAGTCATCGTTGTGTTATTCCAGTTGAAGACTCTTTATGGTTGGACGAACAAGTCATTTACTATGTTACTGCAAGTCATGATGGATATGCTTCCTTTAGACGCCAAGTTGCCAAAGGACCATTACGAGGCTAAGAAGATAGTTCGAGATTTGGGTTTGGGTTATAAGAAGATCCATGCTTGTCCCAATGATTGTATGCTATTTTGGAAGGAGAATGTTAACCTCGAGGCATGTCCTTGTTGCAAAGTTTCAAGGTGGAAAACGAATGAAGCATCTGTTACAAGTAATAATGCCTTATCCAGTAAGGGAAAGAAGAAAGCTGCAAAGATCCTACGATGGTTCCCCTTAAAGCCAAGATTGCAGCGACTGTTTTTGTCACCCGACTTGGCTAGTTCTATGAAATGGCATGTTAATGATCGTACTAATGACGGGATAATGCGGCATCCTGCTGACTCGGATGCATGGAAAATGTTTGACACAACACATTTACAGTTCTCGTCTGAGCCTCGTAATGTCAGACTTGGATTAGCTACAGATGGGTTCAACCCCTTCGGAATTCTGAGTACTACTCACAGCACTTGGCCTATCATGCTCGTCCCTTACAATCTCCTACCTTGGCTGTGCATGAAATGGTCATCTTTGATTCTATCACTAGTTATTCTTGGTCCTAAATCGCCAGGGGCTGCGATAGATGTGTACTTGCTACCCCTAGTAGAAGAATTGAGGGAATTATGGGATATTGGAGTAGAAGCATACGATGCATCTTCAAAAAACGTATTCCAATTACGTGCAGCATTGATGTGGACCGTGCATGATTTTCTAGCGTACGTAGATGTGTAGGGTTGGAGTACGAAGGGTAAGTATGCGTGTCCTTGTTGTGCCTTGGAGACTGACTCTCGATATTTAAAAAATGGCCACAAATTTTGTTACATGGGACATAGGCAATGGTTGGGTAGTGACCATGAATTTCGGAGAAAAAATACATTATTTGATGGATCTACTGATATACGAGTGGTTCCTATGCCACCAGTTGCGTCAGATATAATTGTGGACACAGAAAGTTTAGTTGGACGTTGTCTGGGAAAGAAATGTCAAGAAAAAAACAACAAAAGAAAGAGAGGCGAGGCACACCAGTGTGTTTGGAAGAAGAGAAGTATTTTTTTCAGCTTGCCTTATTGGGAAGATCACAAGTTGCAACATAATCTTGATGTGATGCATATAGAGAAGAATGTGATGGACAATATACTTGGCACGGTGCTGAACTTGAAGGAATGGACAAAGGACAATTACAAGGCACGGCTTGACTTGGCGGACATGGGAATAAGGAGTGAACTCCACCTACAGTGAAAAGGTGATGATATGTATACGATACCGCCTGCGAGTTTTCATATGACTGCATTGGAGAAAGATGGTTTCTTGCAAGTTTTGTGGGACGTAAGAGTGCCTGATGGATATGCTTTCAACATCTCACGCTGTGTCAATCTGAAAGAACGCAAGATTTCTGGTTTAAAGAGTCACGATAATCACATCCTGATGCAACAACTCCTTCCAATTGCTTTATGAAGATCTTTGCCATCGCACGTTACTAGACCTTTGATAAAGTTATATTCTTTCTTCAGGATAATTTGTTCGAAAACCCTTACGGTTTCAGATATTGCAAGTGCTGAGGCAGACATTGCAGTGACGATGTGTGAATTGGAAGTGATATTTCCTCCATCTTTCTTCACTGTGATAGTACATTTGGTCATGCACTTGGCTACTGAAGCCAAGATTGGTGGTCCAGTTCAGTATCATTGGATGTACCCCATTGAGAGGTAAGTCTTGTGTAATACATGTACAATATGAGCTTAGTGTCAAGTACTAACCTTTTCATATGCATTGAAGGTGCCTCTCATGCCTTAAGTCTTACGTAAGAAATAGGGCTGCTCCAAAAGAGTGTATTGCCGAAGGATACGTAATGGAGAAATGCTTAAAGTTTTGTTCACGGTATATGGAAGGAGTTGAAACTATATTCAATCGACCCACAAGGATGATGGAGGAGTCAACAGGGGCGGTTTCAAGTGTGGCACTAGACAATAGGGAGTTGACCTAAGCTCATCGCCACGTGCTATTCAATTCCGAGAACATTTACCAGTTTTGTGAGTAAGTACTACAGACACCAATATTTTGTTTTCCAGTCCAATGTTCGCTATGTGTATTAAGACTACTACAAATGTCATCACATGCAGGACGCATAAAAGTTTGATGGAGGACGAACTTCGAAGGGGCCATTGTTGTATATCCAATGCATCACATGGAGAAGTTCTGTGGCTGGTTTAGATATCACGTACGTGTCACATCTTCAAGTACTGCTTAAGCTTGCAACTTTCCCATAAGTAGAATGACTGTACTAATTAAAATAAGTTTGTTTGGTAATATTAGGTGATGTCAATGACTGATGCTGATAAGGAAAGTACTGCGCTTACTGATACACTTATCACACTTTCGAAAGGGCCAAATACATCAGTAAATCGGCTGAAACATTATGTCATAAATGGGTTAAAATTTAGGAGTTCAAATGTCGAGGCAAATAGAAATACGCAGAATAATGAAGTTAGTGTTGCCACTAAAGGTGGCATTACGTACTATGGTTTGATAGATATTATTGAGTTGAATTATTCAGGCAATATCAAACATGTGTTATTCAAGTGTACATAGGTTGATGATCAAAATAGAAGGGGATATAAAACTGATGAGTTTGGGTTTCCTTTGGTGAATTTTACTCACTCCATACATGGTGGGGAGGAAATGGTGCATGAACAATATGTCTTAGCGTCTCAAGCTACACAAGTTTTTTACGTTGAAGATAAAAGGCAGAAAGATTGGTATGTCGTTGTTAAAACGAAAGCTAGAGATGTGTTTGATGCCGGTATTGGCCCCCATTGTGACGAGGATGACACGGATGGGTTTTATGAGAACATTCCGTATAATATAACTAGTAATGATGTTGGTAGGGACCTTCGTTGGGGTCGAGATGATGTGGAGGGCATGACAATTGATGCTTCTATCATTGGCGAAATAGATCTTCATGAAATGGACAACTTCGATGATTGTGAGTTCATTGATGATGAGTCGAACGATGAATATGACAATGAAGTGGAGTACATCAATGATGAGTAGTGTAATAGGATACTGTTATTGTATGTGTAATTATTTTATAGTTATTCTTGCAATTATAAGTAGAATTTGTAAGGGTCTATTGCAGGCAAAGTTTGACAATGTTGCATATATATGTTACAACTATTATTTCTTCATGTTGTTAACAAATAATAGTTTTAACATGTATAATTATCTTTAACACTATTATTTCTTCATGTTGTTATTTCTTGATGTGATTGCTTGTTGGCTATAATTATCTTTCTGTTTGTGTTGTAAAGGTAACGGACGCAAAAATGGCGAGGAAACGTCAATTGCCACTTGTTTATGTTGGGCAAGGATCGTCGCATTCCCGACAAAGGGTGGAGGCAGCAGATGAGGAAGCCCATATTTCTGAGGAGACAAGACCGGTGGCAAGTGATGTCGATGAGACACAGGCCCCAGGTAATTAACATGTCTTCGAATGTAAAGTTTGATGTTTATTACTAGATGCGTAATTTAGTTCTAATAGCTATAGCTATAGGAAGTCATTGGGTTCACAATCAGTATTTGAAAAAGTATTAGCATATACGTAGTAGTAGTAGTAGTAGGGGACACCTACAGAAGCTCCTATATAATTTTTTTTTTATAATCTTGAAAAGGTGTACAGATAATGCATGCGTTATAATGACACTAGTGTTTAGCGTATTAGTCACAATTTATTTATGCGATAAAGGTTCTAATTTGTATAATGTATTTTACATAAGCCTATTACTAAAAGTATTTTTGGTAATTTGTTATGTAATAAGTTATGAAAAAGTAATTAGTGTAATATAGTTTTTTCTAAAGTATTTACACCACAAACTAGGCAATTCAAATGATACCTCAAATAATCTATAGTACCTAAATAGCATTTAAAATTTGTTGTTGCTATGCTCTTATTGAGCTACATTAGCATAGCATTTCGGTCCACTTTGGTCCATTCAGTATATTTAGTCCACTTCGATCCGTTTGGTCCATGCATATCCCTTAGGTCGAATATGGTTGACTTTGGTCTATTCGGTCCAATTTGGTCTACTCAGTCCATTCACTTCCCTTTAGTCCAATTTGGTCTACATCGGTCCTTAGGTCCACTATGGTCCATTCGATCACTTCGGTCCAATTCCGTCCACTTTGGTCCATTGTAGTACCTATTGGTCCATTCAGTGCACTTAAGAATGATCAAGATAAGTTTGGCTTGAAATTATATATTCTAAATCCAAATTTATTAATTTCAAATGAAGGCAACCCAAACTAAGTGAGGTTGCTCATCTTTTCAAAAGCTAGGTAAGTGCATGCTTGTTTAAAGATGCAAAATTAACCTAAATCAAAATACACTCACAAAATATTGTCATAGGAAGAGGTCATAATTTGATCTCTCTTTCTGTTTGTTTATAAGGGCTAAGACATAGTTGTGGTAAAGTGCTATCCTTTGTAGGCCAACTTACAACCGTTCTATGGGACTTATAAGTTAGTATTAAAGAGAACTAGTTGCAGGTTGTCATAGAGGGTAATGTGTTACGAAATGTGTTGATGGCCAATATAATGGGGGAACAAGTTGAATGGTCGATTACTCACAGTGAATAGGCATCTAGGTTCATTAGTCACAGTGCCAAGAAGTCCCATACATGTATGAAGTCACAAAATTAAGAATAATTACTAGTCATTCTAATTCTAATGCAAGTCAGCAAATGTTCTCAACAATTAACTTGGTCACATGAATGCGAGGGATAAAGGTCTAAATTTACTCATGTTTTGTTTAAATGAAATCATAAACCGTTTATTATTTAAGTTTCTAGATGCATAATATTTGCATGGCCATGACGTTTTTCACTAGTTGTGAGCTTTGATAAATCAGTCCTAATATTGGTGGTTTTGTATATACAGATGATTATGTTCAAACTCCAGCATCAGTACAAAATCCAGCACCGGTACAAAATCCAACACCAGAAAATAGGCACGCAAGACATGGGAAAACCAAGTTGACTGACATATGGGCAATGACTGGTGAGTACAAAATCCAATTGCCATTAAATGATGAAGGCCAACCTATTGGCAAGGATGGGTCATTGTTCGTTCGGTGGTTGGGCACGTTTTGCGAGAATGGCATGTTATGCCCGCTTACACCTACAGGGTGGCCAAGCGTCGATGACAATTTTAAACAAGATTTTTGGACGGAGATTGAGGTAGTATGAAAATAACATATAAGTTACTACATTTACAACAGCTTTTGAGTTAATTAAATGTCACTTTTAGACTGCTGTCCTAATGAAGTTACTACATTTTGCTAACTCCACTTTTGCATTTAAGAAGCGGTATATAATTGACCCCAATATTGTCACACCACCCAACCAAATGGCATGGGCAATGCATCAACTAGGGGAACTAAGGAGAAATCGGAGGACGAAGTTGAAGAAGGATCACGTCAAAAGTGGGTTGACACGTCAACAGGTATTGGATAGCCAACCACCAATGGTTATCAAAGCGCAGTGGATAGAGATGGTTGACTATTGGTTCAATGACAAAACAGTGGTACTGTTACTTTCTTCAGCAATCTCATATTCGTGGTAATTTAGTCAAGAGATGTTATGTTAAGTTTTTTTTTTTTTTTTTTTTTTTTTTTTTTTTTACGATAATGTGGTTGCAGAAATTAAGTGACAAATACAAGGCAAGTCGAGATAAACAAGAGGCAATATCAAGGTCTGGGGCCAAAAGTTTGGCACAAATATCGGATGAAATGGTAAGAACTAAACTTAGAATTCATGAACGCCTACATGAATTTTTTCATATTTTGTTTTCTTATTTATGGTTTTAACCTCATTTCATTTGTTTTAGGAATAAGGATAAGTTAGTTAAATTATAGGTAATTTTGTAAGTAAAAACGACAATAAATAACTTTATGCATCCTCTTAATATACAGAGATGACTTTCATAATCCTCTTAATATATAGATATTAAGTAGTCACTTAAGGAGAATAATTATCTTCACATGATCCTAGCCTAATTATGCATGTCTATAAATATTTAGCCGCTGTCATCCAAACATGGTTAAATGGCAATCACACAAGCATGCTATTCATTATAGCGACAAGAAGCATTTAAACAATGAAATAAAAAAGGATTTATAGAATAGGAATTAAAACTAAGGGGAAGCTTTGTAATTGATTAAATATGGTATTTATTTGGGAATTTTCTGAATTGATTTAGGCAAGAATTTGGGTGTTATTTGGGGAATTTTCTGAATTGATTTTGTCATCGTTAGTGCACATATTTCTAGCAATTTGGTGAGCATCCAACATAACCTTTTCATTGCAAATCATAGAGAAACATGCCTAGTTTACTAAGTCCCAACATTTTAGATCACCCATGGGCAAGTTGTGACAAATTTGTGTGCAAAGTGGGCATCTCGATCTTATCTTGAACCATTTTCTATGGGTTTTGCATGATAAGGACAAGAACATTTTTTATTCTAGATGCTGTATTTTATGGACATATATTTGTGTTATATTTTGAAAATTGTTTGGAGGAAGTATAAGAAAAGTGTAATCATGGAAAGGAACTTATGGCAATGCATATGTATGCCTAGCTGGATGGACAATGTTATGGGAGTTATTATAAATTTGCTTAATGGACAACCTATACTATGGTGGGGCTTCTTATTATGTCTATTGGATGGACTTTATCAAAACCATGTTGCCTATATTATTGTCCATGTTCTTTTTTTTTTTTTTTTTTTTTGTTAATGCTGATGGTTATACTGATTGGATACGCTTAATAGCAAACTTCACGTTGAATAAGCTCATTCCTGGCAGGTTCACCCATGGGTAATTTGTGATAAATTTGTGTGCAAAGTGGGCATCTCAATCTTATCCAAAATCACATTTTCTATGGGTTTTGCATTATCACATTTTATCCTTCAATATGCTATTAACACAGTTTATCCTTCACTATTTAAATTCTCATAATTTTCTATGCTTTATAGAAAAAGCATACATATCCTTAATTATTTGAAATATATATAATTTGCCATGCGGTTCATTTCATGAACCCCACAATCTATCTATAGTATAAACCAACTTGTAGATTAGTCATATTAATATACATGCAATGACTATTTACTACTCTCTCAGCTGAGGTGCTCATCTATGTTATTTACTACTCTCTCAGCTTTATCTTTATTTGACTAACTTCGCTATGTTATGACTATTTCATTGTGGTTTTGTTCATCATGTAGGCAAAAGCTAAAGGGTAGGCAGTTAAGCGCGCTGAGGTGTATCAACGAGTATACCGCACCAAAGATGGGGTTCCTATTAGTACCCATGCAGAAAAGAACATGGTAAGTACAATTTGATCGAATCGAATTTTAGTGTATTTTGTGTTTGTATTGTGTATGGTGTGTAATACATTGTTTGGTTCTTGTGGGAAAACAGAATAGGATGACAAAACTTTTGAATGAACCGAGCATACGACTACAAGGAGAGATTGGTAGGGGAATCCTTTGGTCCAACGACGATGCGTATGCTAGGGTGATGGGTCGTCCAGAGCGCCCAGGACATGTGCGTGGGGTAGGTTTTGGAATCACCCCATCAGGAAGAAATACGACAAACCTTTCGCAGTTTGCCTTAACTCCATCGTCAAGCCGAACAACCCTAAGGATTTCAGAGTTAGAGACGAGTTATGAACAGCTTAGGGAGCAAATGGCTCAATCTGAGGCGAGGCATAGGGAGGAACTAGCTCAATCTGAGGCAAGGCACCGACAACAAATGGCCGACGTGATGACATCGGTGAGAGACATGATCAACCATATTAGCCAGGGTGCGCGTGATCTAAATTCTTCTCAGGTAGCAAACAAATGTTATTTAGCAAAACACTACTTTTTATATTACATGTTATGTGATATTAATACGATGCCTTTAATATATTTTAGGGTGGCAATGCTTGATGGGAATGAAACTGTGAATGCTGAGGTAAAACAAAATTTCAAGCAAAACAATAGCCTACATATATACATAACATGCTAGTGAATATGTTATAAAATCTAAGAATGCAATTTTTTATAGTGACTACTGAAGAATATCGTTGAACTTGATTTGTCATCTGAAACATGAAGAACACAGTTTGAATTTGGCATTAATGTATTGATGAACACAGTTTTGACTAGATTTTTTTCTTCTCTCTAAGTTTTATCTCTGATAAATTGACTAAGTATTACCAAATAGTTTTTAGATTATCAATCTCAACTACACTACTGTTGTTACTAAGTTGATGAAAACAACATAACTGATATGGCAGAGATTGATCCTTGCTTATATTTTCTTTGTTTTGTTTTTCTTTAATCGAAATGAGCTCACTTTCCCCTATAATATTATTCTGCCAAATTGCTCCATGATCATGCCTTTTGATACAAAGAATAATTTGTAACATGACAAAGAATAATTTGTGCAGTTTTACCATGAAGTGGACAAGAAAGTGTTTCCGTTCACATTATTTATGCTAAGAAGTAAGTCACAATGGAAGCAAATGAAACTAAGGCCTCACAACCTAGTGGACATTCTAAGCATGTTGTATAGTTTTTTTTGTGAATAGACATGAACAAACGTTTGTATATTTTTTGTTAACACAAGGTTAGTGATGTTGCTGCTTGTATATTTTTTGTGATGTACAAAATATTGTATATACCTTTTGGCAATTTTTTGTTGGGAACTTGTATATATCTTGTTTGTGGAACTTGTAATGTTGTGAACCTGTGAATTTGTGATGTTGGGAGGTTGGCAACTTGTGATGTTTGTGAATTTGTGATGTTATGATGTTGGGAGGTTGGCAACTTGTGAATTTGTAATGTTGGGAGGTTGTGATGTTGGGAATTTTTAATTTTCAGATCTTAAAAAAATGTGAAGTTGTGATAGCAGGAAGTTGTAATAGCAGGAAGTTGTGATAGCAGGGAAAATGGAAAAAAAAAAGGAAAACCTATAGCCGCGTTTTTAAAACGCGGCTATAGCTTCTACAAATGTTCCTGGCGACACTAGAAAACGCTGCTGAAAGCAGGTTTATAGCCACATTTTTGAAAACGTAGCTATAAACCTACCCTATAGCCGTGGTTTTAAACGTAGCTCTAGGTAGGTCTATAGCCACGTTTTCTGAAACATGGCTGTAGGTCTGGGCCGCAGTTCTGAACGCAGCTCTAACTGAGTCTATAGCTGCATTTTTAGAAACGTGGCTATAGGTAGACAACTCTAACCGAGTCTATACCCATGCTTATAAACGTAGCTATAGGCTCAAAGCCTATAGCCGCAGTTAAGAAACGCGGCTTTAGGTAGGGCCTATAGCCACGGTTACAAAAACGTGGCTTAGACCCGCTGGGGGCTATTGCTGCATGGCATAGGCCTGGGTTGTAAATGCAGCTATAGGAAACGCGGCTATATCCTATAGCCGCGTTTTTGAAACGCAGCTTTAGACCTCGTTTTTGGGCTGTTACAGATAGATATTTTTTTTTTAATATAAATAATTTTTATATTTTCAAAATTTATAAAAGATGCATATAATATATTCACACAGCCTCTAAATTTGTAAAATATAATTTATGCTTGCAAGCAGGACCAGGAGGTGACAAAATTGAGATCATAGAACCGTTTTTTTAACAACCTTAATTTGATACAATATTTGATCAACATCAATGTAATTTTAATTCACAAAAACTAGATTAATCTATATATTAAAAAATGAAAAAAAAAAAAAAAAGAGAGAGAACCTTTATTATATAATAAAAATTCCGAGCAAACTAAATCAATATTTCTATTTTTTAACTAACTCTGTGGTTTATGTTTCTAAAACTTATAATCAACATCAATCTAAATTTAATTCACAAAAAATAGATTAATTTATATTAAAAAAAATAAAAAAATAAAAAAAGAGAGAGAACCTGAATTTATTATATATACTGTAATAAAAATTCCGTGCAAGGTAAATCAGTATTTCTTATTTTTAATTAAGGTTGTGGTTTATGTTTCTAAAACTTTTAATCAACATTTTTTTTAATCATTGTATATCCACATGCGCCCTCTATCACTTAATTTCATTTCCTTTATAGCTGAATAATTTCAGTATAATAATATCACTATTTAGTCCAAAAACAAAGCATACATTAGTAATTGCAAAGAAAGACAAAACAAATATATCAAAACCCAAACCTATAGCTAAAGAGAATAAATTAATATGCAATTAAAACATATATATACATGTCATAAGACAATCCAAACCAAATGCTTACGAACAAATTAATTAAGTAATTAATTACCGTTTTCTATAACTTCCTCCCTTACTTCTTGGACTTAGAATTATGAGACCCTCGTTGCCCTAAATTTGGATCATATTCCCATACCAAAGTGAAAGAATAATCATCCTCTGAGCCTCGACCAGTAGTGCTAGCTAGTACTTGCACCATCATCACCATGTATGCATAAAAATCGAAAGCTTTCAAGCACTGATTCCAAAGAAATATGGTAGATTTGTGGAGTAGGGTTCTCTTGTGACCTCACAACTGCACCAGTACTGTTCACTTGTGACTCACTTGTCTTGTTATCGTTTTCCTTGACATTATTCTTGGAGGTGGGATTCTTCTCTTTTGTGCTTTTGGAAGAACATTCAGCCTTGTTTGTTTCAGTTTCTTTGGTAGTGGTTTTAGGAATAGGGTTATGGCTATGGCTTTTGCACAAGCACCAGTTGCAAAGAGAGCTATGAGGGGCAGAGCATGAAGATTTGCAAAGTACGAAAGTGACATATCGCTTGCAAGAGGGGCAGTAATGGCTCATATTTCCAGTTGAAGACATTTTTGGTAGCTTGAGAGAGAGAGAGAGAGGGAATTAAATTTGTGTGACAAGTTGTTTTGGTTTTGTGTGTGTATCTTTCTTGGTGCCTATGCCAATACATATATATATATATATACACACACACACCAAGTCGAGAGGGATTAAGGCATTTTTCAACATTGTAATGATTAAACTAACCATACATATTTAAAGAAAATGTGAGTACCATATATCATCCACCACCCGGAGCATTGCAGTTAATGTGGGTTTTGTGTGTGAGAGACGAGTGAGTACAAGATAGAGTTGATGATCTCTAAAAATGGTATGCCTTCCCTGTTAAGGAAAATGAATGCACATGGAAAATGTTGTTGAATTTTGTTTTTTTTTTTTTTAATAAATATGGATTGTATTATTTACATTTTTTTTTTTTTTGAGAAGGAATTGTATTATTTACATAGTCATGGATTTTGAATGAATCATATACGTGAAGTTAGGACAATTTTTTTACAATTTTTTAACAATTCCATGCCACCATTACTCAACTGATGGAACCTACAATACGCCCTACTATGTAAATGAGGGTAGAGTGAAAGTAACTTTATATGATAAGTAAATATATATATATATATATATATATATATGATCTTTTGGAAAACTACTTGTGGAATTATGATTTCTAAGATGAACGTCTTGCCATTTTTTTTTTTTTTTTTTGTAAATTACAGCTCTAGAGTGTGCAAAGGGTTTGCTTTAAGTGTAATTAGTATTTGTCCTTTTGCTGTGGCAATTACATAACGGTAAAGTCATCCAATGAGGTCTAGCAGTGAGTACATGTTCATTTTTAGATGATAAGTTCCCCCGAGTGCTAAATTAATTTGTATATCTTTTCTTTGAATTGGGCAACGTATATTTATTTAGAAAATAAAATTTTATAAATTGCACTATTTATTAACTTTATTGCTTGGAGATAAAGTTTCATTCACGGAAGCATGTTGTAAATATGAGTCCAAAACAATTTGATATGCAAAAATACTATATCATTCTCTCTCTCTCTCTCTCTCTCTCTCTCTCTCTCTCTCTCTCAAAGAATCCTTCACACTTAGTTGGCCACGTTTCTTTTATTTTTTTGGTCCTAAGAGAGAAGAGAGAAGGGAAGCAATGCATTGCAATTGCAAATCTAAATGGTGGGGGGAGAAGGGATGCTTACATTACAATTATATATAAAAATTTATTCCATTTTTTTAGGTGTTATACCCTATGTTCTCAATTAAATTTGAACGCGTAGTTGCATTGAGTAATACAATATAAACATAATTTTTTATAGAAAAATTTAATTCAATTCAATCATATATATAAAGTAAATTGGAAACTTATACAATATATAAGTAACTTTAAGTAAGTTTTATCTATATAAATAATGTTACAAATATACCCTGTGCACATACCATTAATGCATTTGAACAATTCATGCAAGCCAAGAAGCTAATCAGTCATTGTATTCTCAACTTCACAATATTTTGATTTAATAGTACTTTTGTTATGGAGCTTGTTATTTGTTTTCTCTTCTTTTTTTTGTGTGTGTGTGTGTGTAATTGCATTTTTCACTTAATAACTACTTCCCTAAATATAATTTCAACAATACTACCATACAACAAATTTCACAATTTTTTTAGAACTTATTAAGATAATAAATTGTAATTAGTGCAAATAACCTTCATTTTGGAACACCACTAAGTCATATTTTTTACTTTATTGTACAACATGAACACATTATAATATAATTAAAAAACAGTACTTCTACAAATACAAAATATTTCTAAAAATTTTCACAATTGCGAAAGTGATCAACACAACTAATGCTAATAGATCTATCACAGTTTTTCTACCCCTCACAATTGACCAGTTCAACAATGGTAAAATTTGTGTAAAAAAAAAAGGTATAATTTTGTTCTTTCATTAAACTTATTCAAGACCATTTAGTTCCAAAAGGTCCACTCCTGACCATAAAAATCAAGACTAGCAATTCATCCCGCTTCCAAACTACACAACCTCACATTTGAACAGGCCTGTACTAACTCACTCCAAAATTTTATTGGGCTATAAAGCCCAGTAAAATTCAAGCACCATTTCCTTCATAATTATTGGGCTTTCTCTCTTTCTCTCTTTAAGTTTTTTTTTTTTTTTTTTTTTGGGTAAACCGGAAAATGCATTAAAGATTAAATAGAGGTACAGAATTTAGGGTACAAAACACCTCAAGCGTCAGCCAAAAGCTAGTACAAAATATAAGGAGGACTAGAATGTAAAACAAACTAACAAAGGAACTGAGATTTTGCAATCCTTCTTTGGCCAAAATGTCTGCACAATGATTCTTCTCAAGGTGTATGTAATTAATGTGGGCTTCCTTAAAATACTGGAGGCGGGACCTGCAATCAACAACAAGAACTAGCATTATAAGAGCATTCATATCAAGAATGTCAAAAAATATAGCATTTAGCCTCTCAAAACTCATTTTTATAACATATACCACACTACTTTACAATACCATTTACATCAAAACTTCTATTTTTTTTACCATTTCATTTAAATAATATTTTTTTTTATTTTTTTTCAATAATTTATTTTTCCTCTCTCTACTCTGTCTTTCTCTCCTTTGTCTCTCTCTCTTTCTCACAGCACCGCCGGCGCCACACCTCCACATCCACCCACAACCACCACATCCACTCACCACCACCAACCACAGCAGAAAAAAAGAAAGAAAGAAAAGAAACCTCCACCATCGCCGCCTCCAGCAGACCCATTATGCCGAACCAAAACCCACAGGACACAGACACCCACTTCCCTCCCCGTCGTCATCTTCTTCCACGGCAGGGCTTGACGTCCTCCTTCACCTGTAAATCAAATCAAGACCCAATCGGACCCAAGAAGAACCACGCAGAACCAAAAAAAAAAAAAAAAAAGAAAAAAGAAAAGAAAAAAGAAACCTCCATCGCCACCACCGGATCACAGCCATCGGACCCACGATCCATGACCACAATCACCGGACCACAGCCATCGGCACCCCACAATCGTCGAAGCACAATCATCGGTGGCGCCCACTCATCGGCAAAGCACAGAGAGAGAAGAGAGAAGAAAGAAGTGAGAGAGGAAAGAGAAAGATAGAGCAGAGAGAGAGCGGTGAGTGAGTAAAAAAAAGAAAAATCTGCTTGGCTTGATGCTCCGGCCTGGGTTTCGTCGGAGAGGGAGACAGAGACGTGAGCAGAGGGAGAGAGAAAGAAGAGAAATGGTGAGGAAGAAACGGAAATGAGAAGAGAGGGATAACAGAAAAGGAATAAAAAAAATACTATTTGTTTTACAATTGGTGAACAGTGCGGTCTCAAATATGAGATTGCACTGTTCACCAATTGCAAAAATTATAGCATTTAGTAGTTTTGATGGAGCAAGTTTTTGGAGCAAAAATGCTAAAAAAATAGGGTTTTTAGCATTTGAAAGCCTTGATAAGAATGCTCTAAGGATGGGAGTGATCACAGCGAGTGCTAATAATGTCCACTACAGCTTGAGCATTTAATATTTGCTAGTAGTTTTTAACAAATTTGGACTAGGTTTTTAGCTATGCTCTGTCCTTGTTACAAACAAGCCCAAATTATCTTCGGTCCATATAACTTGGGAGCAAGTCTACTTGTCACTACTGGGGTACAACTCTTTTAGAGGCCCATATAATGGGCCGAAAAAGATAATAGGCTTTTTATTATTACAACAGAAATGATGAAATTTCAATTTACAATGTCTTTTTCATAATGATTTTTCTTTATCATTATGTCAAGAAATTAATTTGTTTTAACGTAGGCAAGATTTAAACCTCAAATTTTTAATTCAATAATAAGTAATTTTACTAATTAAGTTAATTGAAACCCATAAAAATAAGGATTTTTAATTCCAAGTTAATAATTTATTCGGCCATAATAGATGAGAGGAAACCCCATCTAATCTCACTCCTCAATTTCGAGGTAAGGGGCCATTGCAAATAAAATGTCCCATCGTCCCATGCGTGCAATATCGCAATGTGATCCGCAGTCCGTGCCACATATGATGGGCCTAAGCAGTACGTGCAAATTCCTAATTGGATCAAGGTGCATAGAAGTGGGAATAGCCAATTTTTTAAGAAGAGAGATAATTAATTAATTCCTAGTTTCTGCTAGTAAAATCATTTGTTGTTATAATCATGGTTTAAAAGCCAACCATCTAAAAGGAAAGGCTGTTCGAGGTTTTATGGTCTGAAGTTCATCTAGAAGTTTAATTGTAATGGCATAATGAGCAATAGGGTATAAATAATTAAAAAAATATACAAGTCTCGTAATGAAGAAGGACAAATGTTTCTTTCAACTCATTATGTGACGATTCATAAAAGGACAAAGTTTTCATACAAACCCAATTGAAGAAATTTCCACCAACTCATTAGATGACGGTTCATAAAACCATAAACAATTATTAAATCATATGTCCCATTAAATTATTTAAACAAGAGCATGCCTTATTAAATAAGTCATATGATTAAAAGTATAAGTGAATAATTTATTAATCACCATGTATTGGGTTAAAGGACTTCCAAACCAATTTGGAAGTAAACTCTTTCATTCATAAAGCCATTCATGCATGCAAAATTACGTGACTTATTAAATTACGTTTCTAAATAAGTAAGGCAAGTATCGTAGTAAAGAAGATACTATTATTCTTGCTCTATAAATAGGGTCATTCTCCAATACCCCTATATTTTTAGTGGGTATCGTACCTACACAAATCTCAACCATTATAACTATGTTGTTTTAATCTTAATCGTTAATTTAAGTTTAGTGGAAACCTATAACCGGTAGACCAAGTAAACTTATAAAAGCCAAAAAGAAAAAAGAAAAACAGCAATTCCTCTTCCCTATCCTCTCTCCCATCCTCCCTCTCTAGCATTCTCTTAAAAAACCCAGATTTCTTCTCCTTAAATGGGTTCCTTATGTCCATCAATTTCACTGTCATCTCCTTGGCATCCCCATTTACCAACCGCTGAAGATTTCTTAAAGGATCAAATCTTTTGATTTTTAAGGTAAGGATAGAATAAAACCCTAATTTCTTGGTTGGTTTTTGAGAATTTTTTGGAATTTCGCTCTTAAATTTCATTATACCACAACGTTGGCAATACTTCTATGCCGAAGAGGTAATTTGGTTATTTCTTTTCAAGTGGCACAGAAAGTGCTTGTTGAAATGCTTCATAAGGATTCGGTTTTTCTAAACTTGTTGTGGCTTTGTGTTCAATGATCAGGGGGTTTAGGTTTTTGTTAGTGTGGTGCTGAAATTTGGTTTCTTTTTTTTCTTTTTTCTTTTTTCTTTTTTTTTTTTGTGGTTAGCAGAGGAGAAGGCCACACCTTTGTATTTAAGGTGGAAGGTTTTTTATAAAAAAAAAATATAAATTTTTTTCTACTATGTCTTAACTCCTAAGGAAGAGTTGCTATTGCTTTGTTTCTATTTCATATCTTTTCTTTGGTGAAATTTCAAATCCTTCATTGTATAAAAAGACCTAAACATGGAATTAAAAAATCAATGGATTTCAAATCAAGGCTTTTTAAATCTATTAATTTCAAAATCAATGGGTTTCAAATCAAGCAAATAGAGTGGTCGTATAAAATTTTTATTTTCATTTTGGTCTTGCGAATAGAGGTTTCAGGGGGTATTTTGGTCATATTTTAGGTTTCGTGGTAATTTTACTCATTTTTTAGGTTTATGGTAATTTCGGTCATTTTTAAAGTTTCAAGGTCACATGGTAACTTTTTTTGTCCTAAGGCTATTTTGGTCATTTTTTAAGTTCATGGTTATTTCAGTCAGTTTTTGGGTTTTATAGTAATTTTGGTAATTTTTTAAGTTTTTGGGTGATTTGTTCATTTTTTAGGTTTTAAGGGTGTTTCGGTAATTTTCTTGGTTTCAAGGGTATTATGGTGATTGGTGAGAAAAAAAAAAAGAGAACCATTGAAGGTGACTAAAGTACCACCGAATGTGAGAAATGGACAGTCTAATGTGATGTTGGTATTGCCTAATGTAAGAAAGAAATAAGGGGACCACCAAATGTAAGAAAAATACAGTCACATTTGATGTTGGTACTGTACAATGTGAGGACAGCACCATCAAATATGAGAAAAAAAAATTAAAGTAAAACCAAATGTGAGAAAACTATGATCAAATGTGATGTTGATACCACCTAATGTGACAATAGAACCATCATTTGCGAGAAAAAAAATTGAACCACCAAACATGACAAAAGGTTATGCATCCAAAATTGAACCACCAAATGGATATTTTGGCATGACTTGCTAATTGTATAGTCACCCTATTTCCAACCATAGACACCACAATAAACACACAACTATGATTAAGTTGCAAATGTTGCATAAGAACAATTAGAGAGCACATAAGGTTATACATCTTTAGTTTTATAGTATATATAAATAATAAAAATATAAATATTAAGAAAGTAACCTCAACTATGTTATCTTAAGTGTGGAAGAAACCAAAAGAAATCCAGCCAATTTTTTTTTGTGAACAAAACTAATTATTGTGGTTGGACTAATTCCTTAGGATGCTTTTTTTTGGGGGGGGGGGGGGGGGAGGGGGTTAGATTTTAGATCTAAATTTTTTAATAACTTAAAAAAAAATTACTATTGTGATAAGCGGTTATTAGTAAGTAAAAAAGTGACTTCAGTGGTTGGCCGAAATGTAAAATTATGGTTAGATGTGATATTGGTACTGCCTACTGTGACAATTGAACTGTTAATTGTTAGAAGAAAAAATAGGATACCTGAAAGTTCAAATAGTATGTAAAACACCAATGAACGTTTAGATCCTTAATTTACAAATTACCAACACAAACTTATAATCAAACAATATATGTGCAAAATATGAATATAAGCTAAACCCAAATTGATAAAACACTCTAAACCATACTTAATCACAATCACAACAGTAATTAAAAGGTAAAGAGAAAAGGAAGAAATATGAAAACTCAAAGATAACATAGCGATGTTTTATTGAAGAGGAAACCGAAGTACTCGGCGTAAAACCTCTCAGCCACCCTCCAAGTAGTCAATAATCTACTAGAGAATGAAGTTGGGATACATGCATAGCAAAAAACCCTCCAAGCCTAATCTACCCAGTGCATCTAAACCCTCCAAGTTTCTTGCTCCAACAAGGTTACACTGAACTTTGTCTTCTCTAACTTACTGGATCCTACAATAGCCTATTGCATCACCAAAATGAATTGGTCCCTTCTGAATTGCTTCCTAAGCACCAAAATGCCTCCTCACAAATATGGGTATGGTGAGATAAAGATTTGGCTAATGTACCTCTCAAGGATGTAACAATAGAGAGGGTGAGAGTAGAGGAATTTGGATAATCAAAGGGTGAAGATTGTGGATGAGTCAATCTTGTTTTTCTCTAGGATTTCTCTCTCAAAATTCTCTTTGGAAGCTCTCTACATTTCGTGAGTATAAGAGTATTTATAGTAGAGTGAGTGAGGAATGTGAACAGTTAGGTTTCTAACAAACAGAGCATTTTGGCGACTCAAGCTCACAACTGGAATGAGTAGCGAGTTTAAGTCGCGACCTAACTGCCTAGCCAGTCTGGAAGTTTTGTCCTATAATGCTCTAGCTAGTGTGACCCTTCAGCTCCCCTGCATGCTTCACATGTGTGCCATCTTTGGCGACTCGCTAGTCGCGAGCCAGTCACAAGATCCAGTTGCGAGGCTCTTCTAAAGTGCACACTCTTGAACTTTTCTTCACACTCTCTCACACACTACTCTTACATGATTCCCATCTAAATATAGGATTTCTAAATTCTGAATTACAAGCAAATTTGGCACGGAATAAAGTCAACAAAATGATTGAATAAATTTAACCTTACAATACCATCGAATCTGACAAAAATACAGTTAGAAGTAATGTTGGTACTGCCCAATGTAATGTTAGAATTGTCAAATTTGAGAATAAAAAATAGGATACCACTGAATGTGATAAAAATTGAGTCAAATGCAATGTTGGTACTACCTAATGTGACAATGGAACCATCAAATTTGAGAAAAAAAAATAAAGGAATCATTATATGTGACAGGAGAACTGTAAAATATTATATTAGAACTACACAATGTAATAATGAAACCATCAAATTTGAGAAACAAATAAAGAAACCACTAAATGTAACAAAAGAACTGATAAATGTGATGTTGGATCTGCATAATATGATGATGGAACTGTCAAATGTGAGAAAAATAAAGGGAACTACAGAATGTGTCAAAAGAACTGTCAAATGTGATGTCGAAATTACATAATATGAAGATGGAAGCGTCAAATATGAGAAAAACAAAGTAAGGGAACCACCAAATGTAAGAAAAGAACTGTCACATATAATGTTGGAACTACACAATGTAAGGATGGAACTGTCAAATGTGAAAAAAAAAAAAAAAAAAGGAACCACCAAATGTGACAAAAGAACTATCACATGTGATGTTGGAATTACACAATATAAGGATAAAACTGTCAAATGTGAGAAAAAAAAAAGTAAGGGAACCACCCAATATGACAAAAGAACTGTCACATGTGACAAAAATAGAGTAGATGTGATGTTTGTACTGCTTAATATGATAATAGAACCATAAAATTTGAGGAAAAATAAAGGAACCATTATATGTGACAAAAGAACTATCAAATATGATGTTGGAACTGCACAATATGATAATAGAACCATCAAATGTGAGGAAAAAAAATAAGAGAACCACCGAATATGACAAAAGAATTATCAAATGTAATGTTAGAACTGCACAATGTGAGGATAGAACCGTCAAATGTGAGAAAAAAAGTAAGGGAACCACCAAATGTGAGAAAAAAACTATTACATGTGATGTTGGAACTGCACAATGTGAGGATGGAACTGTCAAATGTGAGAAAAAAGTAAGAGGAACTACTAAATGTGAGAAAAGAATTATCGCATGTGATGTTGGAACTGCACAATGTGAAGATGAAATTATCAAATGTGAGAGAAAAAAAAAAAAAAAAAGAGAACCGCTGAATGTGACAAAAGAACTGTCACATGTAATGTTGAAACTGCACAATGTGAGAATGAAACCATCAAATGTGAGAAAAAAGTAAAGGAACTACCAAATGTGAGAAAAAAACTGTTATATGTGATGTTTGAACTATACATTGTGAATATAGAACCATCAAATGTGAGAAAAATAAGGGAACCACTGAATGTAATAAAAGAACAGTCACATGTGATGTTGGAACTGCGCAATCTAACAATAGAACCGTCAAATGTGAGAAAAAAACAAAGGAACCATCGAATGTGACAAAAAAACTGTCATATGTGAAATTGGAACTGCACAATGTGAAGATAAAACCATTAAATGTGATAAAAAAGTAAGGTAACCACTAAATGTGACAAAAAAAACTATCACATGTAATGTTGAAACTACACAATGTGAGAATAAAACTATCAAATATGAAAAAAAAAAATAAAAAGTAATATGATATAATAGATTACCCTATTAATGGGTACTGTACTCACCTTTCTTTTCTTTTTCTTTTTTTTTTTTTTTTTTTTTTTTTTTTTTTTTGAATGGAGTATCGTAGAATTACCTCCTTAAATAAGGAAGATGTTTTTGCAAGCAGTATCACAGGGTCCTACGTCAGAAAAATAAAGGAAGATCTTGTACTTTTTCCTCTGTAAATAGCATATTCCTTGAACTTGAACTATTGAATGCACTGGCTAGCTTTTATTGGGTCTAATATTCTTTTATTGAGTCTAATATTCTTAACTTAAGATTTCAGTCAAAAAAAAAAAATTCTTAACTTAAATGAATGATTTATTCCGTTTGTTAATTTTTTAATAGGGTAAATTCCACTAAACCCCCCTGAGGTTTGGACTAATACCATTTAAGTCCAAGACTTTTAAAAAGCGCCCAACTTAGTCCTTAAAAGACATTTTTACCCTTACCTATCCAAAACTTCTCATCTAAGTCCCAAATCCTTCTCTCTCTCTCTCAGACCTCTGGCTCCATCTCTCAGACCTCTGGCTCCCTCTCTCTCTCTCAACCACACCCACGACGGGCTCCATCTCTCTCCCACCCACACCCACGGCGACTCCATCTCTCTCTCACCCATACCCACGGCGGCTGAAGATCTCTCAACCACACCCACGACGGCTCCATCTCTCTCCCACCCACACCCACGGCGACTCCATCTCTCTCTCACCCGTACCCACGGCGGCTGAAGATCTCTCAACCACACCCACGACGGCTCCGTCTCTCTCCCACCCACACCCACGGCGGCTCCCTCTCTCTCACCCATACCCACGGCGGCTCCATCTCTCCATGGCACTGATTTGAGAAGAAAGTGGAAGATGATGCGTCTTGCGTAATAGGGAAGCTAGCCAGCATTCTCCGTGTTTTATGGTTTTTGACTGCAAATTTGAATCCTATTATATGGGCGAGGAACTGAAAGAGGAGCTCCGCCACCACCATCGACGACGCCAACACCGGTGGCCGTCGATCTCTATCCTCTTTCTCCATTCTAATTTTTTTTTTCTATTTTGGTTTGGTTCTTTATTCGTTTGGGTCTTGGTCAATCTACAGATTAAGTTTTCTTGTGTGATATAAGGATTTGGTGATTTTTAATTTGATTTTGAAATGGGGTTTTGGTATGATCATTTGCTGATTTGTGGGTATTTTTTGATTTAGGTTTGTCTCAAAATGGTTCTAATTGGTGATTTTGTTAGTGTGTGCATATGAATATGTGTATGATTGGTAATCTAGAAGATTTTTGGGGGTTTCACATTTTGGAATTTGTATGGCTAAGTGTGTATGTTTGTGTTCTATGAGATGGTGCATCTGTGTAGTGTGATTTGTGCTCAAATCCATGTTTGTGTTCTATGAGATGGTGCATGTGTGTCTTCTCTGAGATGAGAAAGAGAGAGGGAGCCAGAGGTCGGAGAGATTTGGGACTGAGATCAGAAGTTTTGGATAGGTAAGGGTAAAAATGTCTTTTAAGGACTAAGTTGGGCGCTTTTTAAAAGTCTTGGACTTAAATGGTATTAGTCCAAACCTCAGGGTGGTTTAGTGGAATTTACCCTTTTTAATATTATAGAAATAGTAAAAAAAATATTTAATAAAATGACTGGTCAAAGTTGGTTATGGTTCACCAATTTGACCTATTTCACTGGTTCTGATTGGTTCTTTACAAAAGTTTAGAGCCTGTTTGGATTTTTTTTTTTATCACTCATCACTCCTCACTCAATTTTCATCACTCATCACTCATCACTCATCACTCCTCACCCATCACTCATCACTCCTCACCCATCACTCATCACTCTAAAATATCACATCCAAACAACATTATCACTCAGTTACCATCACTCAATATTTTTCACACTATTTGTGGACCCCATATCTGTCACTGTGCAGCTTTTTGTTTTTTTTTTTTTTTTCTTTTTTCTTCACTGGTTCGGTCTGCATTTGTTTTTCCTTCTTTTTGTTTTTTTTTTTTTTTTTTTTCAGGATGAGTGCAGACCGAACCCAATCCAATGAAAAAAAAAAAAAACTAGAAGAGGGAAGACCGAACCCAGTGAAGAAAAAGAAAAAAAAAAAAGAAAAAGAAAAAAAAAGTGCACTAGACGAACCCAGAAAAAAAAAAAAAAAAAAAAAAAACAAGAAGAGGGAAGACCGAACCCAGTGAAGAAAAAGAAAAGAAAAGAAAAGAAAAGAAAAAAAAAAGCCCAACCGTTTACGTGAAGACGAACCCAGAAAAAGAAAAGAAAAGAAAAGAAAAAAAAAAAAAAAAAAGCCCAACCGAACTCAGTGAAAAAAAAAACAAAAAAGGAAGGTTGACTGGTCAAAAGTTGCGGCTAAGTGGGTCCCCTATGTGTGTTTAATTACAAAAATGCCATTGAGTTATGAGTTTAGGAAACTGAAAACAGCCAAAATGTGTTTTCAGTTTCCATAACTCATAACTCAAAAATCAGATAATTGAGTGATGGAAACAGAGTTATGGAAACAGAGTTATGGTGCTCCCAAACGAATACTCAGTTATGGGTCCCACCATTTTTGAGTTATGAGTTATGAAAACAGAGTTATGAGTTATGGAAACTAGAAATCCAAACGGCCTCTTAATTTCCTTGTTTTGGTTCTTGGATTGGATCAGTCTAGGCATCGGTTCTCAGATAACTGGTTGGTTTGTTTTGGATTTTGAAGCTATTGAATTATAATAAGGTTTTGGAATAGAACCCATTTTAAAAGGGTTTGAATGACCAATATGTGGAAGGTCTTGTTTAGATATGACCATAATAGTACCTACTCTTTGAAGAATCATCTACTTACAATTTATTTTGTTGCTCATAGCCTTACCGGTGCATCTAGGAAAAAAAAAAGTTGTAGCTAGGGTTGTATCTGACCCCTAAATAGTAAGTTAATTATTCCTTAAGAAGGAGTAATTTCATTCAGGTAGCTCCTTTAATATTTCTGAAAATGAATAACAACAAACAAAAGATTGACACATTTACAAATGAAAATCATTATCCAAAAAAATTTTTTTATAGTAAATTTATCAAAAAAAATATATTTAATCATTTAATTTAACATTGATCTTCATGGGTCTAAACTACCTTTATTAAGCAGAGCTTAACACATGAAAATTTTATTAAATGCAAAGTGAGGTAGAGGTAGGGGGCCCAAAATGGCAAAATACCCCTTCCAGCCAAACTTTCCAACACAATGCTCTTTGTCTGAAACTATTTAAGGTTATGCTTCTGTTTTGAAACTAGATTTTTAAAAAAACGAGTTATAGCGGAATTAAATTTTAAAAAAAATTGTGGAACTCGAGCTCCTTGAAAATATTCAAGAGGAACTCGAGTTCCACAAATTCATTTATTTATTTATTTTTAAGTTTAATTTTGCTATAACTCGATTGTTCAAAAATCGAGTTTTACATTGAGACTCGATTTTCTAAAAATCTAGTTTCAAAATAGGGCATATCCCTAAATAGTTTCAGAAAATGGGCATTTTGCTAAAAAGTTTGGCGGAAATGGGTAAAACCCAATTTTGGCCAGATGTAGGGTTCAAATTTAGAACTTTCTGCTTTGATACCATGATAAGTTAATGATTATTCTTAAAATTTAAACTATTAAAAAATGGTGAATTTGATCACTTAATCTCAAACTTAGGAACAACATACAAATAAAAGAGTATAAACTTATGTCACCAATTTATTAGCTGGGAAAGTAGAATCCACACAAAAGACAACATGCTCATAGGACCTTAGTTTTAATTCAAATTACATGGATAAGCAATGGTGCTCTCATGCTTTATTTTTCCTTAAGTGTACCATTTATGCCTTAAACCTCATAAACCCAAAACATCTAAAATGGCCACAAACAACCCGAAACCTCTAAAATTACCAAAAATACCCTAAACCTCTAAAACAACCAAAATAGCTCTAAACCTGTAAAACGACCAAAATATCCCTCAAAATATCTAAAATGACCAACATACCACAAATCCTATAAGATGAACAAAATAGACCTGAAGCCTCTAAAATTAACAAAATAGGGGTTTACGGTAATTTGGATGTTTCGAGGGTATTTTCATTAAATTAAAGGTTTTAAGAGTATTTTAGTCATTTTGTAGGTTTCAAGGGAATGTCACTAATTTTTTAGGCTTTAGGGGTGTTTCATTAATTTTTAGATTTTGGGGCTATTTTGGTAATTTTCTAGGTTTTGGAGGTCTTTTAGTCACTTTTAGGTTTTGGAGATATTTCAGTCATTCTTTAGGTTTTTGGGGTATTTTAGTCATTTTTTAGGTTTAGAGGGTATTTTGGTCATTTTTTATCTTTAGGGAGTATTTTGGTCATTTTTTAGTTTTAGAGGGGATTTTGGTAATTTTTTAGGTTTAGGGTGTATTTTTATCGACTTACAGGTTTAAGGGGCATTTTTGTCATTTTATAGGCTTCGGGGCATTTTGGTCATTTTGTAGGTTTCGAAGATATTTTGGTCATTTTAAAGTTTAGGAGTTATTTTGGTCATATTTTGGTTTCAAGGGTATTTTAGTAATTTTTTATGTTTAGGGGGTATTTCAGTTAATTTTTAGGTTTCGAGGGTATTTCAATTATTTTTTAAGTTTAGGGGGTAATTTGGTCATTTTTTAGGTTTAGGCTATTTTGGTCATTTTTAGGTTATTTCGGTCAATTTTTAGGTTTCAGGGGTATTTTGGTCATTTTTTAGGGTTCGTGGGTATTTTTTTTTTTTTTTTTGGGTTTCGGGAGTATTTTGGTAATTTTTAGGTTTTGGGGGTATGTTGGTCATTTTTTGGATTTTAGGGGTATTTTGGTAATTTTTAGGTTTTGAGGGTATTTTGTTCATTTTTTAGGTCTTGAGGGTATTTTGGTCATTTTTTAGGTTTCGGGAGTATTTTTGTCATTTTTGGGTTTTAGGGGTACTTTGGTATTTTTTAGGTTTTGAGGGTATTTTGGTCATTTGTGGGGTTTTGGGGGGGGGGTATTTTGGTAATTTTTAGGTTTCGAGGGTATTTGGTTTTTTTTTTTTTTTTTTTTTTGTTTCGGGGGTGTTTTTGTAATTTTTTGGGTTTTGAGGGTATTTTTGTCATTTTTTGGGCTTTAGGGGTATTTTGGTAATTTTTAGCTTTTGGGGGGTATTTTGGTCATTATTTGGGGTTCGGGGGGGGGGGGGTATTGGTCAGTTTTTGAATTTTGGGAATATTTTGGTATTTTTTAGGTTTTGAGGGTATTTTGTCATTTTTTAGGTTTTGAGGGTACCTTGGTCATTTTTTAGGTTTCAGGAGTATTTTTGTCATTTTTTGGGGTTTAAGGGTATTTTGGTAATTTTTAGAGTTTAGGGGTATTTTGGTCATTTTCAAAGATTTTAGAGTACTTTAGTCATTTTCACTTTAGGGGCATTTTGGTAATTTTAATTGTAGGGATGATAGGCTCAGTAGTATATATTAGGCCAGGGGCCCAGTCTGAAGACATCTAATAGTCTGAGTATGGAGAAACGTTATTACGGAAGTCAACATTAGTGAATAAAGAAAGGGATTTGGTCATGATGGTCTAAGAAGGTGGTTCAAGGAGAGATGCTTCCTCAGCTATGCAAGGTAGAGGTTTGAAAGTGTGGCCTGCCATCCAGAAGCAACATTTTAGGAGATTCTACTAATAAGGATATGCATCATGAAAGCACTGGACAAAGGAAAGCTATAAATATCTAAGAGCACCGCATTGAATATTTTGAAGCTAATTCTTTAGCCGCATTAATGAGAAAGTGATACCTGAATAGTAATATTCAGCCATACAGCTGCTCCCAAAGACTTCAAGAATGTACTGATGGGACAAGGATCAACACTAGCAATCTAATTTACCCGTGGAGGGGGAAGATTAAAGAAAGAAGATAATATAAAATAGAGAGAAGTCCCTTAGAAGGAGGGATCACATATCTGAGAGAAAAACATTGTAACAATCAAAAGTTGAACTTGTAATCTAATTCTAAAGAGAAATATACCAAAATTAATCTCCTCGAAGTATGCCGATGCCGATTTTCTTTGTGTAAAATCATTTTATCTTTATTTCCTTGTCATATTGATCCACTTTAATTGTTGTTCAACTCATCAGGGCCGAGTTTTCCAACCTACTCTCTACAAATTCATTGTATTGGGGTTTTTGGGCCTAAGTTCATCTATCCTTTAGGCTTGGAAATCAAATTACGTCCTTACATTAATAATTGGGTAATTAGGTGGGTTGGGGTATACATATAATAATTGGGTTGGGTTGAGTTTGAGTTAGAAGTAATTAGTTAAATGGGGTTTAATGAGTAGATGGGTTTTATATACCCAACCCAATTATGTCCACCCCAAACCCACCCATTTGACACCCCTAGGCTTCATCAACTGATTGCGTTGCTCTCACCTTGAAACTTCACATGCACAATAGACACATGCTCAATAGAATCATGAATCGGTAGCCCAATGCCTAAAGTTCAATTCTCCTAAAATCAAATTATCACAATAATGTTTTAGTTGTCACCAATCCTAACTATTTGTGAGTAAATATTAATTTCAAATGCAAATGATCAAATTACTACTAAAAATGCATTAAAAAATTAATTTATCATTTAACCTTGTAAATTTGAAGACAAATCTTCCATTTTATATGAAAAATACTTAGATATTCTCGGTGTATAGCAAATGGTGCTCCTAATTGTAAATTTAATAAGTAAACTTCATCATGAATATAAAAGAAAGGCGCATCATTTACCGTGTACCAAAAATACATAAAAATTACTAAAATTTAATGCTTCACTTTATATTTCACCTAATCATAAAAAAATAAGACATAGGATTAGTAATCCTCTTCCATAAAAATACCTTTCTCTATCGAGGAAATTACCTTTTGCTATCGTAGCTTATTCTTTATTAGTCTACCGCAAATATTCAAAGGTAATCCTCCATTGTTAGTATATTTAGGAGATTAGACTAGCATTTTTTTCTTTTTTTTTAAAATTTAGGAGATAAGATCAAGTATTTAAAGCGTGTCTTGATAATTTTTTTATTTTTTTTTAAAGAAAATATTCAAAGCATGAGAAACCTATTGGTCAAGGCACAAACAATAATAGCGGTTTACTCTCGTCCCCATTTTACGAATTCTTATTTGTTAATCGTTGATAGTATGGAATTCAAAGTAAGTTGGTGAGAAAGTTATCTCTATACCTTTATCTAATTAAATAAAAAAAAGTAAAATTTCTGTCAAGAATTTTATAACTCAATTAGCTTGTAATTTTTGGTGATTTCATGAAATCTAAGGTTGAAAATTTTTAAAAATAAAATAAAATAAAACTCTTTGTACCTCATTATTTTAAACGATTTAGAAACAAGTCGAGTCAATTAGATTATGGGCTAATTTCGGGCCAAAATGGCCAAATACCACAATTTTCAGAAATTTTTAACAAAAAAGTACTGTTTCGGAAATAAATGGGAATATACCAATATTCTAGAACTTGAGTTTCTAAAACTCGAGTTCCAAATGGTACTCGAGTTTATGAAACTCGAGTTCCTCATCAGTTCTGCCACCGTGGCGATGTTGAGCTAGAATTTGTGAGATTAAAAAAAATAATGTGGTACTCGAGCTTGGTAAACTCGAAATCCATGCAACACAATACTCAAGTATACTAGGCTTGAGTACCTATTATAAATAAAATTATGTTTATGTTTATTTATACGGGACTCGAGCTACCTTGTAAGGAACTCGAGTTTAGTAAACTCGAGTTCCTTATAACTTTTTTTTTTTTTGGGATAATCGACAAATAAATATAAATATAAACATAAAAATAAGTAGACTTTTTATGTTTTTATTTATTTAAATAGAAGCATTGTAAAATATAGAGATTTTAATTTCAAAATATGAATTAATTTCTACATTAATTAAAACTGTTTATTGTTTTCTCATAAAAATTGTTTATTGTTTTCTACATAAACTATTTCTACGATTTTGCATAAAATTATTTTCTGTTCAGCATTATTTAAAAAATTGTTCACTCTCTTTTCTGCGTAAATTATTTTCTGTTCACTATTTAAAAAATTGTTCATTGTTTTCTCATAAAACACCTAGTGAAATCGTGTTTACTAAATTTAAACGCCAAATCTGAATACTTTCCTACGTTTGAATTTTACAATAATCGAATCTATTTTTCTGCATTGATAAAATCTACTTCTACATTAATAAAACATAAATACATAAAAAAAAGTTACTTATTTTTATGTTTATGTTAATATTTATTTGTCGATTATCCAAAAAAAAAAAAAAGTTATAAGGAACTCGAGTTTACTAAACTCGAGTTCCTTACAAGGTACTCAGGCTTAGTGAGATCGAGTATCATAGAAATAAACATAAACATAAATTTATTTAGAATAGATACTCGAGCTTAGTATACTCGAGTACTATGTTGCATAGAGCTCGAGTTTACCAAGCTTGAGTAACACATTATTTTTTTTAATCGCACAAATTTTAGCTCAGCACCGCCACAGTGGCAAAACTAATATGGAATTCGAGTACCATTTGGAACTCGAGTTTCAGAAACTCGAGTTCTAAAAAAGTGGTACTTTTCCATTTATTTCCGAAACAGTGCATTTTTGCTAAATTTTTTTGAAAATTGCGGTATTTGGCCATTGGTGAGTGTACAGTATACGACTGACTGCATTTTGTTTAGTCTATTAAACTTTTCCCTGTTTACTAATCCAGAAGAAACTTTCGTTTTTTTCTTTTTTAATATATATAAGAAAATTTGTTGATTTCATTAGATAGGGGTAGAACCCAAATTTAGTACATCAAGCTCGACTTGAGAGGCAATAACAGGTGGAGTATCCTCCACCTAATTTGTACAGTCAGAAATTAGATCAGCAAATCTAGCTAGGAGGTGAGAAGAAGAATTACAATTCCTGTGAGTGAACGATGCTTTCCAGCTTCGAAATTTTGATAGCAAGTCTTTGTGCCAGTGATAACCGGTTGAACTGAGGCAGGGTGAGTTCTAGCTATAGCATGAATCACCACCTGAGAGTCACTTTCTAGAATGATTTCATGCAATCCCAAGTCCCAGGCGAAGAAGGTCCTGCACTTCAATGATTTTGCTTCTATCTCCATAGCCCCAAGTGGGTAAGGAATTCTTTTAGAAAGGGCTCCCATGATCTGCCCTTTATCATTGCGAATCACCACACCAATGCCATAACGACCCTTTTCCAGTTGTCCTTGAATACAGTTCCATCGGTGTTGAGTTTGAAGATATTTGGTGGAGGAAGGCTCCAGGAGGTGGGATGATGTATTGCCAAAGAGGGGTAAAGGGGCCTAAGCAAGGCGATATTCCTCCGTGTGTGGAAAAGCTTCAGTGACAATAGTTGTTGCCTGCTTTCCAGGATCTCCATGGTGGACTGCATTTCTGTCACTCCAGAGGCTCCAAGCTATGACAGCCAATACTTCAATGTCCATTGCATTAAGTTTTTCCAATCCAGAAGCAACTTTCAAATTTGCTAGTATGCTACAACAATCTCTTTTTTAATAATATTTACAGTCGAGTACAACAACAATAACGAAAAACGAAAAACAAAAAATAATAGTGGTAGTACATAAAAATCCCAACTAAGAAACGTAAAAGTCCTTAGCAGTTGCAGCAAGATTATCAGCTTTCTGAAGCCCTCTCTTGTCAGCCATTTTTTTTTTTGAATAAAAAATATTGTATTTTTTATATTAAACTAATGAATTAAAGAATCCCAGGTACATCTTTATCCAGTAAACACTTATCCTCCACCTAGTACATTAAATTATTACATCATTGAAGTTTTTGGCTTTAGTTGCTAGCCTCTATGCTGGTCGGTTTGTACAAGTAAAGCCATGAGTAAATGATATGTGGCCAATTTGTAAAATAATGGGACCCTTTGCACATAGTTCATCCACCAAGCCTTTAATTTTTTATTCTAGTACTAAATCCCGAAGCCCCAGCTCCGTTGCAAATTGCACTGCACTGCAGTCCTAGAGCTTGTTCTTCAATCCAATCATTGTCTGCTTCTATTCTTACACACGTAGCCCCAATACAATGACACCCACTATCATTGATAACCACTCCCAAAACATGCCCGACTATCTTGTAGTTTTTGAACATTCTAATTTCTAAACCATATTCCTTCCATTTGAAGGCCTATGTTTCATACATCCTTCGTGACTGCTTGTATTTGCCGTCTAGGAAGCCTTGAATTCTAACGTAAGGCCACTGCTTCAACATTAGTTGGAAGAGTAATAACCTTTATAAATCCTTTGTTTTTTGTTGCCTTAAGAGCTTCCTTGACAGCCAGACAGATGTTCGCCACCTTGTTATCTAAGCTAAGATCCTTTTGTCTTCTCAATCTCAGCAAACAAAACCTGACCCTGCTTATCTTTTATTCTTTGACCTACAATCTAACACTAACAGAACACCTTGTCAGCTCATACATTCCACAGAGCCTTGATTTAGCTTCCCTATATAGATTATTGTGAAGAACTTGTTGCTTATCAAAGGTTTCTCAGCAAGTGCAAAAAAAACTTATGCTGAAGGTGGGGCAGCCTCAACATTGATGAGCATTCACTAAAAAAAAAAAGATTTGCTCCTGAAATACTAGAGGTTTTACAACTTTCCTTGCAAAAATTAATGAAAAATCAGGACATTTCTTAAGATTATCATTACTCCCGTTAATCAGTTTTATCCTCCACTGCTCTAAGAATCGCCAATTAAAACAAACTAATCTTTCATTTCATAAATACATCAAACTGATTCCATTTTAAGCTACATTCACATAATACCTAAGGCGCATGGATTATATTGACATAGAAGTTTTTCTAATGACAAAAGCAAACTATCCCTAAAAGTAAAGAAATAAAAGGCAAAATAATTATGATTTATCCTATTTCTATTGACATGAAACAAAATATTGTTTGTATGTTTGATCAAATAAGTTATGATTCTATTTTTACAAAATTAATGAATAATTTATAATTAGAAAGGTTGTGTATGCAAAGCATTAATCTACCAGTACAAATCAATAATAATAAATCATTAATTTTATAGCATGAGAAGTATTTTTATATCAAATGTTGAGACATGCAAGATCCTATCATTACTAATGAATAGTTAAGAGATACATTGTATATAAATTAAAAACCTCTTTCCTCTATATGTGATCAGAAATGGGGAAAATTGGCTATAGCATGGAGAAGATAAACGAACAAGTTAGAGAGATAGATATAGAATAAAAGAATATAGAAGATCATTTGGAACTGTAAGGTTGAATTTATTCAATCATTTTGTTGACTTTATTTCGTGCCAATTTTCTTGTAATTCAGCATTTAGAATCTCTGTATTTAGGTGGGAATCATGTAAGGGTAGTGTGTGAGACAGTATGAAGAAAAGCTCAAGAATGTGCATTCAAGCAGAGTCTCGCGACTGGATCTTGCGACTGGCTCGCGACTGGCAAGTTACTAAAGGAGGCACACGTGTGAAGCATGCAGAGGAGCTGAAGAGTCACGCCAGCTAGAGCACTGCAGGACAAAACTTCCAGTCTAGCCAGGCAGTTAGCTTGCGACTCAGACTCGCGACTCAGTCAAGTCGCAAGGTCAAGTCACCAAACCACTTTGTTTGGGAAAAACTGACCTTTCGCATTCCAAACACACACACCAGTATAAATACCCTTTATACCCACATATTGTAGAGAGCTTCCAGAGAGAATTTTGAAAGAGAAACCCTAGAAAAAAACAAAATTGACTCATCCAGAATCTTCATCCTTTGATTTTTCAAATTGCTCTACTCTCACCCTGTCCATTATTACATCCTTGAAAGGTACATTTGGCCAAATCCTTTTCTCACCATACCCATATCTGTGAGAAGGTTATTTGGTGCTTGGGAAGCAGTTAGGGAGGGACCAATTTATATTGATTGATGCTATGGGTTATAGCGGAATCCGGTAAGCTAGAGAAAACAAAGATTTGGCGTAACCTCGTTGGAGCAAGAAGCTTGGAGGGCTTAGGTACACTCGGTAGATTAGGCTTGGAGGGTCTTCTGCTGTTCATGTATCCCAACTTCATTCTCTAGTGGATTATTGATCCCTTGGAGGGTGACAAAGAGGTTTTACGCCGAGAACTTCGGTTTTCTCTTTGATAACACATCGCTGTGTTGTCTTTTTGTTTGCATCTCTCTTCGCTTAATCTTTGCCATTTAATTTTTATTGTAGTTGTGATTTTATTTAGTTTAGATTGTTCTATCAATTCTGTTTTAGCTTATTTTCATATTCTGCACATACATTATTTGATAATAAGCTTGAATTGGTAATTTGTAATTTGGGGGTCTAAATGTTCAAACTGTTTTACACACTATTTGAACATTCAATTGGTATCAGAGTGGGTACACTTGTTGTGGTTTAAATACTTAAGTGTGATCCTTGACCTCTTGTGTTTATTTGCCATGGATAGTGCTTTGTATGCCTCTATGTATGTTTTGGATGTTGATAAATGTAACATGCTACATGTTTGAGCAAGAGGGATTTGAGCAAGTTATTTTGTGAAAATGATGATTTGATTACTAAGCTCAATGAATCCAACAAATCGGTTGAAAAATATAAGAAACTTGTTGAAAATTCTCTTGAAAAGCTGAAAGAGTTTGAATGTTTGAATATGGACTTAGATGCTAAACTTGTTTTGTCTAACAAACTTGTTGATGAGCTAAAATGTGAAAATGAATCTCTTATGATCCATGCCAAGTGTTTGATTGCCGAATCTATTGTTAAAAAGGATGAAAATATTTGTTGCAATCATATTGTGGTACTCGATTTCATGCCTAGTGTGTGTTCAACCTCAAATGACAAATTGGTGTATATTTCTTCACATAAAAGAAATCAAAAGGTGGAGAGAAAGGCTCTTAAGCCAAAGCCTCTGTTTCAGTCTCAATGTAAGGTTTTGAATGGATTTAAATTTTTTCCAACTTACCACCATTGTCGTGTGATCAGTCACATAAGAACCTCAATGTTCCAAGTTAAAGAGAGAACAAAACAATGTTATTAGATCCCTTCCTAAAAAGCCTAGTGGACCTAAACATATTATTTGTCACCATTGTAGTGCCTTTGGTCATTTAAGACCTCAATATTCTAAGTTTCATGCTTTTAAAAGAATTAAAAGAAAAGAAAAACTTGAACTTCTTGGAAGTTGTGCTAAAAAGGATAAACCGGATTTGAGTGAAAATAGCATGTTATTAAAGAAAGTGTTCAATGCTTTTAACTCCTTGTCTATGCACATCTCCAGCTCTCATTCTTCCAACCCTTGTCTCACTCCTCATGAGACACTTATTCCAAACAATCATACCGTTTGGATGAGGAAGGATTTCTATGGTTGAGTTTTTGCTCTTTTGGTTCTTGATCTAATTTTTTCGATCTTTGTAGGACTCTTCAAGCATTGCATGTCATATTTTCATGCATTTTGTGCATCTTGCATTTCTTTGTATTCATTGCTTTTGTTTTTTATCCTACTTTTATGTTTTAGTTTTGTGTGAGTAAAAAATCCAAAATCACATAAAAAGTAAAAAATTTAAAAAAGTTTGATTGTATATGTTTGAGCATATATCACATGTGGGTTTGGCCTAGTACCTTCGTACAAATGACTTTGTATTTTTACGAGCTTAGCTTGTTCTTTATGCACTCATATCATTGTGGGAAAATTTTTGATATTGTCAGTTCGTTTAGACCCCTGTAAACTTAAATTGTTTAACCTAATTAATTAACCAAGTGAATACTTAGGTTTATTATTCAGATCTAGGTTAAAACAATAACAATCATATCAAGTAAAGCAGCGGAAAAATAAATAACACAACGATATGATGACCCAGGAAAACCAAACCGGTAAAAAACCTGGGGAGGATTTAACCTAGCTATCCTCAAGGTAAAATAGCAAATCCACTAGAAAGAATCGAAGTTTACACAATAGCGACTTAGACCACTAACATCCTATTGCTACCCAAGTGTAGGAAACTTACTACCATGACCCCATGATAGCTCCGAGATCCACGGACTCCTTCTTTCCGGAATTCTTCAGCAAATCCACAAGCGCACCTGCTTGTATATCTTTGTGCTCTTTGATTCTGCAACTGTAACGATCTACACAACTCTTGACATAAATCTCAAGTTTGTAAACCCTAAGTGTATGTGAAGGTAAACACCTCTAGATCTCACAATGAGATTCACAAACACAGCAAAACAGAACTCTAAAAACGTGGCTAGGGTTTTCCCTTTTATACTTAGGGCAAACATAAAACCCTATACATTAAAACGGGCTTGGGCTGAGTTGGAAAATTCTGCAGAAAAACGTTCTGTGCGATTTTCGATCGATCGAGTCTAATTTTCGATCGATCGAGTCTCACAGAAAGTTACAAGTAATTCTGCATAAAAACTTGATTCCAACTTTACAATAAACCCCATACTTTGAGCAAGTCTAACACACGACTCAACATTGTTTTGATCATGGTTTGCCAACATACAAAATGAAGTTCTAAATACATTAGATCCTAGTCTTTAGAACCTAACAAACTCCCCCTTTGGCAATCCGTGACAAAACACAGACTAAACAAAATGCTCAAAGTTACAAATTGAAAAAGCCCATTACAAAAAAAATAGCCACTTAACAATTCAACCTAAACTACTATCCAACAGTTGCAAGGTAGACAGCAGCTCGACTGAAAACAACCTGTATATTCCTGTAACACTTAACAAACACATAAACGCATGTGTGGAACAAAAACAGGAAATACATAAATAAAAATTTCTTAATTTCACATGACACAAAATAAAAAAAAAACATATATCATGAATAACATCATCAATATAAGTCAATAAGCACAGTAACATAGTGAAATAAGAAAACATATACATAACAATGTATCTCAACAAAAATATCTCCTAATCAAGAGCTAAAAATGTAAATACACAGTGAAGCACCTAGATACAATCTAATAACTCCACAAGCTCAGCAGTATCACTACCAAGAAAACAAACACTCCCCCTAAAATGTAAATCCCCTCAACACAAAAACAAGCTACTAATGAACTATGCACTCCCCCTTTTTGTGACGAATTGCCAAAGGGCACTCACTCATCATCAAAAGGAGGTGGAGAAGATCGACGAGAGCTTGCCAAATCCGCTCGCAATGCACGAAGCTCATCGAGGATGTCCACCAAAAGCTGACCATGAGCCGCCTGAACGGTCACGACAGTGTCAAGCGTCCGACGAAGGTCAGAAACCTCATCAAACGGTGGAGGAACATCAGCAGCAGCAGCAGCAACAGCAGGATCCGAAGAAGTCCCAGCTGCAAAAGGATCTGCAGAAGAAGAAGAAGGGGGTGGAGTGACACCGGTAGGCTCTACCCTAGCACGCTTAGAGCTAGCTCGAAGTTGAGCAGCCCTTTGCCTCAAAAAGGTAGCACCTATAGGAGCAATAACATGAACAGGCTCGGAAGCAGGATACTCACCAAAACCAAGAAAGAGAAGAATCCTATGAATGAAAACAGGAAAAAACAAAGCATGAGCCTGAGAACTAGACCTATGAACCTCATTCAAAGAACGAAGGAACATATGCGGAAAACTGATAGGAGCATCAGTGACCAAAGCATACAGAAACACACATCGCTCAAGAGGGACGGTGTGAACATGAGTAATCGGCCACAAAGAATGACATGCTATCCGAAAGAAAAGATAGTGCAACTCAGAGAGCTCAGCAGACAAGATCCGAGGATCAGAACCCCACTGGATAGAAGTACCAGTGATGTATGACAAGACGTCATCAAGGGGAGGAGACTCCTCGTAAGGAAAGACGGGATGGTCCACAATGGGCACCCCAAGAGCATTCGACACCACGTAACCACACCTTGACTAAGGTGTCGTTATCGTAGACATGAATAGAGAGGTTCGAATAGAACTCTCTAATCAAAGAAGCAGGAGGAGGATGCTCAAAGTCTAGAAGAGGTAACCAACCCCGACGCTCAAAGTTCCTACGAACCTCAGGATCTAACTCATCTAAGATAACCCTACGCTCAGCCCAAATCTAACGCCTAAGATTAAGGGTCTCATATGTAATCTGGTTAGACTCACTAGGAAATCTCTCGGTGTCAAAAGATGGAGAAGGATCAACAGCCCTATGGGCTCGAGTTTTCCTAGGCATAGTGCTAAGGAAAAGAGACAGACACAGAAAGAAAAGAGCAAAAACCAAAACCAAGAGCAGACTGCAAGTTAGCACAGCATAAAAAATATAGAAAATATCAAATCTATATGATGCATGAGCATGAACAGAAAATGATGCATGTACTAATGCAGTGACATGTTCAATTTTGATTCAAATTAACAAAATTGGCTTAAGCAAGCAAAGCGTATCAAAAATACCCAATTTGAAAAACCCTAGTTTTCAAAACACAACAAATTGATAAATTGATCAACACAATAGTCTATTAACTCAATATAATGATCAAATTAATCAATCTAACAAGCCAATTTTATCAATTTCAACCCAATTGAACAAAATCCCCAATTTATTCAAATATAAGCCCTAGAATTTCAAATTTTCTTCAAAGCACCAAATAAACCAAATTAAACCACATGAGGTGCTTAGGAAAGGTGTCCCCACAAAAACCCATAAAGAATTTGAGAAAGAATCACTCCAAAACAATCCCAAAAATAGAAAATCCCTAAATGCCGAAATTACCCAAATATGCATGAAAAAATGCATGAAAATAGAAAATAAATGCAAAAGGAAGGGTATAAGGGACTTACCAGCTGAGGGAGAGAGAGATTATGCAAAGAAAGTGGAGGAAAACGACAAAAATCCCAAGAATAGTGCTGACCGGTTGGTAGGAAACCAAAAAGAGATTTGAAAAGTTTTGAAAAAGTGAAAAGACACTTGAGAAACTTTTTTTAAAAAAACAGCCGGCACGATTTTCGATCGATCGAAAATTACATTCGATCGGTCGAAAACTTATTCGATTGATCCAAAAACAGCCTGGATCGATCGAACCAACCAGAGATTTTTCTGAACAAATTTAAACATTTTCGATCGGTCGAAAATCAATTTCGATCGATCGAAATTCTGGAAAAATCAGTGTTTTGAAAAACCAAACATTTTAAACCAAAAAACTCCTCAAAGCAGCAGATTTTTAAAATCAAATGCATGAGTATGAGATGATATGATTTTCAAAAACACAAGTATTCAACCCAGATTCCTCAACCAAAATTTACTCTCAATATACCCAAAAAAATAAACAAGCAAACATGTTCGGCATCAATTTTCAAAGAATTCTCAAACTTGGTTGGTCAGACCAAAAACACACACAATAACATGTACACAATTTTAGCAAAGATTAACTTGTGTAGTGTGTGCAACTAGCATAAGCTTGAGAAACATGTGAGGTGATATACACATAGAGATCAATCACAATTTCTACAAAATCCACCACATGAATTTGAAAGAGACTATCCCTTAAAGAGTTACATCATATAACTCCCACATCTCCTAGAGTAAAAGCTTGCAATCATGTAAGTTTCTTGATTTGCCTCATTATTCAAATTAATTGATTAGAAACTTAATAATAGCCGGGATAATGTACACACCAATTTTATGAATTTGTGAAATTATTATAGCCCAATAATGTACACACCAATTTTAATAGAGGCTACACCTTATGTTCTTTTTGTGCATGTGCTACACTTTCTCGAGCACAAAATCTTATGATATGCACTAAGGTGTTCATGATTGGCCAGTAGACAGTGGTGAGATGGTTATTTATGCCTTTCTCAATAAGTTCAAGTCCGACAATCAAAGGCATGTGACTTCAAGATCAAGACAAAGTGATCAAAAACTATAAACATCTTCCCACACAACATGCACTACAAAACTCAAACTAGTAAAGTGCAATAAAATAAGCTCATCCAAGCTAAACAAAGTACATAAACATGTTATGTAAAGATAAGATGGCCAACCTTGATTATAAATCCAAGATATATAATACAAAACACATAAAAATCTTTTTGGTTAAAAAAATTTATGACCAAAACTAAAAGCACACATTAAGCTAAATGATTAAAAATGCAAATGCAATGCATGACAGTGCTTAACTAAGCTATAGAGGGTACACAAACAAGAAATATCAATTTCTTAATTAACCCTTGAGTATATGTACAAACTAGTACATACTCATATAAAATCATCAATAGCTTAGCACTTATACATACTTTTTATGTTTCTCCACAATATCAAGCATGTTATAAATCAAGAGAGATATATCATAATTCATGTAATCCTCAAGAAAAATAAAAACTAGACACAAAATAAAATATTTTTGTCTTTTTGAAATTTTTCAATGTTTTTGGATTTTTTTTTTTTTATAATAAAAAAAACTAAAAAACAAAACAACCAAAAACAAAAACAAAACATGTCCACAAATAATTGAAAGAATTAAAACAGGGACAAGTCAACAACACTCACCTTAGAGAATCTTTTCTCACCCATATAGCACGAGTCTTCGGCTTTGTAGGTGAAAATCCATGTGAAGCAGAGTGTATTTGAGGAATTACACCAATCTTCTGAGAAAGACTAAAATCCTGCAAATTCCTTTCACAAGCCAACAAGCTCAAATTTTTCAAAAGAATATGAAACAATTTATTTGGACTCATGGCTGGAGAAATATCATCACATGTCCTAGATTGAAATACAGAATGCTTAAGTTTCAATTTATGACAATTAGGACGAATGTGACCGGAAACACCACAAAAGTGACAAACAGGAACAAATTTAGGAACATCAGTATTCCTAACAACAAATCTAGTCTCAGATTTTGATTTTTGCCTCAACAAAGAACAGTTTGGTCTAATATGACCAACAACACCACAAAGGTGACAAGTAGGCACAAAAACAGATTTCTTATGCACACTAGCAGTAGGTTTAGACTTAGGTTTAGAAGCTTCAGCATCAACATCAGAACTTTTACCTTTGTCTAACCTAGCAAAATAAGCCTTTTCTTTATTATTTCTCTTGAAAGGAGGGATATAAACTTTTTCAGTTTTAGGCTTAAAAGAAACAGAAACACTTCTGTTATCATCAGCAGGCTTGGTACTAGTCAAATTTTCAATTTTAGCTTTAGATTCAACTAACTCTTGTTCCAAGCTTTTCATCTTCTCATCTTTAGAGGAAATTTGATTTCTCAAAAATTCATTCTTTTTATTAGATTCATCTAATCTAACAATCAATTCCTCTTTTTCAAGATTAGCCAATTTTAACTCTTCTTTAAATTTCTTAGCAATTTTCAAAGACTTAGATAATTCTTTACGAAGAGTTTCAAAGGCATCAATAAAATCAACAGAAACAACAGTGTCCTTCTTATTCAAATCATCACAAACATGAGCAGAAAGACACTTCAAATTATCCATGATAACAGGGATCAAGGATCAACTCTTAGATCAAAAGATCTAACACAAAAGAGCTACCCGCTCTGATACCACTTGTCAGTTCGTTTAGACCCCTGTAAACTTAAATTGTTTAACCTAATTAATTAACCAAGTGAATACTTAGGTTTATTATTCAGATCTAGGTTAAAACAATAACAATCATATCAAGTAAAGCAGCGGAAAAATAAATAACACAACGATATGATGACCCAGGAAAACCAAACCGGTAAAAAACCTGGGGAGGATTTAACCTAGCTATCTTCAAGGTAAAATAGCAAATCCACTAGAAAGAATCGAAGTTTACACAATAGCGACTTAGACCACTAACATCCTATTGCTACCCAAGTGTAGGAAACTTACTACCATGACCCCATGATAGCTCCGAGATCCACGGACTCCTTCTTTCCGGAATTCTTCAGCAAATCCACAAGCGCACCTGCTTGTATATCTTTGTGCTCTTTGATTCTGCAACTGTAACGATCTACACAACTCTTGACATAAATCTCAAGTTTGTAAACCCTAAGTGTATGTGAAGGTAAACACCTCTAGATCTCACAATGAGATTCACAAACACAGCAAAACAGAACTCTAAAAACGTGGCTAGGGTTTTCCCTTTTATACTTAGGGCAAACATAAAACCCTATACATTAAAACGGGCTTGGGCTGAGTTGGAAAATTCTGCAGAAAAACGTTCTGTGCGATTTTCGATCGATCGAGTCTAATTTTCGATCGATCGAGTCTCACAGAAAGTTACAAGTAATTCTGCATAAAAACTCGATTCCAACTTTACAATAAACCCCATACTTTGAGCAAGTCTAACACACGACTCAACATTGTTTTGATCATGGTTTGCCAACATACAAAATGAAGTTCTAAATACATTAGATCCTAGTCTTTAGAACTTAACAGATATTTATGTGTGATTGTTGTAAATAGATTTTCAAACTTGTCATGAATGATTAGTCAATGGTTTTATTGATCTTGAGACTTGCATAGACTTGTGCTTATATATCTTCCCACCCTTTTATTTATTTATTTATTTTTTACTTAAAGAGCTTAACAAATGTAAATTTCAAAATGAAAAGAGATAATGAGTTACAGAAACCGTCGCACATACTAGTATTTGACTAGGAAAAAGGAAAAGCAATTTTTATGAAAATATATAATGCCCAAAAAGCCAAAAACTTGCTCATCAATTTGAAATATCAAATATTTCAAGCATCGATCTCTAAATGAGATGTATTGATTCAAAAAGATCAAATGTTATGATGTACATGGAGCCAAATGAAAAGCTTCAAAATTATGTAATCAAGTTTATGTAGGAGGTCATATATGCATATTTCTATAATTAAGATAGGTCACTTTTCTTAGTACTAATTATGTATGACTTGATTGAATTAATCATTGAAGTTTCACTCTAGACGAAGGACTATTCTTCATTTGATACACACACTACCCACATGCCTAATGTTCAATGAATGTCTTATTCATTTGTTTGATTGTACTTGTTTAAATGTGATGTGTGTGTGCTCAACTTAATATGGATCAATTCAAAAAGATTTTTGATCATTTTATATGTATCTGGAAGTCATTTTTATTACTCTTTATGTTCATGTTTAGTGCTTACTTTGTTTTTCATTGTTTAAACATGTTCTGTGTTGAAAAACAGGTATCAGAATTTTTGGCTACTTGTTTTGGCTACTTTGGCGAGTAGCGAGTTTTGGTTACTCATTTTGGTAACTTGCCCAATCACGAGTTTACACAGAATGGTTTGCGACTCACTAGCAACTCATCTTGCGACTAGCCAGCCGCAAAACGCTTATAAACATCTTTTTAAAGAGCTTTTCGTGGGAAACCTATTTTAAACCTCTCTCATCCTCTCTTGAACCCCTCTTTCAATATTTTTGCTTCAAAACCCAATCAATTTGAATGGTTTTTCATTTCATTAATATCTCTAAGGTAATTTTAAACTCTTTTCATTGATTTGAATCCTTAGATTATGTTTTGGAGTGTTTTGTGCCCTTGGTGAGATTTTCATCATAGGAGTTGGGAAAACTTATTTTTGTATCGACTTTTTGTATAGGGTTAGTTTTATTTGATGATTTGCTTTGGATGTTGGCCCCTTGTGGCAAAAATAACATGTATTAAGGGTGGATTTCATGATGTTTATGCATTGTTTTATATTTTTGTTCATAGTGTGCACGTTAAGTGTTTGATAAAATGTCATTTAGGCATTTTCTCACTTGTTTAGACTCCGATGAGTACCAAACTTTGGGGTTTCTCATGGTTCATCACTAAGATCATATATGGTTCATTAGTTGTATATTTAACACACCTTGCCCCACATGTTGATTTTCAATGCTTTGGTCATGCATTACACATATCCACCTTTTGCACACATCTTTGTTACCATTGTCATGCATTGGTCTATACCTTGTTTCTTCATCTTAGCATGTCATGTTTACCTTGTGCTTTGTAGCATTTTGTTTTGTCATTTGTTTGAGCTTCATTTCTCCTTCATCTTGCACCCTTCATGCATCATTCTCCTTGTTCATACCTTCATCTCTTGCCCTCATTTCTTCTTAACCCTTTGTCTATTCGTCTCAAAAAGAGGGAAAGTATACTCTAGAGTGATATTTAGGAGAGTTTTATCATTTCTATGCGACTCTTGTGCACATTCTTAGGGGAAGAGATATTCTATAGGGGAGATGCATATACCAAGGAGGAGAAGACAATGTGTTAATAAGAAAACTTTGTTTTTTTCGTTTGTGTTTCTTTATGTTTATTTTCTTGTTTGCTTTATGGTGCTTTGAGTTATATTTAGTATCTATACTTTGTTGTTCTTATTGCATCGTGTTTGAGTGTTGGATATGCATACATCCTTATGCTATTATGCTTTATTGATTGCATGTTAGAATGATCATTTGCTTTGCTATATGATCATTGTAGTCATTTCTATATGACTGTTTTGGTGTATGATCATGTTGCTCACATGTTTCACATCATGTTTACTTGATCACAATTTACTTGTTACATTATATTTGTCCTTTTATTACTTACTTTACCTTAAGGATCCAATGTGTTTTATGCAAGTATTTCAGGTAATAGGTATATATGTTCCAAGTTCATCACAGCTCATATGATTCATGATAGGGGGAATGATATGATAGGGGAAGCAAGAGAAAAAGAGCTTTGTGTTATATTAACTATGTTTTTGCTTTGCTCACAGTTCTTGATTATGCTATGCATTTAAACTATGTTTATTTGTACCCATGCTTTGTAGCTTAATATTTTTAGTTAATGTTATGCATTTCTTTAAGTACATCACTCTTGTGCCCTTGTTGGATTTTATATCCTTGATACAATTACCTTGAGTTTTTGTATTGCTTAAGTGTTGGACATGCAAATGATACTTTGCATTAAGCCTATTGACTTGCATTTTTAGATTTTCATTCCTTGAGTGAATGATCATTGTGGTCGCTATTTATAGTGATTGTTCTCTTTTGGTCAAGCCATAGTTTATTGCTTCATTCTTTTTGCTTGATCGTATTGTGCTTACTCTATATGAATTTCAAGTTTTCCGCTTACAATGATCGTATTGTGTGGTTGTTTTCAGGAAATACTTGTTCGTATAGTTCAAGAGCTTCACAGATTTTAAAGTTAGGTGTGAGTGAGTTTTGTTCAACTGTTCTCAACTTACATGTTAAGTTTAAAGTTTGTTTTAGGGTTTTGTCACGATATAGCCAAAGGGGGAAATTGTAAGTTTGTTTTAGGGTTTTGTCAAATGTTACACTAAGTATGATTAGAACTCAATCTATATATATTACTGATATCTTCAAAATTGGTTGTACATCCAATATTTTAACAAGTACAAAATATAGGGATTATTTTTAATTGCTACTTGTATAAAAAAAAATATAAATTGCACCAATAAACATTTTGTTTTCCACTAGTACTAGGTAAGATCTTAAACTTACCTATTTAGTGACCAACTTCTAGGTCATCAAGAAAATTTATCTCTGTAAACTTTCTCATTCTAATTCCCAGAAATCCTGAGCACCCATCTGCATAGATCATGACTTTGATTAGGCCAGATTCAATAGCCATAGTTTCCACCATTGTAGAATCTTCTTGGTTTGCTTGCTTTTCCCTTCTCTCTCTTTTCTTTGAATTTAATTTGTATTGGTTTTGTTTTTTTCTTCACCTGTCTCACTTTTCTCTTTCTGAAAGACCTATTCTCCTTTGAGAAATAGTAGGGGAGAGAAAACTCTGATTTCAAATCATATACACAATAAAATTGTACAAGCTATAGATTGCAATGCCTAATGATCCTCCACATTTTTTTTTAGAAATCCACCAAAAAATTTGATGCTAATCAAATTTCTAATCCTTATTTTTTACACTTAGACCAACGTTGTGTAGTACAAATAAACCACAACATAGAATTCCTTACAGCTTACTTGCTTTACTAATTAGAATAGAACAAATTCTCAAAAAAAGAATAGAGCAAATTCTAAAATTATTCAAACCACACAACATCATAAAAAAATCATAACAAAAATCATCTATAATTGATTAAGAACTCAGATAAAAGAAACAAACCCCTCACACAACGTCATTTTCTGACATCTTCCAATTTCTTGTAACAAATATATTAAATACTTTTTTCTATATTTGAAAAAAAGAAATTCATAGCATGTTTAATTTTTTTTTATAAATTATTTTTTTATGTATTTTTATTCTTTTTTTTTTTGAATTGTTCCATTTTGAGGATATTTAAGCTGGTATTTGTCATTTGATTTTCTGTTTTGAAAATTTTGTGTGTGTGTGTTTGTTTGGTTACCAAGAAATTGGCATGAAAGTTAAAAGAAAAAAGGAAAATAAAAAATAAAACACAAATGCCACACAAGTTTTTGATGTGAATTTTTATAAAACCAATTAAATATTTTCATAATTGTGATTAAGTGACATGTAAGCAATTTATTAGCAATATCAACATTTTTGATGAGGTAGATGATGACAAGGATCACACTGAAGTTGGTGCATAAGGCGTATGGATTAAATTGACATAGAAGTTTTTCTAACGACCATAAGCAAACTATCCCTAAAAGTAAAGAACTAAAAGGCAAAATAATAATGATTTATCCTATTTCTATAAAATATTGTTTGTATGTTTGATCAAATAAGTTATGATTCTATTTTTACAAAATTAATAAATAATTTATAATTAGAAAACATGGGAGTTTTAGGCTGCGTTTTTTTGAGCTATAGCCCGTTTACTAAAACTGCAGCTAAAATTATGAATCTATAGCTGCATTTTAAACCTATGGCAATTATTTTTTATTTTTTTTTTTGTGGTGTGTGTGCTCGCGCGCAAAATTTGCATAATATAACTATTTCAGCTTTGACCTTGGAATATTAAGAGGGATATAACCAGTATCTATGTATTGTTTGTTTAACAGCTATGCTGGCATTCTCATATCATAAAGTTTGAGTTGTATTTGTGTCCATACTTCATGGGAAATACTTGCTCTATTAGTGCATAACATTTAAGAGTAACTATAATTTTGTTCTTATATATATATATATATATATATATATATATATATATATAAAGAAGCAACTATAAAAATAGCAACCATAATTTTCATTTTCTCATAAACAACCTTTCCTGTTGATGTTGAATGGTAAAAAAAATTTCCTCATGTTTCAAATATCCATCAGAATACCATGTTTTATTTATTTATTTTTATTTTTATTATTTATATAGTTATTTTTATCTAACCTCCTTGATGTTTATGGCTCCATCAGCAAGCATTGAATATGATATAGTAATGTTGGTTGATCGTTCCAGTGAAGTGCATGAGCAAGCATTTGTCTTGTGATGCCATACATCATGAGAGGAGAATTTTATTGATGCAAGAGATTGGAAGAATGGTGCTTTTCTTTACTGATCAGCCTAGTTTATTAGCTCCAAACATTAAGGTAAACGCTACAAACTTCATTAAATGAGGTATTGGAAATTGTGTCACATGCTGGAAGTTCTGTAGACTGTAGTGCACCCACCTACCCAAACACGCAAACATATAGCATTTCTTGAATGGGACTTATTGGCCAATTTGGTCAATGCATACATATGGTTTTTTGTTTTGGGGGAACAAATAAATTTATATGGCCAATGCAAACAGATGGCAAGATATTAAATTTCTTAGAACCCTTGGATCTACTAATTAGTTTATTTCCTCCTTATGCTCTCTTTGTCAATGAGTTAGAGTAGATTTTACATTTAAAATACTTGGATATAAAATTGACTCATTAGTAGTTTTTTAGTGTTCAATGATGCATTCTCTAATGATTTAATATTTCCTATAGATGGTGTTTTCTACCTTGGCTTTTGCTCAATCTGATGTCATATGGTATTTCCAACATGTAGGAATTGCATCATCAAAATCGAAGGCTACACAGATGGTATCAATGGACATAGTAAGTGAAGTTTTCCTTCCCTTTATTGGTTGCACCAGTTACCACTAGTCCTTGTTTGTGAACCAGCTAATGAAGTGCTTGACTTTAACCACTATGACCTTTGTTTCAGGATCAAAGTGATTCAACCATTGGGTTCCTATTAGATGGAATTGATCGCCTATGCTGTTTAGTGCACAAGTATATTGCAGGTTAGAATTTTATTATTATTATTATTATTATTATTTGTAGGTTAAATTTATTGTTTTATATGTGTATATTTATATATATATATATATATAGTTTTTTCTCCCTAGCAAAAAGTTATATGTAACTTGTTTCCTTCTAAGATAGTTTATAATGACTCAAGCCCTTGGCTAATTTGTACCCAATACAAATAATAAAAATTGTGAAATGCGTTTGGAGGGATAACTTTCTACCATTGAGATGTTCAGACATTACACTAGCGAATCTAGAGTGTTGCATAAACTTGTTGATTTTTAATTGTTTTTTACGTGTAGATTTAAATATGATTTACCTAATTGAGAGGACCATCTAAATTTGGGTTGAGTTGGGATGTTTGAAATTCAGCCCAGATTGATTGCATCCAATGGTTTTGGTGAGTTAGAAGAGTATTATGCGTGAGCTATAATACCTTTTTAATGTAGTTTGTCAACATATAGTTATTATCGAATGCCATTTTGACTTGATAATAGTTCTTTTAATAAATTTATATGAATTTTTATCTATGCTAATTACAATCAATAATCACTGGTTTGTTTCTATAACCACCTCAAAATCTCTTTACTTAGATTACATAAAAGGCCCTAGGTATATACCTTTCTTAGTGAGTGCAGGAAAACATACCCATTGAGGAAATTACACAGTAAGTTCTTGGGTTTTGATATATTGGCTTGTGTTTTTTGGTCTCAAATTTGGTTCTTTATGGACTTGCACCTTAACTTTGGTTTGGATCATTCAATAAGCTCCCTTTTTCAATTGTGATGTATTTGACTGCAGGCAGTTAGAGGGGCTGAGCCTCATGAAGTTGGGGAGTTTGAAAATGTGGTTTTTGATTATGTTTTGTTATCAGGAGCTTATCTATTTTTCAACTTTGCTCAGTACGTAGGGTCCAAGGAAGCTCATCAATATGCTGTGATGTGACTTTGTTTGCTGGTATATTTCAGAATTAATAAATAAGCTATCTCTAGTATAGCGATACATATTTTGAAATTTTCAATTGCTTCATTCTTTTTTTCCCCAGTTTTACAGGAGTTACATATAGAGATACATATATGGCATCCATTGAATTTGGCGCCAAGGTACTTTTTTTTATTAATTGTCAAGCTGAGAAGTTCATACAAGCTTTGTTAAAATGTATTTGATACCCATCTTATAACTGTTTTGAGGATTTGTTCTATATTTTATAATTAACAATTCTAACACGATAATTAATGGTGTTTTTAAAAACCTTTTTCTTAATACAGTTAGTTATAAGAATAAAAAAATCAACTCTACAGTAGACAACAAGTCCATGAAGTTTATGTCTTACCAGGAGAGAAAGCCCTCAGGAAAACCCCAAGGTGAATTGAACTTTTCTTACAAGATTGGTGAGAAAGTATCTAATGCAGAAGTGGCTCCAAAGGTCTACGGGGGTGAGTTGGCCAGGTCCAAAAAAACTATAGCCGCGTTTTTAAAACGCGGCTATAACCAAATTCAAAAAACAAAACAAAAGGGTTATAGCCACATTTTTTAAAACGCGGCTATAGCTGTCCGCCGTAGCCGTATCTAGAACGGCTAGAGTATGTCTTATAGCCGCATTTTTAAAAATGCAGCCATAGACCCCTCAGGCCTATAATCACGGGATTTAGGTCACAGTTGTAAACGTGGTCTAAAAAAACGCAACTATAGGCCAAATTGTCCTATAGCCATGGTTTTTTGAGCTATAGCCGCGTTTTTTTTTTTAAATCTACCAGTACAAATCAATAATAATAAATCATTAATTTTATAGCATGAGAAATATTTTTACATCAAATGTTGAGACATGTGAGATACTATCATTACTAATGAATAGTTAAGAGATACATTGTATATAAATAAAAAACCTCTTCCCTCTATATGTGATCAGAAATGGGAAAAATCGGCTATAGTATAGAGAAGATAAACAAACAAGTTAGAGAGATAGATACGGAATTAAAGAATATAGAAGATCATTTGGAACAATGAAGATTGAGGCTCAATGTAATAAGGCAACAAGCACAAGAATCTTGCAGAGACCCAAAAATCGTTAGTCAATGTGAAGAGGATGAAATGAGACAAAAGTGGAACATAGCTTTTCTTAAAAAGAGAAGTTGGCACTACTCAGGAAAAAGGAAACTCTCATTGCATTAGGTACTGTGTATCAATCGCCACAGTATTGGTGAGGGATGGGTGTTTATATTTATGTTAGGCTTCTTATTTATTGCTACCTAACCCCACATTTGATTACTCATTTGTGTCATTGGAAATAAGGTAGCATAAAGTACTAGTTTATTTTATTTCCTTTTTAACCAATAAAAATTTCCTAAGTTCCAACCCAATCTTTAAAATTTGTTACGACGGTTTCCATTTGCACATTGGAACATAATATTTCAATATTGATGAATTTTACGTGCACGTACAGTTAGGATCAAGTTACATCCCTAATATAAGTTTGTGTTCATGTTACACCATTCAATTTTTTCCGGGATTAATATTATTAAAAGTCAATCGTTGAATAATACATTCTCACTTTCTTAACATGCATTTCAAATTTCGTATTAATTAATTGTATGTTATAAACTCTTTGACAATAACTCAATCATTGGTCACCACAAAACTTTGCAAGGTATACAAATAGAACGCAATCCAACCACTGCTATTTCAAAATACATCCAAAAAAAATTTTCAAGTGATGTTGTTACATTGTCAAAAGTTACACCAAGTATGATTAGAACTCAATCTATATATATTAGCTGATATCTTCAAAATTGGTTGTACATCCAATATTTTAACAAGTACAAAGTATAGGGATTATCTTTAATTGCTACTTTTATAAAAAATATAAATTGTACCAATAAACATTTTGTTTTCCACTAGTACTGGGTAAGATCTTAAACTTACCTGTTTATTATACTATGTTTGGGTGCTGATAAAATAATAGATTGGGTAGATCATACATTAATGAATTGGAATTATATGGTGAATTTTTTTTAATGTGTTTGAAAGTTTATAAAATAAATAATAGAAATGAAAGAAATATATAAGTTTCATTAAAGGAATGAGTGTCTCCCTTGCGCAAAAACATGGGAATAATTGTAATATCCTTTAAAAAATCCATTCCAATCCCACGTCTTCCCTACCAAACAAGCTAGAGTGACCAACTTTTGGGCCATCAAGAAAGCTTATTTCTGTAAACTTTCTCTTTCTAATTCCCAGAAATCCTGAGCACCCATTTGCATAGATCATGACTTTGATTGGGCCAGATTCAACGGCCATAGTTTCCACCATTGTTGAATCTTCTTGGTTTGCTTGCTTTTATCTTCTCTCCCTTTTCTTTGAGTTTAATTTGTTTCGGTTTTGTTTTTTTCTTCACCCATCTCACTTTTCTCTTTCCGAAAGACCTATTCTCTTTGAGAAATAGTAGGGGAGAGAAAACTCTGATTTCAAATCATATACACAATAAAATTGTACAAGCTATAGATTGCAATGCCTAATGATCCTCCACATTTTTTTTAGAAATCCTCCAAAAATTTTGATGCTAATCAAATTTCTAATCCTTATTAAATTACACTTAGACCAACATTGTGTAGTACAAATAAACCATAACATAGAATTCCTTACAGCTTACTTGCTTTACTAATTAGAATAGAGCAAATTCTAAAATTATTCAAACAACACAACGTCATAAAAATATCATAACAAAAATCATCTATAATCGATTAAGAACTCAAATAAAAGAAACAAACCCCTCACACAACGTCATTTCCTGACATCTTCCAATTTCTTGTAACAAATATGTTAAATACTTTTTTCTATCTTTGAAAAATAGAAATTCATAGCGTATTTAAGTTTTTTTATATAAATTATTTTTCTTATGTATTATTTTTTTTTTTTTTTTTTTTTGAATTGTTCCATTTTGAGGATATTTAAGCTCGTATTTGTCATTTGATTTTCTGTTTTGAAAATTTTGTGTGTGTTTTTATTTAATTACCAAGAAATTGGCATGAAAGTTAAAAGAAAAAAGGAAAATAAAAAATAAAACACAAATGCCACATAAGTTTTTTATGTGAATTTTCTAAAACCAGTTAAATATTTTCATAATTATGATTAAGTGACATGTAAGCAATTTATTAGCAATATCAACATTTTTGGTGAGTTAGATGATGACAAGGAGCACACTAAAGTGGGTACATAAGGCGTATGGATTAAATTGACAGAGAAGTTTTTCTAATGACCAAAAGCAAACTATCCCTAAAAGTAAAGAACGAAAAGGCAAAATAATAATGATTTATCCTAATTCTATTGACATGAAACAGAACATTGTTTGTATGTTTGATCAAATCAGTTATGATTCTAGTTTTACAAAATTAATGAATAATTTATAATTAGAAAGGTTATGCATGCAAAGCATTAATCTACCAGTACAAATCAATAATAATAAATCATTAATTTTATAGCATGAGAAATATTTTTACATCAAATGTTGAGACATGCGAGATCCTATCATTATTAATGAATAGTTAAGAGACACATTGTATATAAATAAATAAAAAAACCTCTTTCCTCTATATGTGATCAGAAATGGGGAAAATTGGCTATAGCATGGAGAAGATAAACGAACAAGTTAGAGAGATAGATACGGAATTAAAGAATATAGATGATCATTTGGAACAACAAAGATTGAGGCTCAATGTACGTAATAAGGCAACAAGCACAAGAATATAGCACAGACCCAAAAATCGTTAATCAATGTGAAGAAGATGAAATGAGACAAAAATGGAACATAGCTTTTCTTGAAAAAGAGAAGTTGGCACTACTCAGGAAAAAGGAGACTCTCATTGCATTAGGTACTGTGTATCAATCGCCATAGTATTAGTGAGGGAATGGGTGTTTATATTTATGTTTAGGCTTCTTACTCATTGCTACCTATCCCCACATTTGATTACTCATTTGTGTTATTGGAAATAACGTATAATAAAGTACTAGTTTATTTTATTTCCTTTTTAACCAATAAAAATTTCCGAAGTTCCAACCCAATGTTTTAAAATTTGTTACGATGACGGTTTCTATTTGCACATTGGAACATAATATTTCAATACTGATGCATTTTACGTGCACATACAGTTAGGATCAAGTTACATCCCTAATATAAGTTTATGGTCATGTTCCACCATTCAATTTTTTTAGGGATTAATATTATTAAAATTCAATCGTTGAATAATATGTTCTCATTTGCTTAACATACATGTCAAATTTGTTGTTAATTAATTGTATATTATAAACTCTTCGGTAATAACTCAATCATTGGTCACCTTGAAACTTTGCAAGGTATACAATAAAAATTCAGAATGCTCATTCACCATGTTTTTTTAAATCATATTAAAATCTTGATTTTTTTTTTTTCAATAATGTTCAATATGATTTGAACGGTTAGAATCTTACCATGGATCTATATTCTGAGCGCAAGAAGATTGAAAGTTGCAACAATGCAACAAGCGCGGCAGGCAAACCCCTCTGGTGAGCTTCTATCTGAAAGTTTCAAGAAATTTCAAATTGATAAAAGCATTCAGGTTTTATCTTCCCAAAATAAATTCTAATTAAATTAGATAGTTTATTTTCTTCAAATTCTTTTACTCTCACTTTTTATTTACTAATACCATTTTTATAGAAAAATTTACTAATACTTAATAATTAAACATATATCATATATAATTTTTTTTAATTTAGATTTCAAAGTAAAACTTTCGTAATTTACAAATACTTATTAATTAAACATATATCATATATAAATATTTTTTAATTTAGTTTTCAAAGTAAAACTTTCGTAATTATATACTATATAATAAAAATAAATATAGATTTTCTTCTCCTATAATTTTTGAGTTAATAAAAATCATAATTTGATTACAATTCAAATTCTTCTTCTAATCATTTTCTTATTATATTATATAAGTTGAAAAAAAATATTAATAAAAAAACAGCAACAAAAAATTCTTACACGTTTTAGATTTTAATTTTTTTAAATAGTTATAATTGTAGAAATTTAATTAGATTTTAAAAAATAGATATAATTTTTCTTTTCCTATAATTTTTGTAAGGGCATGGATTAATTGATCCACAACCCAAAATGTTTGGACAATGACCCAATAAGCCCAAAACAATAAATTTGTTAGAGAGTGAGTTTATTACTGAACGTTCAACGAGTCAAATGTGATCACCACAGGCTAGTTTAGTATTGAAATGACTAAGATGAATAAGTTGAAAAGAAAAACACTCCTCGGCAAGTTCGAGAATGATATGTTCTTATATTTAGCTCTCAGACTTATATAAATGTTCAAGTTCCTAGTTACAAAGTGGTTCCCTCTCCTTTTTCTAATCCCCTTTTCTATAATAGAATCCTTTCCCTTTTATACTCCTTCTCCCCCTTTCATCTTAGCCTTTCACTTGTTGATCAAATAACTAATCTTCTTGATATTTGTCCCATTAGAACCTTCTTGAAGTTTCTGTGGGTAGCAGTAAGGTTAGAAGTTACTATTCAGATATCACATCCACATTAATGCGGCCAGTTAGTTAGGTGTAGAACATTTAATGTGGTGATAATAGCTTTCTTCCCAGATATTTCTCTATTCTCTATTGACCCACTTCTCCTTACAGCGTATCCTCCTAAGTATGGTTGCCACTACTTAGTACTTGATGGGTGGTCAATGTCTTCCACTCTGTTGGCTGAGGAAGGGTGGCTCCTCAGACAACATCACTTGCTTGTTGTGACCAAACCTCTTTCTCGGCCCAATAATCTACTTGCCTTTACTAATACTTGTTTGTCCTCGGACTCTTTGATGTCTTCAAGTGTGGCCCACAACCCAATATCCTTATCCGAGTCTTTTATCTCTACAATTTCTAAGTTGATAAAAATCATAATTTAATTATAATCCAAATTATTTATCTAATAATTTTCTTGTTATGATATATAAGTTGAAAAAAAAATCAGCAAAAAAAAAAAAAAGAAAAAATCTTAAAACCAAATGTTTAATAACAAAACCAAAAGCACACGTAAAAAGAAGTAGTACACGTTTTTTTGGAAATTATAATAGAATGATAATTAATGGTTAATATATTACTATATATATATTTATATATATTCTTATATATTAATGATTAATATATAAGAACATTACTCATTTTGAATCGGACGGGGAGGAAACAAGGCCGTGTGAATAACAGTACTCTATTTATAGATTTTTTTTTCCCCCTCTTAACAAACGTTAGCTGGCAAATTGGTAAGATTGGTCAAAACGTGATGTTAAAAAATATGTTTTAGATGATACTCCCTCTGTCCCAATTTGTCGTCCTCTATTCTATTTTGAGATGTCCCAAAATATTGTCCTGTTTCTAAAAATAAAATTAATTAATTTACTAATATTCCTATTATATCCCTACTTTATTTTCAAAATTATTTGAAAAGAAAACTAACAAATATTTAAAAAATCAATCTAATTGGGACACATTTTTGGATGCCTTATTAAGAATAACTCTTAAAAAAAAAAAAAAAGCTGATAAACTTATTTAAGAATAGTTTTGTAAACTTATACATTTTTATAAGGTAGATAAGATAATAAATGATGTTTCCTTAAAAAGTTTGATTTTTTAAACAGGATAATCAAATTAGGACGGAGGGAGTAACAAATATTAGTTGGTAATTCATTAGTGATTGGACAAAAAGAGATGACCAGATGAGAAGATGTGAATGGATAACTTATCCAGATTGAACCAGTTCAGTCAATGCTCTTAAGCAAATCCAATAAACAACTGAAATCCATTCTTAACCTCAGCATTAGAATTGTAAGTGTATTTTTTAAAATTGCTAAAATAGAATACACTAGGTGTAATTTAATCTAACGTTATACATTTTTATATATGTCCAAACCAACCATTATAATGTAAATAATAAAATTGCACGAAATTAATAATACTAATTTTAGGTGGGCTGGATGTCCAAACCGAATATTGCAGAAGGGTCTGACTAATCATGGCGATGTGATGCAGTTAGTTGAAAATCTGATGCACAAGCTAACCAAGGGGGGACTTGAGTTTTTCCTGGTGCAAGGTTGGTTAATTTGGAACCAACGCAACCTGTTTTTGCATGGAGGACATCTGCAGGAGCCTGGTAGACTTAATGCGAGAGCCGGCAGCCTTCTAATGGAGTATAAAGAGGCACAAACACAGCTTGCGGTACCAGTTTCTAATGGTCACTCACAAGCATGGCAGCCACCCGAAGAAACAGTGTATAAGCTCAACTTTGACGCAGCAGTTTTTGCGGACATGACAACTTCAGGTATTGGTGTTATAATTCGGAATGAAAGGGGTCAGGTTATGGCAGCGTTGTCGTTGAAGGGTCATGCAGTAATGGATAGCAAAGAGGCAGAGGTATTGGCATGTAGAAAAGCTCTGGAATTTGCAGTAGATGCTGGGTTTTCAGAACTGATTGCGGAAGGTGACAATACAAATGTAATGAACTCCATCACTTCAGCTCGGGCAGATTTGTCTCGCCTGGGAAATCTCTATGACAACATTAGTTGTATGGTTGGAGTTTTGTGACGTGGAATTTCATAGTATCAGACGGAGTGCAAATGGTGTAACACATTCTTTAGCTCGTTATGCTAGGCATCTAAGTGAGGATATTATATGGTTAGAAGATTCACCACCACTGACTTTAGAGTCTTTGTATTTGGATTCTCTTTCTATCTCTAATTAAATGAAATTGGGTTTGCTTTCAAAAAAAAAAAAAAAAAAAAAAAGGTGTATTGCATCAATTCTCCAATTAAATACTAACTAACAATCACAATTATACATACAGTTCAAATTATACACAGTATTAGTTATATTTTTTTTGAACCATACGTTTCTAAAATATGTAATAGTTTCTCATTTATATATATATATATATATATAATCAAATTGGATTTAAACTTTTTGGTTTTTCCATCCAATAATTTAATTACCACAAAAATTATAAAATTAGATGCACACGTAGCACAAAATTGGACTTCAATTAAAATTCAATTTAGAATTTAATTAGATTTAGACTTTTAGATTTTTACTCTCAATAATTCATTTAGCACAAAAATTAAGTATCATATAGGACACTTAGCGCAAAATTGAAAGTCCGATTGAAAATCTAATTGAATTCTTCGAGTTTTAGCTTTTAATATATAGATTTTAGGTATAGTGCATCAATTCTCCAATTAAATTCAAACACTTGATTGTATTTATCAGTAAAATACAATAATTTCCATCAAAAAAATAAAAATAAAAATACAATTAATGTTATTTTTTTCTAAGAAACTTAAATTCAATACAACTAAATGTTTAAATTCAATTTGGGAATAATCAGGCATAGCTTGAATTAAACACATCCACTAAATGCAATTCACAAATTGGTTGCATCGAATGGATGCATCAGTGAAAACTTGAAAATTGAAGCCAACATTTGACAAATTTTCATCTGGACCTGAATTCAATCAAGCCTCATAAGTTGAAAAGTCCTCTGTCAACTCCATAAGTCCCCAGAGGCAGTCTCAAATTGCAAACCCAAAACAAGTCAAAATATTTAAAGCAAAATCTAACAAAAATATACTTCAAATTTCCATTCTATATAAATTATGTCTCAATTATATTTACATGTAAATTCATATATGTAAATATTAAATTAAAAGACTCAATTTGTATTTATTATTCTTCTATATTTTTTTTGATAACATATTATGCTTCTATATAATAGTATGAATGTGTACTATATATATATATATATATATATATAGCATCCATGTATATGGAGGGTTATAAACTAGTTTTAGTAAAATGTCAAGTTATAGACAGTTTCTAATCACTCAAATAAGATTAATCACACGTTTTCAAAACATGGTTGGACACGTGGTTGTCAAAAACAAGATAAGTGATAATGGGTTGCCAATAGTATATATCCACATTGTTTTCATGAATTAGCTTGTGGATCTCTTGTTTGATAATTTATTGAAGACCAGTGCGGGTGGCATGAGCAAGGCACGTGCTACCTCTTCAGTGAAAAAATCAAGGTAGAATTTTTATTTGAAGAAGTATGAAATTATATATAAAAAAAAAATGTATGTCATACAAAATTAATTTCATTCATATAAGAATTTTGATACCTATTTGCCAAAGGCAATATTCATTCTTTAAAAAATTTTAAAAATGATAATGAATTTCATCATCCTCCAACAAAAAGCAATTGAGTTTTGCTAAAACTTTTTCAAAATATTTAATTTTTTGTAATGAATGATGTCATATGCTACAATTAAAACTCTTCGTCAAATACCTTCAAGTCTTCAACCATATAGAATAAAAAAAAAAATTCATTTATACTTTCTACTTTTTCATTCTACATGAGTCTAGGTGCAAACTTTAGCTTAATTAGTTTTTATTGAACACCATTCTAGGCAAAAAAAGAAAAAGAAAAATAATTAACAAAAGGCATGTGTCATCAAATTTTCTATTAGATAAATTATAAATTTTGAATATTTAAACCTAAAAAATCAATGTTCTCTTAGTAACAAATAAAAAACCTTATATTATCATTCTAACTTTCTAAGCATAACTACCACCTAAAACTCAAAATATGTGAAGAAACATTTCGGGATGTTAAAATTTAGTGGGAGTATTTTAGACATTACACAATAGAATATTTTAAGAATCATAAGGTTTCATTTAGGTCTAATTAAGAGAATAACAATATAATATATTTTCTCCTTTCCGAAATATTAAGGGGGACACTACTTGATTTCAAGGTTTACGAAAGAATTGTGAACTACTCCAGACATAAAAGAATGAAAAGAGTTTTAATCCTAAATTTTTGTTTTTGTTTTTTGTTTTGTTTATGTGCGTAAAACTATGTGTTTTTACTTAAATTATGCATAAAGGAAAAAATAAATAAATAAAATACAAAACCCAAGAAAATTGTATGTGAAATTGTGAATTTTGGTTCAACAAAAATTGAGTAATAAAAAAAAATCTAGAAACACAAAGAATGCCACAACATTTTCATAATACCGTTATAATTTTGTTTTATTTTAATTTGACTAGTAAAGAATTAATACCTCAGCAGCTATGAAAATATTGTGACAACAACAAGATGTCTTAACATTTTCACCAAAGAAATGCTGAGGATTCTAGCCTTTTACCCCTATTTTTTAAAATATTTGGCAATATGCCCCTGTTTCCAAACTATATAGGTTTATGCCCCTGTTTCGATACTCGATTACCTTAAAATTGAGTTTCAATGAAATAATCGATTTGTACAAAATCGAGTTATGCTCGATCAAACTTTAAAAAAAGAAAAAGAAAAAAAAAAAATGCATGGAACTCGAGTTCAAAAAACTCGAGTTCCAAAATGCCATTATAGGTGTTACAGAACGCCGTTATAGCTTATCAAACTAAAAATAAAATTGCATGGAACTTGGGCATAACCTATAGCTACGTTTTTGTTTTCCTATAGTGGCGTTTTTAATAGAACTCAAGTTCTATGAACTCGAGTTCCATGCAATTTTTATTTTTTTTTAGTTTGATCGGGCATAACATATAGTTACGTTTTTGTTGTCCTATAGTGGCATTTTTAATGGAACTCGAGTTTCATGCATTTTTTTTTTAAAAGTTTGATTGGGCATAACTCGATTTTGTACAAATCGAGTATTTCATTGAAACTCGATTTTAAGGTAATTGAGTATCGAAATAGGGGCATTTCCCTATATAGTTTCAAAAGGGGCATATTGCTAAATTTTTTAAAAATTAAGGGTAAAATGCTAGAATCCCCAAGAAATGCTATGTTCACAATATTTTCATCATAAATCTTAAGTAGTAGGTTGTTACGACTTGTTATTGGCAGACAAAAAAATAATTTCATTGGTAAGTTTAAATTAGAATAACAAGTTACCACTTAAGATTTGTTATGAAAATATTATGAAAAATGTTGTAAATATAGCATTTTCTTTTTACAAAACTTTTATTTTTAGTTGTGGTTGGTTTCAGTATGATATTTTATTATTTTATTTTGACATATAAAGAATTAACACCTCAATAATTGTGAAAAATATTGTGGCAATTTGTTGTGTTAATATTATTATTATTATTATTATTATTATTATTATTATTATTATATAAGCAAGTTCAATAGACGATATTACCACAACAAAAAAGAAGGCAAGTGTAATAGTGTGGATCGAACAACTCTTAAACCAAAATACTCTATATTACTGTCACCACATATAAATATTTAGAAAAGGAAAAATAGAAATGAGCAAGAAAACTGGCATAAATGATGATATGTTTTAAAAAATAGTTATAAAAAGAAAAGAAAAGAAAAGAAAAGAATAGAATAGAATGCTGGCTCCCGTGAAATGGTGAGTTTATGCTTACCAAAGGCCAAAAATACTGTAAAAATGTCTCTACTCTATATCAATTTTTGTTAAGTTTTGTTTTGTTAAATTATGACTTTTTTGTTTTTGCAAAAAAAGTAAACCATTTTGGCTTAGAAAAAAAAAATAAATAAAAAAAAACAAACGCTTGACTAAACCAAACCAAAACACTATATATAGGGTAATTCTACTGTCCTCCCCCCACCCCTCCCCAAAAAAAGAGGGTATGGTGGTCACTAGTAGGTAACCTGCTATACCAGGTTATCTTTTTCTTATATTTAACAGTTTTATCCTTACATTGTGCAGTTCCAATATCACTTGTGACAGTTCTTTTATCACATTTGGTTGTTCCCTTACTTTTTTCTTCACATTTGACGGTTTCATCCTCACATTGTGCAGTTCTAACATCACATGTGATAGTTCTTGTCACATTTGACGGTTCCCTTATTTTTTTTCTCACATTTGATGGTTTCGTCCTCACATTGTGCAGTTCCAACATCACATGTAGCAGTTCTTTTGTCACATTAGGTGGTTCCCTTATTTTTTTTTTCACATTTGATAGTTCTATTCTCACATTGTACAATTCTAACATCACATTTGACAGTGCTTTTGTCATATTTAGTGGTTCTTTTTTTTTTTTTCTCTCTCTCTCAAATTTAATGGTTTCATCTTCACATTATGCAGTACCAACATCATATGTGACAAATTTTTTGTCACATTTTTTTATAGTTCCTTTTTTTTTCCCCACATTTGACGGTTCTTTTTTTTCCCTCACATTTGACGGTTCCATCCTCACATTATGTAATTCCAACATCACATGTGATAGTTCTTTTGTCACATTAGTGGTTCCCTTATTTTTTTCCTCACATTTGACGGTTTCATCCTCATATTGTGCAATTCCAACTGTACTTGTGACAATTCTTTTGTCACATTTGGTGGTTTCTTTATTTTTTCTCACATTTGAAGGTTTTATCCTTACATTGTGCAGTTTCAATATCACATTTGACAGTACTTTTGTCATATTTGGTGTTTTTTTCCTCACATTTGACGGTTTCATCCTCATATTATGCAGTACCAACATCACATGTGATTGTACTTTTATCACATTCGGTGGTTCCTTTATTTTTTTTTTCCACATTTGACAGTTTTATCCTCACATTGTGTGCAATTCCAACATCACATTTGACTTTTTTTTTTGTCGCATTTGGTGGTTCCTTTATTCTTTTCTCATATTTAACGGTTCCATCCTCACATTGTGCAATTTCAACATCATATGTGATTGTTCTTTTGTCACATTTGGTAGTTTCCTTTTTTTTTTTTCTCACATTTGATGGTTCTACTGTCACATTCGGCAATATCGACATCACATTTAACAGTATTTTTGTCACATTTAGTGATTTCTTTTTTTTTTTTTTCTCAAATTTGACTGTTCCATCCTCACATTGTGTAGTATTAATATCACATGTGATTGTACTTTTGTCACATTCGGTAGTTTTCTTATTATTTTCTCACATTTATGGTTCCATTGTCACATTAGGCAGTACTTACATCACATTTGAAAGTAAGTGCTTGTGCTTGCTCTTTTACCTACACTCCCCGTAAAAGTAGTGCAAAAGCCTTGGTAAAACTAAAATATTTATAAGAAACTACAACAACAATAACAACAAAAAGGCAAAGAACATCTTTTTGGTTGGCCATTTCAAACTCACATTTTCACATTTTAAACAACATTACACATATTTCTACACACTTTTTCACCCACACGTATTTCAAAAAACTACAAACAATGTTACTCAAACTACTTTACCAAAAATGGCCAAAGGACATCTTTTTTAGTTGCAATAGTAATTACCTATCTAGGAAACAAAAGCTATAAATACATTTTTGATCATTTCATCGATGAGCCAATATATTAGAGTGATGACATAGCTCCTCGATGCATGATGTTCTATAAAAGAAGTTGAAACAATTTTGATTAAGGTAATGAAAATTGCAAGATTGGTGCCAAAATTTGACACTCCAAATTTAATGAATGTACAAGTACAACTATAATCATTCAACTGTTGTCATCAGAAACAGGATGCACAACAGGCTACCTATTATTTTTTCCTACAAAACTCATATTTCCCAACAATTGAACTGGGAAAAAAAAAATTAGTAAGACATTCATCACCCTCAAGCTTGAAATGGATGCAGTAGAAAAGAAACAAGTACAAAAATTGCAACAGACCAAAGCCAGCAGTTTGATCTTCCTTAGCTTTGGCATTTCAGCAAAGAAAAGTGTGACACTCAAAATGAATCATGAATTATCAAAGCATCATAGCTGCTGATCAAGAAACGGGTCTTTAGGAGATCCCCAGGGAGATCCCAAAGTATTCTGAAACATTTGTAACATAATTTTTTAACTAGGAGGTGCTGCGAGTCACATCCAGTCTGAGTTGCATTTTAAGCATGCTTTTCCTTTCTTCCTCCACCAGTATATCTAGCCACCTCTTAGCCATGAAAACTTTGATAGCTTCAACCCCTCCTTGACAACCTCCACTAGTGGGATTACAAGAGGATTTTGGTCCAGGTTGAGTTTGGTCAAATTATCAAGCGGACCAAATGTTTCAAGAAGAGCATTTCCCTCTGCTAACAAAAAAAAAAAAAAAAAAAAAAACCAAATTTCAACACCACACTAACAAGAACCCAAACCCCTTGATCATCGAAAACATAGCCATAACAAGTTTGGAAAAACCGAATCCCTATGAAGCATTTCAACAAGCACTATATGTGCCACTTGAAAAGAAATAACAAAATTGGTACCTCTTAAGCATAGAAGTATTGCCTACGTTGTGGTATAATGAAATTTAAGAGCGAAATCGAAAATAAATTCTTAAAAACCAACAAAAAAATTAGGGTTTTATTTGATCTGACCTTAAAAATCATAAGATTTGATCCTTTAAGAAACCTTTAATGGTTGGTAAACGGGGATACCGACGAGATGACAGTGAAATTGATGGACATAAGGAACCCATTTAAGAAGAAGAAATCAGTTTTTTTTTTTTTTTTTTTTTTTTTTTTTTTTTTCGGTTTTATATGTTTACTTAGTCTACCAGTAATAGGTTTCCCACTAAACTAAAATTAATGGTTAAGATTAAAACAAGATAGTTTAATGACTGAGATTTGTGACTAAAAATATAGGAGGTATTGGAGAATGACCCTGGATTTAAAAGCAAATTCCTATGGAGTTAAACCAACATTAGAAGGAAGCTTATAAATTTAAAAGCAAATCCCTAGAGTTATTAGGAACTTAGGATACCATTTTGGTTTCTCTATATTTATTTTCCCAACAAATAATTTGCTTCGGTGTCTGCTGTTGCCATGGCGATAGAGTCAAACACAAAGACAGATCTTTCTTTGGTTTTGTGTTTAAAAAGGAGATAGAAGATGCTGCTATTGAAGTTGAAGAGGAAGATCCGATCCTGTCTCGATGTCACAAAGGAAGAAGAACATCCGGATGATTCGATCTACATCGATATCAAAAAACTACCTGATGCTCTCTTGTTTGGGCCAAAATGGCCAAATACCACAATTTTCAAAAAAATTTAGCAAAAAAACACTGTTTCAGAAATAAATGGGAATGTACCACTTTTCTAGAACCCGAGTTTTAAAAACTCGAGTTCCTCATCAGTTCCGCCAACGTGGCAGTACTGAGCTGGAATTTGTGCGATTAAAAAAAATATTATGGTACTTAAGCCTGGTAAACTGGAGTTCCATGCAACATAGTACTCGAGTATACTAGGCTCGAGTACTTATTAAAAATAAAATTATGTTTATGTTTATTTCTACGGTACTCGAGCTTGGTAAACTCGAGTACCTTGTAAGGAACTTGAGTTTCATAAAACTTGAGTTCCTTATAACTTTTATTTTTTTGGGATAATCGACAAATAAACATAAACATAAACAAAGAAATAAGTAACTTTTTTATGTTTTTATTTATTTAAATAGAAGCATTGTAAAATATAGAGATTTTAATTTCAAAATATGAATTAATTTCTACTTTAATTAAAATTGTTCATTGTTTTTTCATAAAAAATTGTTCACTGTTTTCTGCATAAACTATTTCTATAATTTTGCATAAAATTATTTTCTGTTCAGCATTATTTAAATAATTGTTCACTCTCTTTTTTGCTTAAATTATTTTCTGTTCACTATTTAAAAAACTGTTCATTGTTTTCTCATAAAACACCTAGTGAAATCATGTTTTCTAAATTTAAATGCCAAATCTGAATGCTTTTTCACGTTTGAATTTCACAATAATCGAATCTATTTTTCTATATTGATAAAATCTATTTCTACATTAATAAAATTTGCTCTCTGCACATCATGTTTACTGTATATTCGAATCAGCTTATTGCATTCATAAAATCTGTTTTCTACATTAATTAAAACTGTTCATTGTTTTCTCATAAAACACTACTAAAAAAATGACCTATTGCGGCGGGCCTATTGCGGCGGGTGCGAAAGCTGCCACTACAAGTCACCTGTTGTGGCGCGTTTTTGGCCGGCCACAATAGACCACTGAACATAAGATCTATTGCGGCGGGATATTGGCTTGCTGCAATAGGTCTAGTATGTTGCGGCGTACTATTGTGGCGGGTAATTGGCCCACCGCAATAGACTTATTTTAACGGCGGGAAATGGGCCTATTGCGGCGGGCCACACTGACCTGCCGCAATAGGCCCTCAAATTGCCCGCACCTCACCCAAATTTTCCCTCTTTTTTTTTTTGCCCTTTTCATTTTTTGCGCCTTTTCGTTATTCTCCCACGCACACACTCTCACACACACAGACTCTCTCTCTCTCTCTCTCTCTCTCTCTCGTAGACACTTCTTCCTTTCCTCATCGCCGAGACCCATCTCACCCAGTCCCCCACGCCGCCGACCCACCACCCCACGCCGCCGACACATCTCGCCCAGTCCTCCACACACACACACTCTCTCTCTCTCTCTCTCTCTCTCTCTCAGACACTTTCTTCCCTTCCTCATCGCCGAGACCCATCTCACCCAGTCCTCCACGCCGCCGACCCACCACCCCACGCCGCCAACCCATCTCGCCCAGTCCTCCACACTCTCTCTCTCTCTCTCTCTCTCTCGCAGACACTTTCTTCCCTTCCTCATCGCCGAGACCCATCTCACCCAGTCCACGCCGCCGACCCATCTCGCCCCGTCCTCCATCTCACCGCTCACCCAACGCCGATCCAAGCTCCATTGTCGATCCAAGCTCATCGAGGCCTCTTCTTCAGCGTCCGATCGGTTTTCCAAGGTATTTTTTCAATTCACTTCACTGCATCACCATTTTTGTTTTTGTTTTTTATTTTTTTTGAGGTTGAGGTGTGGGTCACGGTGGTTGTTGGCTGATGTTGCTTTCATTACCTCTTCGTTCTGCCTCTTTGGTCTTTATAATTTGTTTTTGTAAAATGCAATTCCATGTGATTTTGTTTCTGGGTTAGTTTGACTCAGTTTCAAAGGTTAATGATTTTGTCTTTGTAAATGCAATTCTGGGTTGTATTGTTTCTGGGTTTTTGACTTCGGGGCTTGCTTGATTGGATTTCATTGGAAGTAATTATTAGTAGTACTTGCCTCAGGTGGAGTGCGTGAAATGAAAGCAACTTTTGATTTTTAGAATTTAGTGTGGAAGGCAAGAGTCAAGAGAGGAGAATAATTTTTAACACATTCATTTTGGATAGGTTTATGGTTCATTCAAGTCAAGTTTTCACAATTTGGAAATCAATACTGTGTTTAAAACTTATTCTAAATTTTATGCTTTTAATTGTTCTTCAGCTAATAACTTGATTCTTTAGTAAGAAAGTGACTTTCTTTGTGTGGACAACTACTTATGAAGAGGAATATATTGTTGGTTGATTGGTGTTGCATGTGTAAGGGAAGTGGTGAATTTGTGGACCATCTATTATACCGTTATTCAGTTGCTTATGATTTGTGGTCCTTTGGTTTTTCTACTTTTGAAGTGCTTTGAGTAATGCCACAGAGGATGTTAGATGTCTAGTTTGCTGGAAAGGGTTGTATAGGAAGCATAGTAATAGCATCATGTGGTTTGTTTTATGTGGGTGATTTGTAAGGAGCAGCACATTCAAACTTTGGAAGGCGTGGAGAGTTTTATCATAGAGCTTAAGTTTAGTCTGTTTTTTGTGTCTTTTATTTGAACTTTGCATGGGTTGGGGGTTCCTGTAACTCGGTAGTTGATTTCAATGGTAATTTGAACTTAAGTGTGCAATTCTTTATGAAGCTCTCCCATTTAAGCTTTCCTTTCATTAAATAAAATTTTTATAGTAAAAAAAAAAGAGAGAGATTCTTTGTTAAATGTTATAGCTTGATGGTTTGCAATTAAACCTTGACATTGTATTGCCCAGGTTTTGCTGATGTGGAGTATGGGTTTTGGAGGTCATTAACTGGTGGAGTCCAGTCTATGTGGTGGTAGGTTTGGCTGTGATGGTTGCTGTATTTTTTGTGGTTGGTAGTTGTAATTTGGTTTTTGTTTTGTTTTTTTTATTTGGGTTTGTGGGTATAGATTCGGTAGTGGTGGTGTTGTTGGATTTTAAGTGGTGGTGGTGAGTGGTGGCTGCTGTGTTGTGGTTTAGCTTAGTTTTTTCTTTTTCCTTTTTTTTTTTTTTTGGCTATGGGATTGATTTTTTTGGATGGATACTGATTGTGGTGGCTGTGAAGGTTGGTTTTGGTTGTGGTGGAGGCTGCTGGTTTTGATCGTGGTTGTGGTGGTTGGTTATATTTGTGGTCGTGGTTTGGTGTTTGTGGATGAAGAGAAAAAGAGACTACAGAGGAGAGAGAGAGAGAGGGAGAGAGAGAGGAATAATTTTTATTATTTTATTATTAAGTAGTTTATACTGTTTTATTGGTTTGTATGTAAAAAAAAAAAAAATTGTAGAGTACAAATATGGGTTATTGAGTTTTAAATTGTTTTTTCAAATGTGGGTTTTGCGACTCTAATTTGAATCTGCCTCTTAACTGGCTGTATTGGTCTCTGTGGTCTCCAATTTGCACAAAAATGAAGACGAGGCTCGGTTAGCATGAGTATTAATGTTTGGTATATTAATTAGGAAAAGAAAAAGGTTTGGTTCCTGTATAATTGGTACTATGTAATTTACTCTCTCTCCCTCTCTTTTTACTTTAAAAAAAAAATTCTGTGTTAATAGTCTAATGAACTGTATTTTTCGATGTTATAGGTCCAAAAGGCTGAGCTTAGGAAGAAGGAATGGAGATACTGTGTTAATAGTCTAATGAACTGTAAGTTTGGTCTTTTTCTTCTCTTTCAATCTTTCCTGATTTCTTTGTGGTTGCCTGATCTCTTACAAAACAAAAAAATACTATCTCAAGACAACTTAAAATTTTTTTTATGAAATAGTTTATATCTCTAGCACTATTTTGGCGAAGACAAAAAAAGTTTGAAAAGGAGAAAAAGGAGGAAATCTAATTGTACCATCTGAAAATTTAGACAAAAATGAGGAGAATTCATGAGAAATGAAAGGTTCATAAAGAAATTGTGGCAATTCTCTCACAAATAATTAAGATCACCATATAACTAGATCAAGGTTGAGATTAGAGAGCCACTCAGAACCATGTACAACTGAAAATTAAGCAACTTTTTTTTTTTCCCTTGGATTAATCAAAATGAATTTACTTACACAGATTCTTTTTTCCTTTTTACTTTTTCCTTCCCAAACAATCAAAAAGAATCATAAGAAGTTTTTGGATACCCAGTACATAATTGCACTTGAATTTCATTCCTAAACAAACACATTATTACGTTGGAGCTTGGTTCGTTTAACAATTGAGCCAAAACTTAGGTTTGAGCTTGGCTTGTTTGTTAAACAAATGAACAAAAACAAATTTTTTTCCAAGCTAGCCTTGAGTTATTTATAAACAACTTGACTCAATTACCGCCCTAGTTCTTATTGATCTTGACTTAACACATCCTTTAATCACATCATGATCAATACACTGAGATTGACCCACTAGAAAGTAAATGTCTTGAGAACTGGTGATCTTTGTTATATTGATGAGGAAGGTTTCCTATTTGTTGTATATAGGCTTAAAGAATTGATCAAATACAAAGGATATCAGGTATATATAATGTCACTCATCCTTTGCATTCTTATTTTTCTTTTTATAACGAGCATATGTTATTCTTAAAAGAACACAACTAGGAGCTCATGCATTGGTATATACATACTTTCTGCAAGTAGCCCCTGCAGAGCTAGAACATTTGCTTCAGTCCCACCCGGAGATAGTTGATGCTGCTGTTATACTGTAAGTTAAAATAACTTACTCATGGTTTATGGATGTCCCCTTGCCCTTGGAATGATAGAGTAGCATTTTTCGATCTTTAATGTTACAGCATGCCAGATATAAGAGCTATATTTTGCTTGTTTGTAGAACTAATGTGGCTTTAGCTATAAGTTCCTATTGACGATTGTCAAAATTGGCAGATACCCTGATGAAGAAGCTGGTCAGGTCCCAATAGCTTTTGTGGTAAGACAGCCTCAAAGCTCCCTTGGAGAAGCAGAGATAATAGATTTTGTCGCAAAACAGGTGCCTTCAAGTTCTCTGAGCTGTAGTAATCTTTATAACTTAAAATTTGAATTGATAAAATAATCAATAATTTGTTTGTCAAAATGAACATCTTCTTTTCCTCTTGATTATAGGTTTCACCATACAAGAGAATAAGACGTGTAACGTTTGTCAATTCCTTACCCAAGAGTGCAACTGGAAAATTATTGAGAAAGGATTTGAGGAAGATTATTTCTGTCAACTCTTCTTCTAGGTTATGATTTCTTGCTGGGTCAATATAATGGCTTGAGATAGAATTAAATTTTAATTCAGGCAAATATGACTGCTTGGTTTAGCTGAATATGTAGGGTGAATAAAGAATCATGTGATTTTGGTAGTAAGTGACATAACTCTTGCTATTTTGCAGGGTTGGAACAAAAAGTGAGTATCTCTTCTGTTCTGCCTACTTTATTACATTGTTTGATTTCGGATTTCAAAAGTAATGAGGTACATAAATTAGAATTTAGAGCAACGCTAATATTTTGGAAACTCAACTATTTTGATCAACAAAAAGTTCCTGTGTTATTTTCTGGTACCAGGTAATCTGAATTTAATGAGAAATAGATAAAAGGTTTGGTTTCTTAAAAGTTTCACAATGCTGACATTGGAACTATTGAAGTTCAAACTGTTACTTAATCATTTAATCTACACTTAAGGATTGAAATTGAATACATACATTTTCAGTTGCAGTACATGAATGCTGCAAAAAGGATATTATATATTGTTTTTCTTATTTTACCTTTTTATTTTCATCGCCTTTTTGTTTTCGAAGACACATAGAAGATGCACTCAAGTTTTTATCTGGGCTCCAAGTTATAATTTCAATTACACATTTCCATATATTATTGGACATAATATAAAGAATAGTTAGATGATAAGAGTGCCTGTCTGTAGTTAATCTGGTCTATAGTTTCCATATATTATTGAGACTTTAAGGGTTTTATCTGTAGACTGTAACAAGTTGCTTTTCTTGTTCAAGAATAATTCCATTCTAAACAGGTATCTGACACCTGTAAGTTTGTTATTAGTTGTGATGATTATCGTTGCTAAATAAACATTAAAATTATCCCCAAAAAAGAAAAAGAAATACTGTTCTATGTTTTAAAATTTTTTCAATTTTATATTATAGATAATGTTATCTGTAAATTTTTTTTAAATCCTGCATGCCTACAGAATCAATAATAGGAAACATCTTTAACTTGTTGCTATTGGAACAAACTTATCCATCTCTTCAATCTCTTCTTTCATCATGCAATCTTTGTTTGTTTTGATTTTAGCTTGTGGTAAAATATTATGTGTAGTTGATTGAGATGTATTTTTGGCACTTTAGTAGGCATAATAGTAGCTGCTTGGTCAATTTCTTTTCCCACAGTAGCGAACCCAATGCCCTTTTCTTGAATCACATATGTTTGTACAAAATTCTCCCCATCAACCGACTCCAGAGTTTCCTCCCTTAAAGTAGCTGTTTTGAATCATCTTCAGGTTGTCGAGATGCTTCAGTTTCTTGATTAGGCTCCTTTTCTTGTTCTTCTTGCTCCCTCGACTTTGTTACATGCTAATCTGATTGTAGAACTTGCTGTTTAGGGTCTTATATTTTATCTAGTTAATGAACCAAGTCTCAAGCAGAATCATTAGAGAACCCTCTTTCTCCTTTGTTAAAGCGTTTGTACACAGAGCAAGATCTGTTTCATCAAATTTTGACACTGCTCCCTGTGCTGATTCTAGAATGGGGCAGGCACAAATGCAAGATCAAATGGTAAAAACTATGTCAAGGTAAACCATTAGAGTAATATCCTCAATTAGCTTCATATCACTGTATGGAATAGAAACCCATGTAGGGCTAGTACCAGAAAGATTAAAATATAAACTCTTTGGCTTTTGATTACCAAAATTTTAATTACACAAAGAAAATAATGTAAATATAAAGTTTTGGTCCAATTTGGTTCATTTTGATCCATAGTCCATTTTGGTCCAATTTGATCACTTTGGTATATTTAGTCCAATTCCGTCTACTTCAGTCTATTCGGTTTACTTCAGTCTATTAAGGTCCACTTCAGTCGACATTGGTCCATTTGGTCCACTTCAGTTCAATTCGGTCAACTTTGGTCCAATTAGGTCCATTTAGTCTACCTCAGTTCCTTTCGGTCTACTTTGGTCCTTCAAAATAAGAATTAAAAAAAGAAATGTACAAAATCTCAATAAGGTGAAAACGTTGAGTGGTCTTATTAATGATCAATTTCTTGGTCCAGCAATGCCAAGGCTCATGGACCACCATTTGGGCTTCACTATCATCACTCATAATCACTGTGGGCCTCAAGAAACACCATCCCTGGTTCACTATCATCACTCATAATCATTGTGGGCCTCAAGAAACACCATCCCTGGTTCTTCTCCTACTCGTACAGCCCATTCAGCCTCTTACCTTGACTTACCTTTGAATTTACTAGAAAGTACAAAGTCATATATACTTACTAGATTAAGTGGATGTTCAGCTAAACAAATAAAATAAAAAAGGAAATAGTCACAATGCAGAGAAGAGTCATAAAAGAAACCAAGTATTGCTGCCTGCGCTCCTAGCCGCCACTCTTAAACAATATAACCTAGAGGCTTATATATGAAAAAATAGCCGCTCACTATTCTCTAATCCTAATACAAGTAGAACAAGGATTTCATATTTCAAGCCACGCACTAAGACTTCAGGTACATGTTTTGGTGAAGTAATATGGAGGCCCACAACAACAATTCAATTAGTGATTGATTTCCAAAGCCCACCACGTTGATATGGAGGCCCACACCTCCATTCTATTAGTCAAAGTAAAATCACCAAAACCATACACATGACTATCTCATGTGTATGGTTTTGGTGATTTTACTTTGTTGTGTTGTGGTTGTTGATTGTTATTATTGTTTGATTTGTTCTCCATATATTGGAAATGTGAAGGATTAAAATTAAGAAATTAATTTCAAACATGTGGTTATGATCTGAATATAAGCTTTCCAAAAAAAAAAAAGATTCTTTAACTTTTTTATTTTCAAATAATCTGCTAAAATTTATAACTTGGATATACCATGCAAACAATCTATATGAAATATTGCCTTAAATTTCGTAACTTTAGTGTGACCAAAATGATTGCAAAATGCTCAAATAAATTGGATGCAGCCATCAAGACACCTTTGGGTTGTTGCAAATTGCAAGTAACTAACAAAATCAGTTACTTGCAAATTGCAAGTAACTAACAAAATCTGTCACCTTTGTTGTAGCCATATATATTTAGATCATAGAATGGAGGTGTGGGCCTCCATATTTTAGAATAAAAACAGAGAAATTTCAGTTAAAAGCCAAATCGTCCTGTATACAACTGTGCTAATCCAAACGTCATTCAAAAAATTTCCAATATATGGAGAACAAATCAAACAATAATAACAATCAACAACCACAACACAACAAAGTAAAATCACCAAAACCATACACATGAGATAGTCATGTGTATGGTTTTGGTGATTTTACTTTGACTAATAGAATGGAGGTGTGGGCCTCCATATAATTTTGCTAATAGAATGGAGGTTTAGTGGATGAGGTGATTACAAATTTGGTAGTGTTAAACTTTTCAGTTGCTTTATTAGATGTATATAAAACTTTGTAAAACAGTTTATGCGTAATTTATGCTTTCGTGTGCTTTTATATGAATTCACTACTCACAACTAATGATCTACATCAAGGCCGTGTGATCCCACTTCCTATATTTATTTTTATAGCACATCTGTAGGTTTATATATATTCTTTTCTTGTTGGCAGATTGCAAAAAGAGGAGGCACTATAAGTTCGTGTGATCAAAGCAAGTGAACTTGGTGAAAGACTAAGGTACTCTCTCTCTCTCTCTCTCTCTGTTTGTGGTGGGTTGTTGAATTGGGGCAAGCAGGTGGCTTGCATGGAGTAATAAGGTGGTTTTAGCTGATATTGGGAGTGTTGATTGGTTTGTGTAATATTGGATGGTTGTTGTTGAGTTAATTTTATTTGATTGATTCATTTGAAGGGCTTCTCTCTATCTTTTTCACACATGGAACGCTAAAATGGAATTGCATATGTAAAGAGATGTCTATTCCTAAAGAATATTGCTATTAATGATGTTGTAGTTACCAAATGTATTGATAACTTCTTTATGCATTTACATTCATTGTTTGATTAGGAACATAGCTAAAAGTGAATGATTAAAGATGATTTGTTTCTTAAATTAAGTGAAATTGTGTAAATGAAATGTGTGTTAACTCTTGGTTTTTGTTTTCATGAAATCACATTATAGGTTTTTCTTGTAAACCACTTTATAGCAATGGATAAGAGTTGGATGAAAATTACCAATAGAAGGTCGCGAGAATATTTAGATGGAGTCCAACAGTTTCTAAATTTTGCATCTAACCATGCACACCTTGATGGCACGATTTCATGTCCGTGTAAACAATGCGTGCATACAAATTCGTGGCCTATAGATGTTGTAAAGGCTCACTTAGTGTCAAAAGGGATTTGTAGGGGTTATAACCCTTGGATTTTTAATGGGGAATCATCGTCTGCAAAGACTTCTACTGAAATTCCTAATAGTCATGTCCAAGAAAACCCGATAGAGTATGCCGATCTTCGTGACATGTTGCATGACATGTTCCCTATACAAGATATGGCATCTGGGCCAACGGAAGAAGTCCCTAGTGTACACCAACCCACTGAAGGTCCTTCAGAAGGTCCTAATGAAGATGCACTTTTTTTTATGAAATTGCTTGAAGATGCTAATCAACCTTGTTATGAAGGTTGTAAGCATTTTAGCAAATTGTCAACCATTGTGCATTTGTACCACATGAAGTGTCTTAATGGTTGGACCAACAAATCATTTACCATGTTGCTGGAATTTTTGCTTGATTTTCTTCCTTCAAATGCTAAGTTGCCAAAAGATTGTTATGAGGCTAAGAAGATTATTAAGGATCTGGGCTTAAGCTATGAGAAGATCCATGCTTGTCCTAAAGATTGTATTTTATATTGGAAGGACAATGCCAACCTTGAAGCTTGTCCAAATTGTAACCTTTCAAGATGGAAAAGTACTGAGTCTAAAGGTCAACAAAGTACTAATGCTTCCTCCAAGAGAAAAAAAAAAGAAAGCTGCGAAGATCCTACGGTGGTTCCCCTTAAAGCCAAGATTGAAGCGACTATTTATGTCTCCTGAAACAGCTAATCATATGAAATGGCATGCCAATGGTCGTGTGAATGACGGGTTAATGAGGCATCCTGCTGATTCTGAAGCTTGGAAATCATTTGACTCTAAGTACATAGAGTTCTCATCTGAGCCTCGTAATGTAAGGCTTGGATTAGCAGCTGATGGATTCAACCCGTATGGAAATATGAGTACTTCTCATAATACATGGCCTGTCATTTTGATCCCATAAAATCTTCCTCCATGGATGTGCATGAAAAGGTCTAATTTCATGCTATCATTATTGATTCCCGGTCCAACCTCACCCGGGAACGATATAGATGTGTACTTACAACCCTTAGTAAAGGAACTAAAGGAGTTATGGGATGTTGGAGTAGAAACGTTTGATGTGTCTTCCAAAAAATCATTTCAAATGCATGCTGCATTATTGTGAACCATAAATGATTTTCCTGCATATGGCGATATCTCGGGTTGGAGTACCAAAGGTTCTCTTGCATGTCCCTCTTGTAACTATGATAGTCAGTCTCGTTGGTTAAGATATGGAAGGAAATTTAGTTACATTGGGCATAGACGATTCTTGGACTATGATCATAAATTCCGTAAGCAAAAAAAATTATTTGATGGGCATGGTGATATGAGATCAGCTCCTATTACAGTATCCGGAGGGGAAATCATGTTACAAACGGATGCTATAGCCGATCATGTGTTTGGGAAGAAAAAAGTTAATTTGACCAATAAAAGAAAAAGAGGGGAGGAAGCCTTAACAGTGTGGAAGAAGAGAAGTATATTTTTCACCTTGTCTTATTGGGAGGATCATGTGTTGCGTCACAATCTTGATGTGATGCATATTGAAAAGAATGTAGTCGATAATATAATTGGCACATTGTTGAACTTGGATGGCAAGACAAAGGATAACTTGAAGGCACGCCAAGACTTAAAGGATATGGGTATAAGAAGTGGACTTCACTTAGAAAAGGTTGGGAATGATCAGACGCGTATGCCACATGCTTGCTACCATATGAATGCTAGTGAAAAAGATGGTTTTTTGCAAGTTTTGAAAAATGTAAGAGTGCCAGATGGATATTCTTCAAACATTTCACGTTGCATTAAACTCAAAGAACGCAAGATTAGTGGGATGAAGAGCCATGATAATCACATCTTAATGCAGCAACTTTTTCCAATAGCAATACGCGGATCTTTGCCCCCTGAAGTGAGTAGGAGTTTAATTGACTTATCTTGTTTCTTTAGGGAGATATGTTCCAAAGTACTAAATGTAGAGGAACTTGGGGCTCTTGAGAAGAGAGTTGCAGTGACATTGTGCGAGTTGGAAAGAATATTCCCTCCCTCTTTCTTTACAGTGATGGTACATCTAGTCATACATTTGGCTAGTGAAGCCAAAGTTGCTGGCCCAGTTCATTATCGTTGGATGTATCCCATAGAGAGGTAACACATATCTTAACTTGGTCTATTTGGTTTTGTTTAACTTACCAATTTTCCGTTGTTGATCTTGGGTGTTCCAATAGGTACTTGTCAAGACTAAAGTCTTATGTGCATAATAAAACTTATCTAGAAGGCTCCATTGCAGAAGGGTATATAGCAGAGGAATGCTTAATGTTAGGTTCTAAAGATTAGGAACTAATGTATTTAGAACTTCAATTTGTATGTTGGCAAACCATGATCAAAACAATGTTGAGTCGTGTGTTAGACTTGCTCAAAGTATGGGTTTAATTGTAAAGTTGGAATCGAGTTTTTATGCAGAAGTACTGTTCACTTTCTGTATGACTCGATCGATCGAAAATTAGACTCGATCGATCGAAAATCGTGCAGAACGTTTTTCTGCAGAAAATTCCAACTCAGCCCAAGCCCGTTTTAATGTATAGGGTTTTATGTTTGCCCTAAGTATAAAAGGGAAAACCCTAGCCACGTTTTTAGAGTTCTGTTTTGCTGTGTTTGTGAATCTTTCTTTGAGATCTAGAGGTGTTTACCTTCACATACACTTAGGGTTTACATACTTGAGATTTATGTCAAGAGTTGTGTAGATCGTTACAGTTGCAGAATCAAGAGAACACAAAGATATACAAGCAGGTGCGCTTGTGGATTTGTTGAAGAATTCCAGAAAGAAGGAGTCCGTGGATCTCGGAGCTATCATGGGGTCATGGTAGTAAGTTTCCTACACTCGGGTAGCAATATGACGTTAGTGGTCTAAGTCTATTGTGTAAACTTCGATTCTTTCATAGTGGATTCAGTTTACCTTGAGGATAGCTAGGTCAAATCCTCCCCAGGTTTTTACCGGTGTGGTTTCCTGGGTCATCAGATCTTTGTGTTGTTTATTTTTCCGCTGCTTTGTTATTTTTGCTTAACTGTGTTAACCTAGTTTTAATTAAATTACCTAAGTTAATAACTTGGCTAATTCTCTAGGTTAATCTGTTGGGTTTAAGGGGTCTAAACGAACTGACAAGTGGTATCAGAGCGGGTAGCTTTTTTGTTTGATCCTTTGATCTTTGAGCTGATCCTTGACCCCTGTTGTCATGGAACACGGACACTCTCTTGTTGTTCCACCTCACTTTGATGGAAACAACTATGCATATTGGAAAGTAAGGATGAAAGCCTTCCTAAAATCCATAGATGAGAGAGTTTGGAATTCCGTTGAATACGGATGGGAGAAGCCCACTACTCCTGTGAGTGAGTGGCAAACTTCTCAGAAGGAGGCAGCCGCTTTTAATAGCAAAGCAATGAATGCTATTTTTAATGCTGTTTCCATGGAGGAATTTAAGAGAATCTCTAATGTTGAGGTTGCTCATACTGCTTGGAAAATCCTCCAGACTGTGCATGAAGGCACGAAGGCAGTTAAAATTAATAAGTTGCAGCAATAAACTTCTAGATTTGAAAGCATAAGAATGAATGATGATGAATCTTTTGATGAATTCTATGCTAAATTGAATGACATTGTTAATTCTGCTTATAATTTGGGTGAAATCTATGATCAACCTAAAATTGTTAGGAAGATTCTTAGATCTTTGACTGAAGATTTTAGACCCAAAGTGACTGCCATCACTGAGAGTAAGGATGTGGACTCCATCCCTGTGGATGAGCTTGTAGGATCTCTTCAGTCCTATGAGTTAGACCTCCCCAAGACTAACAAATCCAAATCAATGGCTCTAAAGTCTGTTGATGATGTTGATGATGGTGGATTTGATGATGACCTCTCTGCTACAGAGATTGCCTATCTTGCCAAGAACTTTAGAAACTTTCTGAGAAATAGTAACAGAAGGGCAAGAGGCAAGAACACTGTTGAACCTAAAAATTTTAGGAAGAATGAACCCACTAAGGTTAATAACTTTGAGAAACCTAAGGAGAAAGTAGGTCAATCTTCTAATAATTCTTTGGGACAACAATGTTATGGTTGTCAAGGATATGGTCATTTAAAGTCTGAATGTCCTACTTATTTGAGGTCTAAGGGTAAAGCTATGGCTGTAACCCTTAGTGATGACGAAGTTTCCGACAATGAATCCGCTAGTGATGAGGATGGAAACTTCATTGCTTTCACTGCTACCACTGTAGTCAATGAAAGCATATCTGTTGAAGAGAACCCTTCTGATGGGGAACTCTCTGAGGATGCAGATTTACAGGAAGCCTACAATAAACTTTGCAAAGTTGCTGCAAAGGATGCCATGAATGTTGAGTTAGGCTTGAAGAAAATTGCATCTCTTGAACTTGAAAAGAAAAATTTACTTGTTAAATTGTTTGATGCAAATGAGCTTTTGAATAATGTGAAAACTGAGAATATGCTCTTACTTGATAAAGTAAAATGTTTGGAACTTGATTTATCTGTTGCTAAAGAACAAACTAATAGGTCTGCAAGCTCCAAACTTGATCACATGTTGAGTATTCAAAAGTCTCCTTCTGATAAAACTGGTTTAGGTTATGAGGAAAGTATTTCTGTGCTTAAACCTTCTTCCACTAAATTTGTTTCTTCTTCTGAACCTCCTAAGAGTGAGATTGTTAAACCCTCGGTGAGTGAACCTGTCAAACCTGTTAATGTTCCTCCACCTAGAAAGATTAGGGTCGATCTTCATGCTTCTCATTCTAGAGCGTCTACTTCTACTAAGGGCAAATTGCATGATAAGCCTGCATGGGTTTGTCATTTTTGTGGAAAACCTGGACACATACGTCCAAATTGTTTTAAGTTGCAAGCTGCGAAGCGAGCAAATAAAACCAAAGTACCTGTGCCTCAAGCACATGATCCTATGGTACTTATTGGTGAATTGGTAAAGGCGTTAAACCTTTATTCCAATCCTGGAGTTGCTCAGAATTCTGATGTGAATTATAACTCAAATGCAAGAGTTGCATCTAAGAAGTCTTGGATGCAAAAGGCTCAATCTAATTGAGTCTATCTGACATGGTCCTTGTGCTTCATTGCTCAATCTTTTGTGACCTTTGTTTCTAGGATTTGCATTGCATTACATTCATGCATTTCATTCTAGGATGTTTGTTTCTTTGTTTAATAAAATAAAAAAAAAAAAAATTTTTGCAAATTGTGTTTTGCTATTTTTCCTTGAATTTGTAGACAAGGTTGGTCAATCAAAATAACATATCTTATGTATGTACCTTGTTTAGCTTTGATGCACTTATTTTTATTGCACTTTACTAGCTAAAGTCTTGTTGTGCATGTTGTGTGGGAAGATGCTATATTTGTTGATCACATGATCTTGATCTTGAAGTCTTATGTCTTTGATTGTTGGATTTGAACTTATTGAGAAAGGCATAAATAACCATCTCACCACTGTTTATTAGCCAATCATGAACACCTTAGTGCATATCATAAGATTCTGTGCTCGAGAAAGTGTAGTACATGCACAAAAAGAACATAAGGTGTAGCCTCTAATTAAAATTGGTGTGTACATTATTGGGCTATAATAATATCACAAATTCAAATAAAATTGGTGTGTACATTATCCCGGCTTTTATTAAGTTTCTAATCAATAAATTTGAATAATGAGGCAAATCAAGAAACTTACATGATTGCAAGCTTTTATTCTAGGAGATGTGAGAGTTATATGATGTAACTCTTTAAGGGATAGTCTCTTTCAAATTCATGTGATGGATTTTGTAGAAATTGTGATTGATCTCTATGTGTATATCACCTCACATGTTTCTCAAACTTATGCTAGTTGCACACACTACACAAGTTATTCTTTGCTAGAATTGCGTACATGATAATGTGTGTGTTTTTGGCCTGACCAACCGTGTTTGAGAATTTTGGGAATTATGATGCAAAACATGTTTGCTTGTTTGTTGTTTGTTTTTGGGTATATTGAGGGAAAATTATGCTTTGGAAAATCTGGAATGAATACATGTGTTTTTGGAAAACATCTCATCTCATACTCATGCATGTGATTTTTCAAATCTGTTGCTTTGAGGAGTTTTTGGTCTAAAACGTTTGGTTTTTCAAAAATATGTTTTTTCCAGAATTTCGATCGATCGAAACTGACTTTCGACCGATCGAAAATGTTTTAAATTACTCACAAATCTCTCTGGTTGGTTCGATCGATCCAAGCTGTTTTTGGATCAGTCGAATAAGTTTTCGACCGATCGAATGTAATATTCGATCGATCGAAAATCGGTCCGGCTGTTTTTTAAAAGAAGTTTTTCAAGTGACTTTTCACTGTTTCAAAACTTTTCAAATTTTCTTTTGTTTCCTACCAACCGGTCAAAGAGTTTTTGGTGATTTTTGTCGTTTTCCTCCGAATCTTTTGCAAAATCTCTCTCTCCCAAGTGTGGTAAGTCCCTTATACCCTTCCTTTTGCATTTATTTTCTATTTTCATGCATTTTTTCATGCATATTTGGGTAATTTTGGCATTTAGGAATTTTCTATTTTTGGAGTTGTTTTTGAATGATTCTTTCTCAAAATTTTTATGGGTTTTTGTGGGGACACCTTGTCTAAACACATCATGTGGTTTAATTGGATTATTTTGGTGGTTTGAAGGAAATTTGAATTTCTAGGGCTTGAAATTGAGTAAATTTGGGGTTTTTGTTCAATTGGATTGAAATTAATGAAATTGGCTTGTTGGATTGATTAATTTGATCATTATATTGAGTTAATTGAATATTGTGTTGATCAATTTATCAATTTGCTGTGTTTTGAAATTAGGGTTTTTCAAATTGGGGATTTTTGATGAATATCGAATGCTCAAGCCATTTTTGTTAATTTGGATCAAAATTGAACATGCCACTGCATTAGTACATGCATCATGTTATGTTCATGCTCATGCATCATATAGAATTTTTATATTCTATTTTTTTTGCTGTGCTAACTTGCAGTCTGCCCTTGGTTTTGGTTTTTGCTCTTTTCTTTTTGTGTCAGTCTTTTCCTTAGCACTATGCCTAGGAAAACTAGAGCCCATAGGACTTCTGATCCTTCTCCTTCTTTTGACACTGAGAGGTTCCCTAGTGAGTCAAACCAAGTCACTTATGAGACTTTGAACCTTAGGCGTCAGATTTGGGCTGAGCGTAGGGTTATCTTAGAAGAGCTAGATCCTGAGGTGCGTCGTAATTTTGTGCGTCGGGGTTGGTTACCTTTGCTCGAGTATGAGCATTCTCCTCCTCCTGCCACCTTGATTAGAGAATTCTATTCGAATCTCTCTATTCATGTCTATGATACTGACACCTTGGTTAAGGTGTGGTTACGTGGTGTGGAGTATTGCATTACCCCTTCGGTGGTGTCTGATGCTCTTGGGGTACCCATTGTGGGCCATCCCGTCTTTCCTTACGAGGAGTCGCCTCCCCTTGATGACGTCCTGTCATACATCACTGGGTCTTCTATCCAGTGGGGTTCTGATCCTCGGATCACTTCTGCTGAGCTGTCTGAGCTGCACTATCTTTTCTTTAGGATAGCGTGTCATTCATTGTGGCCTATTTCGCATGTCCACACCATTCCTCTTGAGAGGTGTGTCTTTTTGTATGCTTTGGTCACTGATGCTCCTATCAGTTTTCCGCATCTGTTTCTTCGTTCTTTGAACGAGGTTCATCGGTCTAGTTCTACGGCTCATGCTTTGTTTTTCCCTGTTTTTATTCATAGGATTCTCCTTTTTCTTGGTTTTGGTGAGTATCCTGCTTCTGAACCTGTTCATGTTGTCGCTCCTATTGGTGCTACCTTTTTGAGGCAAAGGGCTGCTCAACTTCGAGCTAGCTCTAAGCGTGCTAGGGTAGAGCCTTCCGATGTCACTCCACCCCCTTCTTTTTCTACAGATACTCATGCAGCTGGGACTTCTTCTGATCCTGCTGTTGCTGCTGATGCTGCTGATGTTCCTCCACCGTTTGATGAGGTTTCTGACCTTCGTCGGACGCTTGACACTGTCGTGACCGTTCAGGCGGCTCATGGTCAGCTTTTGGTGGACATCCTTGATGAGCTACGTGCGTTACGAGCGGATTTGGCGAGCTCTCGTCGATCTCCTCCTCCACCTTTTGATGATGAGTGAGTGCCCTTTGGCAATTCGTCACAAAAAGGGGGAGTACATAGTTCATTGTATCTAGGAGATTTTTTTGTGGAGATTTACATTTTAGGGGGAGTTTTTGTTTACTTGGTAGTGATACTGCGGAGCTTGTGGAGTTATTAGATTGTATCTAGGTGCTTCACTTTGTATTTACATTTTTAGCTCTTGTTTAGGAGATTTATTTTGTTGAGATACATTTGTGTGTATATGTTTCTTATTTCACTATGCTACTACTCTGCTTATTGATTTATATTGATGATGTTATTCATGATATATGTCTTTATTTTGTGTCATGTGAAATTAAGAATTTTTTTTATGTATTTCCTGTTTTTTTCCACACATGCGTTTATGTGTTTGTTAAGTGTTACAGGAATATACAGGTTGCTTTCAGTCGAGCTGCTGTCTACTTTGCAACTGTTAGATAGTAGTTTAGGTTGAATTGTTAAGTGGCTATTTTATTGTAATGGGCTATTTCAATTTGTAACTTTGAGCTTTTTGTTAAGTCTGTGTTTTGTCACGGATTGCCAAAGGGGGAGTTTGTTAGGTTCTAAAGATTAGGAACTAATGTATTTAGAACTTCAATTTGTATGTTGGCAAACCATGATCAAAACAATGTTGAGTCGTGTGTTAGACTTGCTCAAAGTATGGGTTTAATTGTAAAGTTGGAATCGAGTTTTTATGCAGAAGTACTGTTCACTTTCTGTATGACTCGATCGATCGAAAATTAGACTCGATCGATCGAAAATCGTGCAGAACGTTTTTCTGCAGAAAATTCCAACTCAGCCCAAGCCCGTTTTAATGTATAGGGTTTTATGTTTGCCCTAAGTATAAAAGGGAAAACCCTAGCCACGTTTTTAGAGTTCTGTTTTGCTGTGTTTGTGAATCTTTCTTTGAGATCTAGAGGTGTTTACCTTCACATACACTTAGGGTTTACATACTTGAGATTTATGTCAAGAGTTGTGTAGATCGTTACAGTTGCAGAATCAAGAGAACACAAAGATATACAAGCAGGTGCGCTTGTGGATTTGTTGAAGAATTCCGGAAAGAAGGAGTCCGTGGATCTCGGAGCTATCATGGGGTCATGGTAGTAAGTTTCCTACACTCGGGTAGCAATATGACGTTAGTGGTCTAAGTCTATTGTGTAAACTTCGATTCTTTCATAGTGGATTCAGTTTACCTTGAGGATAGCTAGGTCAAATCCTCCCCAGGTTTTTACCGGTGTGGTTTCCTGGGTCATCAGATCTTTGTGTTGTTTATTTTTCCGCTGCTTTGTTATTTTTGCTTAACTGTGTTAACCTAGTTTTAATTAAATTACCTAAGTTAATAACTTGGCTAATTCTCTAGGTTAATCTGTTGGGTTTAAGGGGTCTAAACGAACTGACACTTAACATTCTGCTCACGCTATTTTAAATCTGTTGAAACTGCATTTAATCGGCCTGTAAGGAATGTTGAGGAATCCATGGGTGCGGTGGTGAGCATTACACTAGATTCAAATTCATGGATCCAAGCACATCGTTATGTGCTATTCAATTGTGAAGAAATCACCCCATTTCGCGAGTAAGTGATATCTTTGCTATCCTTTAATGACATTCCAATACAATACTCTAGATTGACACTAATATGTTTGTCTATACAGTATACACATAGTGGAGATCAAGGCTGGTTTCCCTTTCCATGTGACTGATGATGTTATTCAAAAGCAGCACATAGAGGAATTTTGCAGTTGGTTTAGGGAATATGTAAGTAAAGCACCTATATATATATATATATATAGAGAGAGAGAGAGAGAGAGAGAGAGAGAGAGACAGAACTATTTTTGGTTGTAACACTTTAGATAGTACACTTATAATAAAAGCATTTCTCTATAATAGGTGATGTCAATGGATGCTTCTAAGAGAAATGAACTCTCTGATAAAGTTAGATGGTTTGCTCGATATCCAGATAATGAAGCAAAACGGTTCAAGCGCTATGTCATAAATGGTTTGAAGTTTCGCACTAAATGATGAGTCCAATGATGATGAGTCTAGTGATGATGACTCTAGTGGTGAGGACTCTAGTTAATACTTTTGTATCACTCATTATATTCTAGGGCTTGGTTTCTATGCTTGTAAAATTGCATAAAAATTTATCTATGAAACTTTATCTTATTTTGGGTATTTTGATGGTGTAATTGTTTCTTTAGTTTCCCTTATATGTTCTCTAATTTGATTGGATGAACTTGTAAAAATCATGGAACGTAGAGAAAAGATGGGGTTAATAGTTGTACCTATTTTTTATGATGTGGATCCATCTATGGTATGAAAGCAGAGTAGAACTTATGCAAAAGCATTTGATGAACATGAAAAGCGTTTTCAAGAAAATATAAAGAGAGTTCACACATGGAGAGATGCTTTGAAAGACTTCACCAATCTCTCTGGATGGTCCTTACAAAATGGATAATTCCTGTTAACAACATAATTTCGATTGAATATATTAAATAATCTTTTGTATGGACATATATGAGATTCATTTTGTATATAGTAATTAGGATATGATTCTAGTGCATTTAACATGACAAATGCATACATTTATGTTTGTGTACTCTTCCTTTTGACAGTGCTATTACTTTTTCAATGCTATTACATTTAACATGACAGTGCTATTACATTTCAGTAATATAACTTTTTCAGTAAAACCAATTAAGTATCAAACAATTTGAGGCCTCTCTCTTATAGGGCCTTTAGGGGGCCTAATTAGCGTAGCCTAAGAGGTGACCCAACCCTTTGACATGTGAACATAATATAATAATACAAGCAAATGGGAGCAACTCATTTAACCTTAATATGTAGGACCATAATTAAAAACACAGTTGTTTATGTTTATTTATTTTGGGTATTGCAAGTAGTTGGAGCTATTGTATTTGCAATTACTTGTACCATTACTAATCATTGTGCTTATATACTTGTTTATTTTAGACTTTAACACTTGAAATGGGAAGGCGAAAGGCAAAGCTGCGCACTCGTTCCAAGAGTGTAACAGTGGAAAGAGCTTCTTCACAAGATGTGGATGAAGTGGATCAAGAAACGCATGAAGCTTCTACACAAGGTGGTTACTGATTGGATGATTACTGTTGGTTTTTATGAATCATATTGAATGGCTTTATACTGTGATCACCTTGTAGGGAAATGATCATGATGCTAATAAGTGTCCTTTAGGTTGATTTGATCCATTCCATGCTTGCTGTTGCTAAAAGTAACCATGCTGTTTCTTGTAGTAGTGAACGTAGGAAAAGACCCTTAAATCCTAAATATTATATAATTTTTTTATGTCGTAAATATATATAATATAATAATAATGACCCTCACAAGCGCTATGTCATAAATTACTATTTATTTAAAAAATAATAGCAAAGGTTTTAGGTAAATTTTACTTGTACTAGGCTTAAGATATATAATTATTTTGTGGAGACGTATGATAGTGATACTCATTTTATTCAAATAAAAATTATTAATTCTTCAAAAAAAGAAAAGAAAAGACAATTAGCTAGAAAGGTAGGTTTTATTTGAAGGGTAGGTACGTGCTACCAAACTAGGCAACTAACTATCACTACTACCAAACAAACATCTTGGGATTTTAGCTAGTTTAAGCTATAGGTAAATTAAATGTTAACATGGCAACAAGTAATTTTCCATTTATTAGAAAATATAACCCTAGTTCAAGAAAGAAAGTCTTTTCATTTCATCAAGTTCGTACTAATTTTTTATTATCTAAAGGAGTTGGTATTGTTGATTAAGAATCAACCTATCATACTTGGTTTAGGTGTGAACCGCTTTACTAGAAGCTAGTTAAATTTCAAAATATTGACGTTAAGGACCCAAAAAAAAAACAAAAAATAGTGCTTGGCTTAGCTGTCCAGTGCATTTAGTTATTGGTATTAAACAGCTTGTTACCACCAAAATATATATATATGTGTGTGTGTGTGTGTGTGTGTGTGTGTGTGTGTGTGTGTGTGTGCGTGTGTGTGAGATTAAAAAAGTTTGAAACAGTCCAAGCCAATTGGAGTGGCATCCAATACCATATTCACAATGAGAGAGAATCAAGAAAAATTCCAAATGCCAATTGAGGAATAAAACCTAGGTCACGCATTAAACCATAGCTTAAAGTAAAAGTAAAATATTAAGATAGTGTTCATTAACAATAAAAAGATCAAAAAATCAAATTTAATACTAAACTTGTTAATGTCCAGATAAACCAAGAAACACAACATTTCGTCATTTCCCAAGCCACACACACACACAACAAAACAAAACAAACAAACACAAACTTTGATAGACATGGTCAACCTCACAGTCACAGGAAAACACCCAAAAACCAAACGAAAATTACAGAACCCAGAAGAGAGAAAGAGAGATAGAGAGGGAGAGAGAGCTTCTACAATTCTACAAAACCCCACAAATTACAACCAAACAAAACCTAGTACTGGAAACCATAACAAGTGCATATGTATGTATATGATAAAAAGTTAAAAGCCCTTCAAGAAATCCAACAAAAACCACCGACCCAAGAAGCAAAAGAGAAAGAGAAAGAGAAAGAGAGTAGAAAAACCTACATTGAAGATGAGGCTCTTGTCGGGAGCTTCCCATGCTAAACCACCTCTGAAATGTAAGGTCCAAACCAACACAAAAACCAGACCCAAAATTGCCAGCACGTGTGCCACAAACGTGAAAGGAATAGCCCTTACACCAAGTACCATGTTTCTCTGAACCAAAAAACTCTATCCCCTCTACCTTGATCTTTGTAAAATAGCGATATCCGGAAGTGAAAGAAATCTCTTATGGCTAAATATATTCTGGTGGTAACGTCTTTTAATTGCTTGCCTTTTCTTGCTATAGTTATTTTTAGCTGATTTGACCGTTTGATGAAAATCTTTTTATCATTATTGGATGGTTGCTGCCACGTTGGTTTCTCTGATTGGAGAGTACTATTGGTGTTTGGGGTCTAGGGTGTACCCGACAACTTCGTGTCTTTTCGTCTACCCCTTGTTGTTTACTTACCTTTCAACGTTTTGCATATATTTCACTTGAGATATTATTGTGCTATAATTATTGTTGGCTTTCTGATGTATGGGAGAAACTATATTGTGTTTCCACTCATACCTAAGACTTCAATACTTCTTCTAACAAACTTTTTTTTTTTTTTTTGGTCGTTTCCTCTACTTTGGTAAACATCCTCACGTTTGGTAAACATTCTCATGCATTGTGATTAATAATTTATTTATTCATATCTATTTATAAAAACTTCAAAGTTTAAGGTACAAGTATTGTAATACGCATTAATACAAGTAATGTTAGTATAAAACCGATATTACTTTAATTAATTATAAAAATTGTTATACTTAGCATTGAAAAACTTTCTGCCACCTTGAAATTGCAATTCTTGAGAACTGATCGGTATCTTGTATCAGATATCAATGCATGGCTCCACCAATATTCTATTTGTATTGTATGCCATCTTTATCACTTACATTGGTTGATATCTCTTTCAAAATTCAGATGTGCAGCCAGTTGTACGTGTCACTCGAGGGCCAAGCAAGTACTTGGATATTTGGGATTTCTCGATGAAGAAGAAATAGAGCTGGAGCTAAATAGTGAGCATCAGCCGGTTGATGATGGGGCGAGGACTTTCACTGGTTTCTTGGGTACGATTGCACGGAAACCCCACATGTGCCCGATTAGATATCTTAATTGGAAGGTCATGCCAGAAGAAAATAAAGAAGAGTGTTGGCGTCTTGTAGAGGTATTAAAGAAGTTATAATACTTGTAATTATGACATTTTGTACTAGGTTTTACATAAGTATTTTAGCATGAAAACATTTATAATTTGATAACTCAACTATTTGGTTGTAGCGAAAATATTCTGTCCCTGTTGATCCTATTGCATATGCGGCTCTGAAGAGATTTTCCTTACAAAAAATTGGGAAGGCTTGGAGGGATCATAAGTCTAGGTTGAAGAAACAACATTACATACCTGATTCAAGAAACAAAGCACGGGTAAAGAGCAACGTACCCACGGGATGCATATCACAAGATTGGGATATACTTGTTGAGCATTGGTATACTGATGATGCAGTGGTATGTTTGTTTTTTCTCTCTTTTCCATCATGGATCATACCAAAAGGAGAATGATTATTGAGAAATTGAGAGAATACCAAAATGGCTTGTAGTGACCTTTATGCTAAACTCCTTTTGTGGCTTTACCATTGTTATATTTTCGAAGATTTGCAATTTGGTTTTAGTGTATTTATAGAAATGATTAAGCATTTAATTGTTTGTCATGCTTGCATTGTGATGAAGATGCTTGCAAATGTAGTGTGTGAAGATCATATTTTATGCACGTGAAAGGCAAACTATTTTATAGTGATGGTAATTTTATAGTGACCTTTTTGTGTAGCTTGTGTCCAATACATTGCAGTTTTTTGTGTGCAACTTTGATAAATTAGTAAAATATTGTAAATATTGTTTGCATTTTGAGTTTAGCTAAAAGTGGCTTTAGATACTTAAAGTATACTGTATATAAACATGTAATTTTGTTGAATGTAGATAGAGTCAGAGAAAAATAAGGAGCGTCGTTCTAAACAGGATGACGTACATACTGTTGGTTCTTGTAGCTTTGCGGTGCACGCTGCAAAAAAGGTAATAAGTATTATGGCTATTTTTTAAATGATTTTAACTTCTCCTAAAGTTTTTTTCAAACCAATATTCATCACTATATGAATTTGCTGTTCATAATGTAGGCAAAAACGGATGGATGTCCTGTAGAGCGTTCAGTATTATATCCAATACTACATACTCGTAAAAATGGATCTATAGTTAATCCTGTAGTGGCTGCAAAAATTGTAAGTGATTTCTTCATTATAGATGGGGGTAACAAAATAGGAATTCAATGATATTTCTACATCAAGTGTTTTATTTTTATAAATTTCATTTTATTTTCTAATGGGCAGAATCTTGTGAGCTTTTGTTGAGGCTGTGTAATTAATGCCATGGCATAGTGAAGTGAACTATAAGTAGGAAAAAGAGAAGGAGAAGGGAATGAAAGAGAGAGAGCTTCCCAGTAAGGCACACATGCCTTCCATAAATTAAAAAAAAAAAATTATATATACTTTGTATTTGCACTTCTCTTAGTAAGACTACAACTCTACTTTGAATAGTAACCAAACTTCTAATTGGATTGGACCAAAGTCTACACTAATATAGAAATCGTAACACATAATATCTTGTTGGCTGATTAGGATATTATGTGTTCCAATTGAATGATAAACTTATATTGATGCTTGTGTTATCTATTTATTTGATGATTCTGTTTCAATAGAAAAATGCTCTTACATGTATCTAGTAACTATGACTATGAGCTTGGTGAAACGCCCCATCTAGGTGCCAACTGTCCAGCCATAAGAATATGCTCTTCCCATCACGTACTTCATGCCTTACAAGCTACTTGGCTTTAGTTATGAGCTTCAATAGATTCCTCCAATTCCAAGTGCAATTCTGAGGAATTTTGACAGCTCAGAAGCTTAATTTTATTTAAAATAAAATATTTATCCATACCCGTCTTTATTTTGTTCCTTTGTTGATATTTTTGTGCAATGTATATAATCTGCCCGTTACGTTGTAGATAAACTAGCCTGAAAGGGTGCTGATGACATGGGCAGATGTACAGTATTACAGTTGGTGAAAAGTATAGTTTAGTGTGTAATTTAGAAAAAATAAAATAAAATAATTGTGGTAATGGTCTGATTAGAGGTCTATAGTGACCAACAGCCTTTCAAGTGGTAGTTTGTGTTGGTTATGGTGTGAAAAGTGATGAACCTGAGGTGCTCAATGTTGTTAAAATAGTATAATGCTCCTTCTTATACCTGTTGCAGAATTGAGGGTGGATTGGAAAATTTGGTTCATTTTTGTGTTGATAAGAAGACCAAATGAACCTACCAAATTCATGATTTCAAAAGTATATCTAATTTTGTGATATTGGATCTTGCCCAACATACTTGGATCAAGTATTTCTGCATAATCTATGATGTTTGAAGTTGAAATGGTTCTTGTATTGGCTACTAAAGAATATCTTTTTTTTTTTTGTATACATAAATGGTTCCTGGTGTTATTATTATTATTTTTTGTATATATACATAAATGGTTCCTGTAGGATTAACCTTTTACCATATGTTTGAAGTTGAAATGGTTCCTGTATACATAATCTATGATGTTTAAAATTTATATTTCTTTTTGTCCCATCCTATATATATGTATATATATGTTGGGGTAATTTTAACTATATGATTTCTAACTTTTTTTGTTTTGTTCAAACCCAAATATCAGGACAAAATGAAGGAATTGATGGTTGATCCTGCAAATCATTTGCAGTCATCTGACACAACTGGTAGTATTGTATGGGCACCAGATGACGTGTTTGCCAAAGTGATGGGTAAGAAGCGCAAAGGTCGTATTCGTGGGGTAGGATTTGGTCCAAACCCAAGTGGTCGAAGTAGCAAGAATGCCCTCACTGATATTGAAACACCCTCAAGGCAAGCAAGAGACAATGAAGTTGCTCAACTGAAGGCTACCTTGGCTACCATAGAGGAGAAACTTGCAGATTTTGATGAGATGAAGGAAAAACTTGCAGGTTTTGATGAGATGAAGGAAAAGCTTAGTCAGTTTGAAGAAATGGAGCAAAGAATGGCTCGGATGCTTCACCAAATGCAACACATTTCTTCCCAATGTAATCAGGTATATTAACAAAGACTTAGTCAATGTTTTTCCTCTTTGTAAGCATTTGGTTTAGTTGTTGTGAGTGCGTATAAATGTCTTCATTTAGCTTATTTCAATTTTTTGCCTTGGTAATATTTTGAGCAGAAACACATACAGCTTTAAATCACTATGCTTGCTGTTGCTGCTCTGTGGTCTACTCTATTGAGCAGAAACACATACAGCTTTACCAAGTGGGTGGCATGTCTGAATTGGGTCCCCCTATATCCATATTTGTTTCTCTGCATTGCTGTCTCTGTGTATCATAAATTTTACCGTTAAGTAATTTGGTAGTGTAGGTTTCAATAGGGTTGGTAAAAAATCCAAACTGTCATACTGTAAAACATCTTTAGCAACCAGTGCATTTACTTATTAGGGGAGGGCAGCCACTGGCAGTGTGGCACAGCTCGTGAAAATAACCACTCAAAGAAAACATAAATGCTATTTGACTCACGCTCATTTTGTGTCTCTTTCTTGTAATTATTTTGAACGTACAGGGTCATGCATTTAATATACTTCATAAATCATACATCATTAATTACTTTCACCATGTGGAATCTATATATTGTGAGGGCTAGGCATTTACTTTGGGATAAGACTTCCATACGTGCACCTAGGATATGAGACTACTTATGATTATGAATGGAGTTTTTTTTTTTGAGGCGAAGAAAGGCTCTCCAAGGTGATGAAAATGCGGTAGGTGTACGTACTGTTAATATATATATATATATATATAATCAATGTCTCTATCACAATTCCATTATGTCCTTTTGCATCTTGTGGGGTTGCTCTTGTGTCCCTCCTTCGATCTTTCCTTCTACTTCTCTATTAAGTTTAAGTGTCCCAAGAACGACAACAACCTTTGGGGGTCCATAATAATAACTCCGGTGTCTATTTAGCTTATTTCAATTTTTTGCCTTGGTAATATTTTCTTATCAATTTATTCCATTTATAAATTCTTATTGAGTAATCCTATTTTGTATGTAGGACATTCCTTTGGCTCAACAATCTCCAGCTCTCCAAAAATCATCAGCCGCATCCTATCAACCAAGCAGCTTATAAGTTTTATCTTGATGTTTGAGGACTTTCTTGTGTACAAAGAACTACAAAAGAACAACTGCCTTTTTTGCAAGTGTTGAAGGATATTTTTAAACACTTAGAAACTTTGATTATTGTATTAGCTTAATTTGAACAGTTGTTTTATTCAGAGGACCACATCTTTTTTTGTTAATCTTATGATGGTGGTTATAGACAACGTTATGTATTTGATCATATATTTATGTTAATATTATGGTAGTTTGAAGACATTTGTAGTATTGTTAATATAGGTTCAAATTTTATGTTTTAAATCGAACCCTATAGCGGCGCTACGACCCACCGCTATAGGTACAACCCTATAGCGGCGGGCAAATTGAACTTTTAACCGCCGCTGAAAATACATTTTACCCGGTTTGGTTGATAACCTATAGCGGCGCACCCTGCCCGCCGCTAAAGGTACACACATATAGCGGTGGGCAAATTGAACTTTTAACCGCCGCTGAAAATACAATTTACCCGGTTTGGTTGATAACCTATAGCGGCGCACCCTGCCCGCCGCTAAAGGTACACACATATAGCGGCAAGCAAATTGAACTTTTAACCGCCGCTAAAAGTACAATATACCCGTTTTGGTTGATTACCTATAGCGGCGCTCTGTGCCTGCCGCTAAAAGTCAATTTTTTTTGAATTTAAACGTTGTATAGCGGCGGTTTTATATCCGCCGCAATAAGCGAAAACCGCCGCAAAAAGGTGTATCTATAGCGGCGCGTTTTTCGACCGCCGCAATAGAGCTATTGCGGCACCGCAACGGTGGCAGGATCGACCGCCGCAATAGCACCCGCCGCTAAAAGGTCAAATGGACCTATAGCGGCGGTTTTGGGTCTTTAGCGGTGGTTTTTGGCCCGCCGCAATAGGTCGTTTTTTTAGTAGTGAAAATTGTTCACTGTTTTCTGCATAAACTATTTCTACGATTTTGCATTAATTATTTTCTATTCAGCATTATTTAAAAAATTGTTCACTCTTTTTTCTGTGTAAATTATTTTTTGTTCACTATTTAAAAAATTGTTCACTGTTTTCTCGTAAAACACCTAGTGAAATCGTGTTTTCTAAACTAAAACGACAAATCTGAATGCATTTTCAGTATTTTGAATTTTACAATAATTGAATCTATTTTTCTGCATTGATAAAATCTATTTCTACATTAATAAAATCTATTACAATAATTATTTTCTATTAAGCATTATTTAAAAAATTGTTCACTCTTTTTTCTGTGTAAATTATTTTTTGTTCACTATTTAAAAAATTGTTCACTGTTTTCTCATAAAACACCTAGTGAAATCGTGTTTTCTAAACTTAAACGACAAATTTGAATGCATTTTCAGTATTTTGAATTTTACAATAATTGAATCTATTTTTCTGCATTGATAAAATCTATTTCTACATTAATAAAATTTTCTTTCTGCACATCATGTTTACTCTATATTTGCTTACTGCTTCATAAAATCTGTTTTCTACATTAATTAAAACTGTTAATTGTTTTCTCATAAAAATTGTTCACTATATTCTACATAAACTATTTCTAGCATTCTACATAAAATTATTTTCTGTTCAGCATTATTTAAAAAAATAGTTCACTCTCTTTTCTACGGAAATTATTTTCTGTTCACTATTTAGAAAATTGTTCACTGTTTTCTCATAAAAAACCTAGTAAAATCGTGTTTTCTAAACTTAAACGAAAAATCTGAATGCATTTGCAGCATTTTGAATTTCACAATAATCAAATATATTTTTCTGCATTGATAAAATCTATTTCTGCATTAATAAAATTTACTTTCTGCACATCATGTTTACTCTATATTCGAATTTGCTTACTACATTTATAAAATCTTTTTGCTGCATTAATTAAAACTGCTCATTGTTTTCTCATAAAAATTGTTCACTGTTTTCTGCATAAACTATTTCTAGCATTCTGCATAAAATTATTTTCTGTTCAGTATTATTTAAAAAATTGTTCACTCTCTTTTCTACATTAATTATTCTATGTTCACTGCATAAATTGTTCATTGTCACATAGATAGAATCATGGTAGAATTTGTAAAGTTTTTGAATTCCAGTCACCTTGATCATCATGGCTACTCTTATACCACTACTCAGCAAGAGCTCCACCCTAAGATTCAGAAAAAATTGAGACTTTCCATTAGAACCTTACCCCCTGAAATCCAACAGAATATACTAACCCATAAAGCCATAACAAGTCCTTATGATAGATGGATGTACCTTTTCAAAGTATTGGTCTCTACAGCATTTATCAGAACAGAAGACATGACAGAAGACATATGGCTATCTCATAAAGCTATGTAATATGAAAGTTTTGGAGAAGCAGACAGAGTTTATGAAGGAACAGGAGACAGATACAATCCTTATTTGGATTACTTATCAATACAGAGACAGAAGATCCAGTAATTCGTGATACTTTATGGTTATCTGAAATGCTGGAAGCAAGGTTTATTAGTAAATTAATCATAACTTCTGGAATTCAGATTAGTTTATTTCCCAAAGTCATCCAAGAAGTAGCCGCATAGATTGGAGGACTTAATTATATGAAGATCACTATCTGGAGTACTCTTCTAGCTTGGGATAGTAGTTATTATATGGAAGCTTGGCCATCACACATTTTGGTTATTATTCCTGATTGGGGTTGTATCCTTGAATACAACTGGTATACAGGAGATACTTATTTACCACTTAATGATCCAGATTCTCTGGCTCAAGAATGGTCTAATTTCATGAGTAATAAAATTTATGAGATATAGAAAGAATTAGACAGAGGCTTCTACTTATATAGTTACACAAACAGGATAGCCGTATATGGTCCAATACCTTCAGCAAGGAGGCTATCTGGGAAAAGAAATTGTTAAGGATCCTAGAATGATACAGATTGAAAGACAAACATATAGATCATTATTCACTAGTGACAAATCACTATTCATTGGCGACGAATCACTATTTCACTGCGACAGATCACTATTCACTAGCACGCGTGAATAGCTTCCAGACAAATTAAGACAGTCCAGACAGATACAGACAGATGTTCAAAAGTTACTACTATTTACTAGCATGCGTAAAAAGAGATCTGATAGATTCCCGAGACCTGAAAGATTCCTAGACAGACGCAAATGGACTATTAATCATTAGTACTAATTTCCAAACCACTGACAAATTAACTTGAGTTAAATTTACCTACTCAGGTTACTTTACCATGGTTCATTTTACCTATAAAAGAGACGGACTATGAAGACAGAAGACAAGTTTCTAAGTTTCTAATGCTTTTAAGTTCCAAGTTTTAGAAAGCCTTTTGTAATAGCCTTCCCCCTCTCTCAGAAAGACTTTTGTACTCTCTCGCCCTCTTGTAATCTTGTAACCTTTCTCTTCAGAGAGTTTTATTTTCAAGCTTGTATCAAAGACAACAGTTTGTTTTCAAGTTTATCAAAGACTGAAGTTTTTATTCAAGTAAGATTTTACAAGTTTCGGTTTTCAGATTCCATACTCCATTTTAACCTTATTTTGAATATATCTATTTTGCTATTTACTCTCTTTATTATCTTTTTTATCATTGTTTATGCTTCCCTGTTACTGCTGTGCTCTCTACTGGGTAGTCATTGGTATTAAAGCATTTGGATCATAAAACACCTAATGAACAGTGAATAATTTATGCAGAAAAAACAGTGAATAATTTTTCAAATAATGCTGAACAGAAAATAATTTTATGCTAAATGCTAAAAATAGTTTATGCAGAAAGCAGTGAACAATTTTTATGAGAAAACAGTGAACAGTTTTAATTAATGCAGAAAATAGACTTTATGAATGCAGTAAGTAGATTTGAATATACAGTAAACATGATGTAGCACCAACTTTGGCAGGAGTAGTTTTTGAAGACACGTCACCAACCCGCTGCTGTAGCACCAACTGTAGTCTTACGAACCATATGCGCCAACAGACGCCACTGTTTCACATGTGCTGCTCAATAGCTTGGCACGATTTCACACACTGTCCAGTCATATCATCCACATTCATGTGAATACTTAAATATATGAATAAGCGTACCTTGGTGCCACGGACATAGCACTGTGTCAATTAATTGTGATGCTCTATTCAAGAACATTACAACTACCGCCCACATCTTCAAATCTCACTGTGACATTGGGAACATTTAAAATCCTGTTCATGTAGTGTTTTTCCAACCTGTATTGACATGACAAGCCCTAATAACTAAAATTATAATGCTTGGAACATGAAATGAGGTTATAAATGAACCACAATAATGATCTTATTTCTACCCCACTAACTTTGTAGATTGATTAAGCTATGAGTCGCAACGCCTCAACATCAAATCGTATAATGCGAAACAAGTTTGGATCTACTTCAACAAATGGATTATCACAAGTTCCAGCAGATCAACAACTACAGACAAACACAAAACACTATGGAGGGAAATGGGTTGGAAAGAAGAGCGATTTCCTTAATATGCCAATATACACGTACGAGAGTCTTGGAAACGTCGGGCACATCATGGTCTGCAAACCTACAAAACTAAGTACAGATTCCACCGCAATAGAGTTCACCGTTGCAGAACCACCATGGTTAACCATAAACGAGAAAAGGTGTGAGTTGGAGGTGTATTGTCGATGGCATGGGTTACGAGTTCCTAAGGCACGCTCAGCTGAGTTACCTAGAAATGAACTTGCCAACATACTTGCTCGTCTTGAACAAGAGAAAAATCAAATGAAAAAGCGATTAGACCGTTTTCATGCAATCCAAAAAGCTAGGAAGCATCTAAAGGGGAAGACGCAAGAGCGAGCCATCAAGTCTATTAATGAAGTTACTGCGTTAGATGATGAATGCGACATTTCAGACTTCTCAGATTCAAGTAATGATGATTTCCAAAAATTTCTATCTATGAACATTAGACGTTGTTAATGTCCACCATTGCTACACTGATGTTCACAGTGCTGCATGTGCTACCTAGTTCTTTAATTTTTCTACGAACAGTTTTAATTAATGCAGATAATAGATTTTATGAATGCAGTAAGCAAATTCGAATATACAGTAAACATGATGTGCAGAGAGCAAATTTTATTAATGTAGAAATAGATTTTATCAATGTAGAAAAAAAGATTCGATTATTGCGCAATTCAAAATGCTGAAAAAGCATTCAGATTTGGCGTTTAAATTTAGAAAATGATTTCACAAGGTGTTTAATGAGAAAATAGTGAACATAAAATAATTTACGCAGAAGAGAGAGTGAACTATTCTTTAAATAATGCTGAACCGAAAATAATTTTATGCAAAATCGTAGAAATAGTTTATGTAGAAAATAGTGAAAATTTTTTATGAGAAAACAATGAACAGTTTTAATTAATGCAAAGAATAAATTTTATGAATGTAGTAAGCAGATTCGAATGTAAACATGATGTGCAGAGAGCAAATTTTGTTAATGTAGAAATAGATTTTATCAATGCAGAAAAATAGATTCGATTATTGTGAAATTCAAAATGCTGAAAAAGCATTCAGATTTGGCATTTAAATTTAGAAAACACGATTTCACTAGGTACGTGTTTTCTGAGAAAACAGTGAACTGAAAATAATTTATGTAGAAGAAAGAGTGCACTATTCTTTAAATAATGCTGAACAAAAAATAGTTTTATGCAAAATCATAGAAATAATTTATGCAGAAAACAGTGAACAGTTTTTATGTGAAAACAATGAACAGTTTTAATTAATGCAAAGAAGAGATTTTATGAATACAGTAAGCAGATTTGAATATACAGTAAACATGATGTGCAGTGAGCAAATTTTACTAATGTAGAAATAGATTTTATCAACGCAGAAAAATAGATTTGATTATAGTGAAATTCATAATGTTGAAAAAGTATTCAGATTTGGCGTTTAAATTTAGAAAACACGATTTCACTAGGTGTTTTATGAGAAAACAGTGAACAATTTTTTAAATAGTGAACGAAAAATAATTTGCGCAGAAGAGAGAGTGAACTATTCTTTAAATAATGCTGAACAAAAAATAATTTTATGCAAAATATTAGAAATAGTTTATGCAGAAAATAGTGAACAATTTTTATGAGAAAACAATGAACAATTTTAATTAATGCAGAGAATAAATTTTATGAATGCAGTAAGCAGATTTGAATGTAAACATGATGTGCAGAGAGCAAATTTTATTAATGTAGAAATAGATTTTATCAATGCAGAAAAATGATTCGATTATTGCACAATTCAAAATGCTGAAAAAGCATTCAGATTTGGCATTTAAATTTAGAAAACACAATTTCACAAGGTGTTTAATGAGAAAATAGTGAACAATTTTTTAAATGGTGAACTGAAAATAATTTACACAGAAGAGAGAGTGAACTATTTTTTAAATAATGCTAAACAGAAAATAATTTTATGCAAAATCGTAGAAATAGTTTATGCAGAAAACAGTGAACAATTTTTATGAGAAAACAATGAACATTTTTAATTAATGTAGAGAAGAGATTTTATGAATGTAGTAAGCAGATTCGAATATACAGTAAACATGATGTGTAGAGAGCAAATTTTACAAATGAAGAAATAGATTTTATCAACGTAGAAAAATAGATTCGATTATTGTAAAATTCAAAATGCTGAAAAAGCATTCAGATTTAGGGTTTAAATTTAGAAAACACGATTTCACTAAATGTTTTATGAGAAAACAGTGAACAATTTTTTAAATAGTGAACGAAAAATAATTTATGCAAAAGAGAGAGTAAACTATTCTTTAAATAATGCTGAACAGAAAATAATTTTATGCAAAATCGTAGAAATAGTTTATGCAGAAAACAATAGACAATTTTTATGAGAAAACAATGAATAGTTTTATTTAATGAAGAAATTAATTCATATTTTGAAATTAAAATCTCTATATTACAATGCTCCTATTTAAATAAATAAAAACATAAAAAAGCTACTTATTTTTATATTTATGTTTATGTTTATTTGTCGATTATCCAAAAAAAAAAAAAAAAGTTATAAGGAACCCGAGTTTATGAAACTCGAGTTCTTTGCAAGGTAGTCGAGCTTGGTGAGCTCGAGTACCGTATAAACAAACATAAACATAACTTTATTTATAATAGATACTCGAGCCTAGTATATTCAAGTACTGTGCTGCATGGAACTTAAGTTTTCCAAGCTCGAGTACCACATTATTTTTTTTAATCGCGCAAATTCCAGCTCAACACTGCCACGGTGGCAGAACTACTGAGGAACTCGAGTTTTTGAAACTCGAGTTCTAGAAAAGTGGTACATTCCCATTTATTTATGAAATAGTGCTTTTTTGCTAAAAATTTCTGAAAATTCTGGTATTTGGCCATTTTGGCCCTCTTGTTCAAGTTCCTTTATTGACTCTCTTGGTTTTGAAAAGTGAAAATGTATGTCAGTGGGTTAGTGAGTACGTTATAGCGTGTGATTGTGTGCATAGTGCATAGTCATGCAATGCATAAAATATAAGCAAAGAAGGAAAACTTGATAGAGATGTAACTGTGTTGTGCTTATAAAAAAAAAAAAAAAAAAACATAACTGAATAAAGCCCCATAGACCACAGTTATCATGGATATCTTGGAATCATACAAGAAAACTCAGTTTCAAGTTTATTTAATTATTTCCTAAAAAAAAAAGTTTATTTAATTAAGATATCTCTATTTACTTCTAATTTTTTTTCCTGTAGTACACCTTCTCTCCTATGGACTAAATATAATTAAAGAGATCAATAATTTGAGATAAAGTAATTTTTACATGAATCAACATCCAAACCATTACTTTAGGAACAAGGGAGAGAAAAGTGTGCTAAACAATTGTAGTTCATTCTTAACAAAGGTAACTGTATCTATATCTATATCTATATATATATATATATAATAGCAGAAGCTGGGAGAAAGTGGGTTCCTACAATTAAGGAGGTGCTGACAAATAGGATAACTGCCTATCTAAATTTCAAAAACGTGTACAGTATAATCTTTAAAAAAAATTGTACGGTGTATCGTTTGGAGAGGCTTCCTATCACAGTGTTAAAATCGTCTGATCTCTGACTATAAATACAACACTAACTGGTTAAATGGGTAAATTACATTCAGGAGGGTTGCTCGTATATGGCGGGAGAGAGAACAGAGTTGTTCGTCGGACCCCAAGCGAAAGAGAGAAATATCCAAGGCCAGTGATTGTTCTTCCCTTGGCTAGACTTAGACCATTGGAACAGCAAGCACAGAAAGATACCGTCATGCCATATATCAACCACCCGAATCGTTGGAATTGTCACCGATAAATTTTTTTTTTCCATTTTTAAGATTTGGGTATGAAATTTTACATTTAATTGAGTTTTTTTGTTGGATAGGTTTAGATTTGATTCTTTTTTTTTTTTTGGGATTTAAGGTTTTTTGATCTGTTAAGGTTTGTTGGAATCGCAAGCACAGAGAGACAGGCCATGTACCCATAACTGGTAAAGTTATTGTTTTTTTTTTCCTTTTCGTTTACAATTCTAGGAATTGAATATAATTTAGGTTTGAATTTCTTGGTTGGATTGGTTTAGATTTAGATTTTTTAATAATTTACTCATACGCTGAATCTAACAATGATGAAGAAGCATGAAGGTTGAATCCGTACTGTTTAAATTGGGGCTGTTGACAACGATGTGTTGAAGGCGAGTGTGGCCTTGATGATCGCCTCCTAGCCTGTTCATTCTCTGAATTTTATTTCATTTTTTTTTTCTTTTCTTCCTTCTTTCTTTTATTTTCAATCCTTATATGATGGTTGCTATTGAAAGGTAGAGATAGAGTTATGTTCTATTTTTTATTTTTGAAATTTAAGCATTAATTATGATTTACATGTGGGTATTATGGTTCAGTCGGTTATGATTTAGGTTTTTTTGGTTAGGAATAGTTTTGTTTTGGGAATAGTTTTCTTTTGGGAATTTTGGATGGGAATCGAATTTACATATTTGGGTTGTTTTGATTTTGGATTTCACCTTCTAATTCAGAGAAAGATGAAGTTTTACTCTCCACACATCATGCATAATCAGTTATGAATGTATTTTAGCATCATTTATTATTATGTTTGTGAGTTTTGTTTTGTTAATTTGCAAAATCTGTTTATTATTAAAAAATTCTGGCTTTCTTATGTTATTTTCAATCTATTCTATTTGGTTATTAAGTTAATTTACCAAGAATTCATATAATTTAATATTTCATACCTAATTTGTAAATCTAATTTATCATATTTGCCTTTTGTTTTGAAGATTTAAAAAACTCAGAAAAATGGCTTCTCTTTTGGATAACACTAGCCAGCAATGTGGTCATAATATTCTTTTTTTCGACTCTATTTCTGCCTGGTTTATATTAGTGAACGCCTTCTTCTCTCTAGGCTACCTCACGATAAAACCTAAACCTCATCAAGAACAAACCAAATATGTGCAGAGGCAATTGCTACTCAAAAGTAAAGTCATACCATCCTAGATCAATGGGAGGTCCCTCTACTGTTTCCACACATCCAAGTGAGTGTTGTGTCAAAATTTCCCGGTTCAATTTCTCCTAATGATTCCACCAGCTTTGAATCTTTCTACTCAAGATACCCCAAACGTGTCAGATCAGATCTCCTTGGTAGGATCACCTTGAATCCTCAATCTTCACTACATTCTTCTTCTTTTTGTTGTTGTTATCCTAATCTATTTGCTAATGAATAATTTGTGGTTTTTTGTTTCCATTCTAAACATTCTTGAATTAGGACGAAAGACAAAATAAATTTGAGGCTCAAATGTTTGAGATTTGGGGTTCCTAATTAGGGTTTGCAATTATTGATTTCAATTCCTAATCTGCCTAGGTAGTTACAAAAAAAAAAAAAAAATTCTATGATTTCATATCTCTTCCCAAAAAAAAAAAAAAAATGTTTCTTCTCCCTCTGTTTCTTTACATCTCTCTCTCTCTCTCTCTCTCTCTCTCTCTCTCTGTACTCTATTCCTGCAACAATATTGAAACATTTTCTCCACACAAGTTTTTCCTTGTTTGTAGAAATACTCAGAAACAAGACTTCTTTTCTACTTTTTAAAAATAATTAAAACAACTAAATCAATATACATAGCAGTGAAAATTATTTGAAAAAAGAAAAAAAAATTGAGTGAGAGAGAGGGAGAGAGAAAGAGAGAGAGTATGTAAGATTTTGAAAGGTAAGTTTTTACAAATTTTCCCCTTTATTTTTCTGGTTCTTAATTTATTCTTCTGTTAATAAATGGTTGATTTTGTATTTACATAATTTAAATTTTACTATTAATTGGCTAATGAAATTTGAGGGCATTTGTCAAGGAGGATAATCTGTGCTATATGTTCAAAGTCCAGCAAGATTTGGTTTATGAGATTAGTTTATGATTAGTTTTAGGGTTATTTTACAAAAGAAATATAGTTGATAGAAATCTGGATAAATAATTAATGAAATAGGAAATATATATATATATATATATATAAGAATTTGTTTTTGTTGCATGTAATACTATAGGTGTTGAACAATTTTTGTATTACAATGCTAGGGGTGAATTCATTGAATTTTGAGTCATTGTTATTCTGTTTTAGTACAATGCAGCCATACAGATGCGTTGACAGTTGTTTCAAGAATTCAAATTTAGTTACCTTCTTGGTAAATCTTTGTTTTAAGGCATTGAAATAAAAAAAAAGATATGTTATCTATTTGTTTATTATTTTGACTCAACCTATTATTTGAGGATTGAATATAGTGAAAATGGCTGCTTTCCTAATTGTTGCCAAAAAAAAAAAAAAAATACAGCAATCATTTACTTTTTTTTTATGGGTTTGGTTTGATACTTTTCAAAATTTGTATTACATGCTGAAATTGGTAACATAAATGCGTGTATGTATGTTTTGTTTGAAATGTAATATTCCAATTAGTTTTTGTTTAGATGGTTTCCCTCACCCCGTGTTTGATGTGGAGCAGCTAGATGGTGTAGACTCACTATGTTCATATTTTTTTTTTGTATCGTAGATAGTTTAGCCTCACTATACGCATTTTATCTTTGCATCTTATAAGCCTTCCAAGAGATGAATGGTAATATCCCTTCTCTGACCTTGAAAAATTGTTGGTATGTCAAGTAGAAATTAATTAATTCGTCAATCTTACTTATTTTAAGATAAGTGCTAATCAAATTTAGAAGCTTTGCATATTACGCCAAGAGCAGCAGCTTTTCTATTTAGATTTTTTGAGATTAGCATGGAGTATTTCAGTTTCAAAGGAAGTAGGTCTACCACAAGCCAAAATATATATATTACATAAATAAAGAAATTTGTTTTCAGGATTACATCTGATGTAATTTGTTGGAGCTTAACATCTAAGAGAATGTGGAGTGCATTAATATGAAAGGTTTGGATGGAATACTTGGACATCCAACTATTTGCAAAGGTGGTGCTGCTGTTGTTATAGGTAGGGGGAAAGGAAGGTTATAAGAAGCCTAAATTTGAGATAAAGAAAGGGTATTTCTTTTCCCATTGTTAGGAAGTTGAATTATGCAAAATATTGTTAGTGATGTTGCTTTTGTTGGTGTCATCAACCCAAAAAGTGTTTTGGTGATTGGTAATCTAAAGTATTTCTTACTTACTAGAAATGCCAAAATTAACCGTTGTACCTTAACTGGGGACTTCTCTGGCTTGATTTTTAAGGTACTAATTCTAAATAAGTTGGTTCCTTTTCAAAATAATTGGATATGAAGTTTTATGTTTTTTTCCCCATAAATTAGTTCATTAAAATAATGCTTAATTTCATTTTTATTGTCCAAGTATATATATTCTCAATTTTGTGAATTCAGTATGCTACTATAATATGAATGGCCTTCATTATAGCCACCATGTTCGATTTTATTGACCGCTTATATTCTAGATGAAGTAGAAATATTAAATTGTTAAACTTGAGTTTGGTAGCTTTCAAATGTTATTATTTTTTATAGTTCATTTATTTAAACCTGCCATGTTTTATGGATTTTAGATAATTATACTTGATTAGCCAACATACGGTAAATGAAACCCAAAACTTCTATTTTTTTTCCCTCCCCGTGGTGTCATGGTGTATAAAATTTTAGTTTCTAGAGCCTCGTTTACATTGATGTCTATCAGGTATATTTTGAATTCAAAGGCAAAGGAAATGAAGACCTAGACAATTCATTGCAGAATAGGTATGTTCCTAAATTCATGGTAGAAAATTTCCGTCCTAATGTATTATAATGAAACTCAAGTTCTTTTAGCTAAAATAGTATCAACAGGTTGGTATTATTGGCATGGATGATTCATGTTAGAAAAGCATTATATTTAACAGAAGATGAGAAAAGTCACTGTGTTTCAGGGATGCTAAGACATTGTTTGTGTGACATATGTAACATATTATGCTATTAATAGAAACTCGAATCAACATACTTCAAGTATGAAGGAAACTGTCAGAAACAACCACCAATAGACAATGCCTAAACAACTATTGTGTCTTTCAGCCCAAACACCAAATAGTACTATTATGAAAACACTTCTTACCATAATAACCATGATCTAATTGCATTTAATTGATGACTGTAAAATCTTCATTATTAGAAAATAGACATCATGCATATTGTGATATTATTTGTGAACTTGCTTAAGAGTTAGGAGTGAAACTATATGTTTTTTATTTGAATCTGTAGAAATTGTTGAGTTTGATTTTGAAACTCTTCAACCTTTCTTCTAAATTGGCAGCTATAGGCTACTCTAGCTTATGATTACTTATGCGCAAAAAGGTTTTGAAGTGCTGTGGAAGGAACATTTTCTTTGACTATTGCTTTTTGTTGTAGAAACATTTATGATATTACCTTTGGATATGGTCTTCTAGGGTAAATATAAAGGAAAATGTTTGATGATTCAAAAAAAAAAAAAAAAAATTTCTTATCATAAATTGTGTAATTTATAAATTTGTATCCTAAGTTAGACCATATTTGCACATAAATTGTAGATTACCTAAGTTAGACCATATTTACTTTAATATGGTCTAACTTTACTAATTGTAGATTACTTCTGATATTTAAATACCATGAAATCTAATACTATATATAAAAGCAAAAGCCTTTAAGGAGGTGCTGCCACGTTAGGAAAAATACAAATCTAAAATTCTGACACGTATAAGTAAAAAAGCGATAAATGATGATGTTTGGCAATACCATAGCACCGTTTAAAAGCCTCTCTATAAATAAAAAAAGATTAACTAGTTAAAATATAGAAAAAAGAAAAAGAAAAAAAAGCTTGCGATACGGAGATGAGAAGGAGGCAGAGTTCGTACGGCCGGCCTGCTATCACCATCATTTTCCTACCACCGTTCTTCCCTTGCTGGACTTAGACTACCGGAACCGGCATCGCTAACCTAAAGGTGCATGCAAGATTTGAGATACAGACATAGAGAGAGAACTACCACTGGTAAGTTGTTTTTTTTTTTTCTTAGATCTGGGTATGAAATATGAATTAGTTTTGAGAAATTTGATTGGATTGATTTGTTTTTAGGTATTTGGGTTACATTAGGTTTTAATTTGATTTTTTTGATTCGATTTAGTTTCTCAATATACTAAAAACTTTTGGGAGTATTTGGGTTCAATTAATTTTGTGTTTGATTTTTGGTTTAATTTTAGGGTATTTATAATTGGCTTTGGATAATCAAGGTTTAGAGGCCAAAAGTCCGAGAACGGTAGAGAGAGATTTTGAAGAAATCTGGTAATAAAAACTGAATTTGGGTTAGATTTTGTTTGAACTGAGGTCTTTGGGTTAGAGTTGATTTTGTTTTTGCTATTTGTGTTAGATTTTATTTTGTTTAGGATTTTTTTTTTTTTGGGTAGAAGAGATTGAAACAGTGTGGCCTCACAGGCGCAGCAAACTGTTCTTCTTCCCTTACTACGGAGAAATCTCTCTCGGTTCTCAAACAACCGTTTTCTCTATGTTTTTTTTTTTTTTTTTTTAATTTTTTCATTTCTTTCTTGCCACCCGATAAGCCCTTCTTCTTTTACTCTCTTAGCCGTTCTTCTTGCCTCTCTTAATTCTCGCAGGTGAGATGCTCTTAAGATCATTTGTAACCAATCTATTCCTCCCTTTCTCTTTCTAAATATTTGTTTTATTAATGTTTGTTGGCTTTGCTTCTTTTTGTTGATTCTTAGACTAAATTGCTGTTGTTGTGTCAGTAATATTTTCTATTCAGTTTCTTTTCCTAATACTGTTGTTGGGTATTGTTAGAGCTACTTTTGTTAGGTTTTTGCTAATTTTGTTTTTGGGTATTGTTAACACTACTTTTGTTAGGTTTTTTTTTTTTTTTTTTTGGATTTAATTTTGTGAATTCTTATCTAGGTTCATGTGGCTATCACTTAGAAACTTGATTTTAGGGTATAGTTTCTCTTCTAAATATAAATTAGAAATTCACAAGGAATTTTAAATTCTAATTCTTTTCGGTTTCGATTTAGGATTTATAGGTTCTAATTTGAACCAAGATGGAACCACAATACACGTTGTTAGTTGTTTAGACTCCTTAAACCCAACCAAATTAACCTAGATAATTAGCCAAGTGATTAACTTAGGCAATTTAAACAATTCTAGGTTAAGATAGCAACAATCATATCATGAAAAAGTACGGAAAATAAATAACACACGATATGATAACCTAGGAAACCAAACCGGTAAAAACCCGGGGAGGATTTAACCTAGCTATCCTCAAGGTAAAACCGAATTCACTATGAAAGAATTGAAGTTTACACAATAGAGACTTAGACCACTAACATCCTATTGCTACCTCGTGTAGGAAACTTACTACCACGACCACGTGACAGCTCTGAGACCACAGACTACTTCTGTCCTTGAATTCTCAGCAAAGCACAAGCACACCGGCTTGTATATCTTGAAACTTTTGATTCTGCAACTGGACGATTACCAAGCTCTTGACATTAATCTTGAGTTTGGAAACCCTAAGTGTATATGAAGGTAAACACCTCTAGATCTAATAATTAGATTCACAAACATAGCATTCAGAACTCTAAGTACGTGGCTAGGGTTTTCCCTTATATACTTTGGGCAAAACATAAAATCCTACACGTCAAACGGGCTTAGGTTGAGTTGGAAAAATTATGTAAAAAAATAATCTGCACGACTTTCGATCGATCGAGTCTAATTCTCGATCGATCGAGCTTGACAGATTTGCACAGTGAATTCTGCAGTAACTCGATTCCAACTTTACACAATAAGCACATACTTTGAGCAAGTCTAAAACAAGACTAAAGATTTTTTTGATCATGGTTTGCCAACATTACAAATTGAAGTTCTAATACATTAGTTCCTAATTTCTTAGAACCTAACAAACTCCCCCTTTGGCAATCCGTGACAAAACACAGACTTAACAAAAAGCTCAAAGTTTACAAAATAAACAGCCCATTATAAAGCAAAAGCCCTACTAAACAAATTCAACCTAACTACTATCTATCAGTCATAAAAGTAGACAGTAGCATGACTGAATCAACTTGTATATTCCTGTAACACTTAACAAACACATAAACGCATGTGTGGAAAATACAAGTAATATAGAAAAGAACATCTTGATTTCACATAACACAAAATAAAAACATATATCATGAATAACATCATAAATATAAATCAATAAGCAATGTAGCATAGTGAAACAAGAAACACATACAAAAGATGTATCTCAAATATATCTCCCCTATCATGAGCCAAAAAATGTAAATACATAGTGAAGCACCTAGATACAATCTAACAGCTCCACAAGCTCCTCAGTATCACAAAAAGATACAAAAACTCCCCCTAAGACAAAAATCTCCCCTACAAAACTCCATAAAGTACTTCCCCTTTTTGTAACGAATTGCCAAAGGGCACCCACTCATCATCAAATGGAGGTGGCGGAGAAGAACGTCGAAAACTTGCCAAATCTGCTCTCAAAGCACGAAGCTCGTCAAGTACGTCCACCAGAAGCTGACCATGAGCCGCCTGAACGGTCATGACAGTGTCCAAAATCTGACGAATGTCCGAATCATCCGAAGGAGAAGGTGGAGGAACAGTAGCAGCAGCAGCATCAGCAGCAGGATCAGTAGACGTCTCAGTCGCAGGAGCATCTGAAGAAGAAGAAGGAGGTGGGTGACACCAGAAGTCTCTACCCTAGGGCGCTTAGAGCTAGCTTGAAGTTGAGCAGCCCTTTACCTCAAAAAGGTAGCACCTATAGGAGCAATAATGTGAACGGGCTCAGAAGTAGGGAAATCACCTAAACCTAGATATAGCAATTATTTTTTGTGTCAGAGATTAGCTACTAAAGCATTTTATAAATGATTTATTAAAGTCACCCAAAAACCCAATTTTATCAAAACCTTTTTTCTCAAAGATCAAAAATCATTATCCAATACTGCTACTCAATCACAACTAAATTGTAAACCTAATTCAAATTTAGCACACCCATGAATCCCCCCTCCCACCTAAAAAAAAAAAAAGAAAAAAAGAAAAACATTATTAGAAGCAATAAAACATGAAATGTCAATTAAGGAAGTTACAAAGACTGATAAAATAGAATGGAGAAAAATAATACATGTGGTCGACCTTGACTAATTTGTTGAGAATGCATAGCCGACCCAAAATTTGGGACTAAGGCTTTGTTATTATTTTGGTTATTGTTGTTGCACACACTTACACCTAGTGGGTTTTGTACCCATAACTTGACCCTCCACCCATTCTTATTGGAGGAGAAAGTGTCATTTGAGACAAAGTTCATTAGCTTCCAAAAAAGTTTCCAAACAGGCCTGTTACATGAACTATAGAAGGTTTCTAGAATTCACCATTAACATTCATATCATGATCCAGTGAGTTTGCTATTATTGCACTTGGAAACGGCCCCCTGTTTCTTTGAACTTCTTTTCTTTTGTATGAAGGACAGTCCTTCAGAGGCAACTTTTTGAAGGACAAAATTGTCTCCAACTAATTTAACAATCTGACAAGTGGACTCCTGAAGACATGGAAATTTTAGTGCAACAGCATAAGCTTCCATTCACCATTCTAAATGAGATCTGATAGGTACATAAAGAAGAATGTAGTCCACCAAACAGAAAGAACAGGTTTAGAACTTACAGGACCCAGACCATGAACTCCTTGCGAGTAGTCACAGCCAAGAAGTAGTGCAAGGGTAATCTAAAGATCACAAGTTACTGAGTTACTTATCCAAAAAGTTACCGAGTCACCTAGCTTGTTACAAGTGGAGGAAGCTTGACTCAAATGGAATATATAAAAGTAGATTCTTAGATAAAAGATTTTATAAATTCCATTTCTTAAGGAGAAAATGAAGCAGATTGCGATCAATATTATTGAGACAAAGCTAGATACCCACGCATCCACACAAACATACATGCACGCACACACGTGATCAGTTCCATATGAGAAGCTCTCACGAACAACAATTCCTAAAACAGAGCTACATCATTTCAGGTCTTGTAACATAGAAGAACATAATTTCTTAAAGGAGAGTTGAAGGAGGGCTTCTTGTCATATCTTAAAGCCAAGATGTAAATGCTTTTGCAGATTAGTATCACCCTTTTGGCCTTCTCTCGAAGTTGCTCATTATCGTTGCATCAGGTCAACGATAGACTTTGAAGATATTACTAAGTATTATGGATGCACTTGCCTATGGCAGAAAAGTATACATATAGCCGACCGTGACTGATCTGTTAAGGATCCATAGCCAAGCTCAAAATAATTGGGACTAAGGCTTGGTTGTTTTCATTGTTAGTCAATTGCATAGCAAAGGAATTATCATTTTTTTTCTTTCTAAAAAGCTTCATAAATATTTTACATTCACAATTAGAAACTTACCAATGAGTTCCTTCCAAATCCAAGCCGTCTCTCTATGTCTGTAATTTCATAGCAAGTGACATAACCACCATCTCCAAATTTATTAGCAAAATGGATGCATAATTAGTACATAAAAAACAACTTTAAGGAATCTCAATATAAAACCAAATGTGAATCTACTTACCTAGGCATATATCTCTGTACATGGTCCTTGCACCAAAAAGAAAGACATCTGAGTCCTAAGTGAAATATTCATCTTGATGGTACCTCATGAAGGAATTACGAATTGATCATGTGAAATTTCACCTTCGTCGGACAAAGTCAAAGTGCATATTTTGCAATCAAATTGATTTGTCAGGAGTTGAGGTGTGGTCATATGTGTCCGAGTGTGGTGAGTATAATGTTCATGTTTCTTGCATAAGGGAACTGATAGTTGAGGAATTGGAGAATGGAACAACTAATATTTTGGCTTTGAAGAATTTGGGGCTGCCTATTCGACGTCGATGAAAAGAAATGGTGTGATGGGAAAATTTGATTGAAAATACTTAAAATATTTCTGAAGACAATTATCAGTATTCTTCTTGGTGATCCAATTACTTTTGCCTGTCTTCTTGCTGATTTGACTAACAATAAAATAGGTAATGGTGGTATTGTATTTGGACATTACCAATTGTCATATGGCAAGTATTTCTAGATTAAGGTTATATTTAGTGTAATTCTAACTAATATTACACAATCTAATAACTTTTTACTATATTCATATTTTGAGAATTGAACCGCTAGATTTCAATGTCTTCTTTTATTCTCAATGTTTGCATAATTTTAATATGATCAAAAATTAATATCATAAAATGAACGGAATAGAGTCATACAAAATATATGTGCATCAATTTTGTATAGTCAATGATGTACATCCCCTCGTATTTGTCCAACGGATTGAAATTAGCTTGATATGAATTTTATCAAACAAAGCCACATGACCCTAAAAAGTCATGCACAAACAGGCAATTAAGGTGACGCATCATGCAAATAATGTGAATTTCATGAGATACATGAAATTCACATCACCTGTCTACTTTAAGAAATAGTGTATTAGTACGGAAATTTCATAAAACCTCATGCGCACGTCGACATGGACGGAAATAGTGTTGATTGTAGAGTCCTAAGCCATTATTCAATATGCAACTTCTAACCATAAAAAAATACATTCAAAAGTATAATCAAGCTATGTGGTCATTTGAACAGGATTTTGCCTCCTACAAAATTAGGAATAAAAATAAAATAGGCAAGAATGTATGATGTAATGGTTATCTTAGTTCAAATCCTTTCCTCCTTTTGGAGTTTTGAACTTTATCTATAAAAATGACTTTTTTAGTTATATAATGTAATTTGTATATCAAACATCGCTGCACCTACACTAGATAAATAGATGTACCACTTTTTTTAACACAATTTATCTAGATGAGCAAGAATTAGGTACATTATTTAGGTGCTGTTCTTTAGGGTCCCTTTTTAAGATTCTGTCTTTTGGATTTTTTTGCATGGAATGGAAGTGTATTTAATTTTTATGATTAAGTGACATGTAAGCAATTTATTAGCAATATCAACATTTTTGTTGTGTTAGATGATAAAAAGGAGCACGCTGACGTGGGTACATAAGGGGCATGGGTTAAATTGACATTGGAGTTTTTCTAATGACCAAAAGCAAACTATCCGTAAAAGTAAAGAACTAAAAGAATAAATACTAATGATTTTTCCAATTTCTGTTGATATGAAACAAAATGTTGTTTGTATGTTTGATAAAATGAGTTATGATTCTATTTATACATAATTAATGAGTAATTTATTATTAGAAAGGTTGTGTATGCAAAGCATTAATCTACCAGTACAAATAAATAAAAATAAATCATTAATTCTATAGCATGAGAAATATATTTACATCAAATGCTGAGACATGTGAGATCCTATCATTACTAATGAATAGTTAAGTGATACGTTGTATATAAATAAATAAGAAACTATATGTGATCAGAAAGTGGAGAATTTAGCTATAGTATGGAGAGAAATCGCACCTGTCCCAAGAAGCATGAGCTCAAGTTATATAACTATCCAAAGAAAAAATGCTACATCTGCGATGGATGCAAGGAATATGGCAGCAGTGGAATGAGATACAGATGTGAAGATTGCGACTATGATCTTCACAAAGATTGCATGTTTAGCAAGCCCACCACAACCCACGAGATTTTCAAAGACTGCATTCTCAAATTCTATGAGCAACCACCCCCTTCAAAACTCTACGGCAAAAGAACCAAGAGATATTGTAATGCTTGTGGGAAACACGTCAAAGGTTTCATCTACCATTGCCCTGAAAAGGACTTGGATTTGCACCCCTGTTGTCTAAACCTCGTGAAGGAATTATGAATTGATCATGTGAAATTTCACCTTCGTCGGACAAAGTCAAAGTGCATATTTTGCAATCAAATTGATTTGTCAGGAGTTGAGGTGTGGTTATATGTGTCCGAGTGTGGCGAGTATAATGTTCATGTTTCTTGCATAAGGGAACTGATAGTTGAGGAATTGGAGAATGGAACAACTGATATTTTGGCTTTGAAGAATTTGGGGCTGCCTATTCGACGTCGATGAAAAGAAACGGTGTGATGGGAAAATGTGATTGAAAATACTTAAAATATTTCTGAAGACAATTATCAGTATTCTTCTTGGTGATCCAATTACTTTTGCCTGTCTTCTTGCTGATTTGACTAACAATTGATGATGCACGACAAAATCAGTAGGCTGGATGCTTCGGATGTTAACGTCGACGATGATAATCTGATTGAAGACCTGAAGAGACGAACAAAGTCAGAGGTGACCGGGGTGGACCGGCCGGAAACCCTCCGATGATAAAGTCAGTGTCATCCCTAACCCTTTGGAATAACCAAAAATTTGGGAAAAATGTCTCATACCTCTTTATTTGGTGATCGTTGTTCTTATATAGTCTATGCCATGAGCAGTTACTCACTTGATAACTTCTCCTACATTGGAGGATGCCGGAAGGTTCGTAAGTAACTTCCATAACTGCCATGGAAGTTACTTTATTAGGCCGTACGTTCTATAACCGTCATCGGAGGTGGTTTCGTGGCAATGCCTTGATTGCAAATGCGTTCTAGAACAAGTGTATAAACTTCGTCCAGGGAATGTCTGCAATGACCACGTTTGAAGTCACTACAGTCCGTCCAAGGGTCTTTCTGGACGGATGAGTCTGCTGTGGACGAGTTTACTGGGTCAAGGTATTTCCCTTCTTCTATGGACGACCCCTACGGACGAGTATGGAGTTGGGTGTTTTTCAGGACACTATCAACAATAAAATAGGTAATGGTGGTATTGTATTTGGACATTACCAATTGTCATATGGCAAGTATTTCTAGATTAAGGTTATATTCTGTGTAATTCTAACTAATATTACACAATCTAATAACTTTTTACTATATTCATATTTTGAGAATTGAACCGCTAGATTTCAATGTCTTCTTTTATTCTAAATGTTTGCATAATTTTAATATGATCAAAAATTAATATCATAAAATGAAAGGAATAGAGTCATACAAAATATATGTGCATCAATTTTGTATAGTCAATGATGTACATCCCCACGTATTTGTCCAACGGATTGAAATTAGATTGATATGAATTTTATCAAACAAAGCCACATGACCCTAAAAAGTCATGCACAAACAGGCAATTAAGGTGACGCATCATGCAAATAATGTGAATTTCATGAGATACATGAAATTCAAATCACCTGACTACTTTAAGAAATAGTGTATTGGTACGGAAATTTCATAAAACCTCATGCGCACATCGACATGCACGGGAATAGTGTTGATTGTAGAGTCCTAAGCCATTATTCAATATGCAATTTCTAACCATAAAAAGAATACATTCAAAAGTATAATCAAGCTATGTGGTCATTTGAACAGGATTTTGCCTCCTACAAAATTAGGAATAAAAATAAAATAGGCAAGAATGTATGATGTAATGGTTATCTTAGTTCAAATCCTTTCCTCCTTTTTGAGTTTTGAAATTTATCTATAAAAATGACTTTTTTAGTAATATAATCTAATTTGTATATCATACATGACTGCACCTACTCTAGCTAAATAGATGTACCTATTTTTTTAACACAATTTATCTAGAAGAGCAAGAATTTGGTACGTTATTCAGGTGCTGTTCTTTAGGATCCCTTTTTAAGATTCTGTCATGTGGATTTTTTTTCATGGGATGGAAGTGTATTTAATTATTACGATAAAGTGACATGTAAGCAATTTATTGGCAATATCTACATTTTTGTTGTGTTAGATGATGAAAAGGAGCACACTAACGTGGGTACATATGGGGCATGGGTTAAATTGACATAGGAGTTTTTCTAATGACCAAAAGCAAACTATCTGTAAAAGTAAAGAACTAAAAGACTAAATACAAGTGATTTTTCCAATTTCAGTTGACATGAAACAAAATATTGCTTGTACGTTTGATAAAATGAGATATGATTCTATTTCTACATAATTAATGAGTAATTTATTATTAGAAAGGTTGTGTATGCAAAGCATTAATCTACTAGTACAAATAAATAAAAATAAATCATTAATTCTATAGCACGAGAAATATGTTTACATCAAATGCTGAGACATGCGAGATCCTGTCATTACTAATGAATAGTTAAGTGATACGTTGTATGTAAATAAATAAGAAACTATATGTGATCAGAAAGTGGAGAAATTAGCTATAGTATAGAGAGAAATCGCACCTGTCCCAAGAAGCATGAGCTCAAGTTATATAACCATCCAAAGAAAAAATGCTACATCTGCGATGGATGCAAGGAATATGGCAGCAGTGGAATGAGATACAGATGTGAAGATTGCGACTATGATCTTCACAAAGATTGCATGTTTAGCAAGCCCACCACAACCCACGAGATTTTCAAAGACTGCATTTTCAAATTCTACGAGCAACCACCCCCTTCAAAACTCTACGGCAAAAGAACCAAGAGATATTGTAATGCTTGTAGGAAACAGGTCAAAGGTCTCATCTACCATTACCCTTAAAAGGACTTGGATTTGCACCCCTGTTGTCTCAACCTCATGAAGGAATTCCAAATTGATCATGTGAAATTTCACCTTCGTCGAACAAAGTCAAAGTGCATATTTTGCAATCAAATTTATTTGTCAGGAGTTGAGGTGTGGTCATATGTGTCCAAGTGTGGCGAGTATAATGTTCATGTTTCTTGCATAAGGGAACTGATAGTTGGGGAATTGGAGAATGGAACAACTGATATTTTGGCTTTGAAGAATTTAGGGCTGCCTATTCGACGTCGATGAAAAGAAACGGTGTGATGGGTAAATGTGATTGAAAATACTTAAAATATTTCTAAAGAAAATTATAAGTATTCTTCTTGGTGATCCAACTACTTTTGTCAGTCTTCTTGCTAATTTGACTAACAATAAAATAGGTAATGGTGGTATTGTATTTGGACATTACCAATTGTCATATGGCAAGTATTTCTAGATTAAGGTTATATTCAGTGTAATTCTAACTAATATTACACAATCTAATAATTTTTTACTATATTCATATTTTGAGAATTGAACCGCTAGATTTCAATGTCTTCTTTTATTCTCAATGTTTGCATAATTTTAATATGATCAAAAATTAATATCACAAAATGTATGGAATAGAGTTATACAAAATATATGTGCATCAATTTGTTAAGATATGTGCCCTTAAATCCTATTGTATGATGCTATGTATGATATTATGTATGACATTCTGTGAGAAATGTTGTATGACTTAATATTGTGTTTAATAAAGTTGTTTTATTCTTATCTAAAGTAATGGTAACATGAATATTCAGACATTATCAAATAGTCCATGAGATGCATAGTATGTGATTTATGTGAAAAGTCACAGAAGATATAAATCACAAGTTCTTTGTAAACTCAGAATTTTGGTTCTTAGTCGGTGATGAAATTGGGCATTTCATCTACGAAGACTATAACATATTAACTACGATGATTTGTCTTGATCATGGAAGTGGTGACTTCTAGTTAATATGTTGATATGTTTTAAGAGTTAAGACATATTGAACTGGACTGCTGTGAGATTTAATATTCTCCTAACGACTGTTAATTGAATAATAAATCTCACGACTTGTATTCACATGAACTCTTAATCCTGAGAGAATAATGGACCTGATCATGAAATGTAGGTTGCTTTGATATATCAGGAGTGAGATCTAAAGTAACGGTCAAAACCTCAATATGTTGGGCAGCAACATTTAGTGTTGATGGAACATATATTCTCAAGATGGAATTCATAGTCTCTTAACAAAGATATAAAATATTCCCTTGAGATAAGTTTAATGGGTACAGTTATTCAGAGAGTTAGGTCTAACCACTTTAGTAAGACTAAAGTATATATTTATGAAATTGGATTTCATAAATATATGATGAATAACTTAAAAGGATTAAACCGGATACTCAAGGATTAAGATGTAGTAATTTACAAAGTGGCAGTCTATATTCATGACTTTGTATTACTACGAATATTTTATGAAGGGGTTGCATGTATAATAAAGTCTTGGGATATAATTTATTAATGAGGCCTAGAGTGCAATTATATTTATATAGTGGTATTAAATATAATTAATGGTAACTTTGGACTTGTCAAGAGTTGAGAGAAAAGCCCAAGGCCCATTGGAGCTAGTGTCTTATTTGTTCCCTTTTGGTCCCACTCCAAGCCACACACTAAAGCCCAATTGGGAAGGCCCAAAAGGCTAGCGCAATTAGATAATCAGTTATGTGGAGAGAAACATACATAATTTTAATATTGAATAAAATGGTTTGTATGTGTAAAGTAATAAAAATAAGGAAGATAGACACTCTTTCATATTCTCTCTAGAAAACATAGAACTGATTGAGAGACCACACATCTTGGGCATCAAGTTGAATTGGAGTGAAGATTGAAAGTGTTCCCGAGTACTTCTTTATTCGGTTTTGAATTTCACTGCATCAAGGTACACTCTCTTGTTCTTATATTCTGAAACCGACATAGTGCATATTATATCAATTGCGAATGAAGTAGATCCGTTTATTTTCCGCTGCGTATGTTTTGTATTCGATGCAAACATGTATATTACCCAACATTGGTATCAGAGCGGTCTTCATTTTGAATCTGTATAACATGTTTTGTACGTTTTGGAATTAGAGTTAATAGTTTCAAGTTGATAGAGGATTATACATTTAATTTTCTGCATGGTTGTTGTTTAAATATGAATTTAAGAATGTTAAATTGATCTTTAAGGCTATAGCATCAATAGATTTCAGTTTTGATATCAATTTCTGTCTATCATTTTCGTATGATGGTTGTTTATTCATGCAAAACCTTTGAAAACTGCCTTAGAAGAATTTTTGGAAATTCGAGTTTTACGATTTTCGATCGATCGAAATTTACTTTCAATTGATCGAGTAAACCAGAGACCAATCTTTTGAATTGATTAATATTCGATTGCTAGTCGATCGATCGAATTTTCTTTTCGATCGAACGAGAGGCGATCAAGTATCAATCGAATCAGACAGAAGGTTTAGTTCGAATTGTTTAATTTTTTCGATCGATCGAGGGGCACATTCGATCGATCGAAAGAAAAAGTGCAAGGTTATGTATAATTATTTTATGCATGTTTAAAAGATAACAACCTTTAATTTAAAATATCTAGTAGGAGAGAGATACAAGGGTTGGATCTCATGGCCTTCATTGTTGGTTCATAGTAGTATGAAATATATATTTTGTCTTAGCTTCGAGCTTTGCATTCCATGCGGAGAATATGTATTTCATGGTCCTACAAGATTGAATTTCTTGGTTTATAGTGGTTTGATCAAACACCTTGTCTTAGCTTCAAGATTTGCATTCCATGCGGAGGGTGTTTTGTATCATGGTACTACATGATAAGCCTGTTAAGGGGATGAAATGTGGCTACACATGATTCTAGACAATGGTATACACTAGACTAAATATTATAGTATCCTCTATGCTGAGTTCTTGCTATAATCATTTAGAGGCCAAATGCATAACGGCATATTATTAAATGTTTGATAAGAGTTATCATGATAGCACTAATAATGAGAATAGTTCTCAATCAATCATAGTATTTAATGTTCACTCTATGCTGAGGGATATTGAGTATGGGATTGGGTTGTCGTTGCATATATTATATTATGGTTTTATTAAGGTTCCATACTATATGTTTATATGCTAAATTGATAATGTCCAGTTTACTTACTATATTCATGTTTATTATTTTCAGATTTGAACATGGCATCATTTAGCCCACTTGTTAGCATTCTTAATCAAAACAAACTGACTGGAACCAATTATGTTGACTGGAAAAGAAACTTGGACATAGTTCTCACAGTTGAAGAGCACAAATATGTGCTTACAAAACCATGTCCTAGCTTTCCTTCATTAGATGCTCCTCTTGAGGAAAAACAACGATATGATCGTTGGCAGAAATCTAATGAAATGGCCAAGTGCTATATCCTAGCGTCCATCTTAAATGTTCTACAGCATCAGAAGTAGGATGTAGAACTTGCTTCAGACATTATGCTAAGTTTGAAGGAGATGTTTGGTGAGCAAGGCCATTCTGCAAGGCAAGAAACCATGAGGCAAATTTATAATACCAAAATGGCTGAAGGTAGTTCAGTAAGAGAACATTGTCTTACAATGATCTCTAATCTGAATACATTAGAAGTTTTAGGTGCCGATATCGATGGAGAATCCCAAGTGGATATGATACTCCAGTCACTACCGGAATCATTCAAGGAATTCAGACTTAATTATAACATGAACAAAAAGATTTATTCTTTGTCTGAATTGATGAATGAGTTGGTAGCGGCAGAAGGCATCCTAGTACTTCTAATGTTGTAGCCAATGTGGGTGAAGCTTCTACTTCTCAACCTAAGTCGAAAGGCAAGGGTAAGAAGAAAAAGAAGAAGGACTTCACTAAACAAGAGGGTAAACAAATTGTCTTAGGGATTGCCGATAAAGGAAAGAAGCTGAAAGGAAAATGTTTCCATTGTGGTGAGAAAGGACATTGGAAGAGAAATTGTCCAAAGTTCAAGGCTGCCAATAAGGGTATGAAAATTTCATTCCTTCTTGAAATATGTTTGGTACAAAATCCCACGGATTCCTGGTGTGTGGATTCAGGTTGTACTAATCATATCTGCAATTCTTTGCAGGGGTTCCAGGGGACTAAAAGACTTAAAGAAGGAGAGTTGTTTCTAACCTTGGCTGATGGGAGTAGGATTCCAGTTGTAGCTATTGGAGTGTTTAATTTATGCTTTGAAATTAGAGTTTTAATATTGCAAAACTGTCTGTATGTACCTAATGTTCGTAGGAATTTAATTTCTGCAACTTATTTAGGTAAAAGTGGATATTGTGTTATCCTTAAAGACAATGTTGTAATAAAGAAGGGTAAAACATTTATCTGTTCTGGCAATATTGTGGATGGTCTTTATATTTTAACTCCTGATAAGCATGAATTATATAATTCTGAATTAGATAATAACTCTCATATAAAATCATTAAAGAGAAAGTTTCCTTCTACTAATGATGCATATCTTTGGCACTTGCGTTTGGGTCATATTAATCCAAACAGAATTCAAAGACTGATCAAAGATGGTCTCTTAGAGCCATTGGACTTTGATGAATTTCCAATTTGTGAATCTTGTTTGGAAGGCAAAATGACCAAACGACCTTTTAATGCAAAAGGTAGAAGAGCCCAAGAGTTGCTAAAATTAGTTCATACGGATGTTTGTGGTCCTATGTCAACCCAAGCAAGAGGTGGCTATGAGTATTTCATTACATTCACTGATGATTACTCTAGATTTGGTTATGTGTACCTAATGAAACGGAAGTCCGAAGCCTTTGAAAAGTTCAAAGAGTTTAGGGCTGAAGTTGAGAATCAATTGGGTAAACGCATAAAGGCCATTCGATCTGATCGTGGTGGCGAATACCTTCTTGGGGATTTTAAGGATTACTTAACTGAAAATGGGATTTTATCTCAATTGACTGCACCTGGAACTCCACAACAAAATGGTGTAGTGGAAAGAAGGAATAGGACTCTTTTAGATATGGTTAGGTCCATGATGAGTTATTCGACTTTACCAACTTCTTTTTGGGGATATGCCTTAAATACTGCAATGTATCTTCTGAATTTAGTACCTTCGAAGTCTGTTCCTAAAACACCTGTAGAGTTGTGGAATGGGCGTAAGCCTAGTATGAGACATCTCCATATTTGGGGTTGTCCAGTACATGTGTTAAAAGGAAAGTCTGACAAGTTACAGTCTAAAACAGAAGTGGTATTCTTTGTAGGGTATCCAAAAGGCACTGCTGGAGGTTTATTCTATAGTCATAAAGATAATAAAGTGTTTGTTAGTACAAATGCCAAATTCTTGGAAAATGACTATATGAATGATTTCACTCCTAGAAGTAGAGTTGTCTTGGCTGAAATGAATGAACCTGTAATTGAACAACCAATGGTTGAAACTAGGGATGATGTGGCTATATTGGATACACCACAAGATACTACTCATGAGATGTCTAGTACACAGGTGCCTCGTCGTAGTGGGAGGAATGTTAGGCCACCTATAAGATTCATAGGTCTTGGAGAGACTTATGAGGCTATCTCAGAGGAGGCCGAAACTGATCCTTACACTTATGAAGAAGCAATGAATGATATAGATGCACATCATTGGGTCCAAGCTATGAAATCAGAATTAGATTCCATGTATTCCAATCAAGTTTGGGATCTTGTAAAGGCGCCTAACGGCATTAAACCTGTTGGTTGCAAATGGGTTTACAAGAGGAAGAGAGGGATAGATGGAAAGGTTGAAACCTTTAAAGCAAGGCTAGTGGCAAAAGGGTATACTCAAAAAAAAGGTATTGATTATGAGGAAACCTTTTCACCAGTAGCAATGCTTAAATCTATCAGAATTCTCTTATCCATTTCTGCTCATTATGATTATGAGATTTGGCCAATGGATGTCAAGACTGCATTTCTTAATGGCAATCTTGAAGAGGAAATCTATATGAAACAACCAGAAGGTTTCATAGGAAAGAACCAAGAGCATATGGTATGCAAGTTGAATAGGTCCATTTATGGACGTAAGCAAGCATCTAGGTCATGGAACATCAGATTTGATCAAGCAATCAAATCATTTGGTTTTGAACAAAATCTTGATGAACCATGTGTGTACAAAAGACATCAAGACAAAGTAGTAATGTTCCTAGTGCTTTATGTTGATGATATTCTACTCATTGGAAATGATGTAGGGGTCATGTCATCAATAAAGGTTTGGTTGTCAAGCCAATTTGATATGAAGGACTTGGGTGAGGCTAATTTTATTCTAGGGATCAAGCTTTGGCGAGATCGTAAGAATAAGATGTTAGGCTTATCACACGCTGGATATATAGATAAGGTTCTAGAACGGTTTAGCATGCAAAACTCCAAGAAAGGATTACTTCCTTTAAGACATGGAGTTCCTCTGTCTGATGACCAAAGGCCTAAGACTCAAGAGGAAGTAGAGATGATGAGACAAGTTCCTTATGCTTCTGCAGTAGGAAGTCTCATGTATGCCATGCTTTGTACTAGACTAGATATCTGTTTTTCAGTTGGCATGGTCAGCCGATATCAATCAAATCTAGGACCATAACATTGGCAAGCTGTAAAGCATATTCTCAAGTATCTACGGAGAACGAGAGATTATATGCTTGTTTACCGTTGTGAGAATTTGATTCCCATTGGCTATACAGATTCAGACTTTCAATCAGATCTAGATTTCAGAAAGTCCAAGTTAGGATGTGTTTTCACCTTGGGAGGTGGGGTCATAAGTTGGAGGAGTGTTAAGCAATCTTGTATTGCGGACTCTACCATGGAAGCTGAATATATTGCTGCTTGTGAGGCGGCAAAGGAAGCTGTTTGGCTCAAGAAATTCCTTTCTGATCTTGGTGTAGTGAGAATGGAGCAAGTTCCTATTACATTGTTTTGTGACAATAGTGGAGTGGTTGCACAATCCAAAGATTCAAGGAATCACAAGAAAGGAAAGCACATTGAAAGGAAGTACCACATCATTCGAGACATTGTTGCTCGTGGAGATGTGGTGGTGGCAAAGATTGAAAGTGCAAATAATCTAGCAGATCCTTTTACCAAAGTCAAGCCTCAAAGGACCTTCGAGTCACATTTGGAAGGAATGGGAGTTAGATTAGTGCACAATAGTCTTTAGGGCAAGTGGGAGATTGTTAGGATTTGTGCCCTTAAATCCTATTGTATGATGCTATGTATGATATTATGTATGACATTATGTGAGAAATGATGTATGACTTAGTATTGTGTTTAAAAAAGTTGTTTTATTCTTATCTAAAGTAATGGTAACATGAATATTCGGACATTATCAAATAGTCCATGAGATGCATAGTATGTGATTTATGTGAAAAGTCACAGAAGATATAAATCACAAGTTCTTTGTAAACTCAGAATTTTGGTTCGTAGTCGGTGATGAAATTGGGCATTTCATCTGCGAAGACTATAACATATTAACTACGATGATTTGTCTTGATCATGAAAGTGGTGACTTTTAGTTAATATGTTGATATGTTTTAAGAGTTAAGACATATTGAACTGGACCGCTGTGAGATTTATTATTCTCCTAACGACTGTTAATTGAATAATAAATCTCACGAATTGTATTCACATGAACTCTTAATCCTGAGAGAATAATGGACCTGATCATGAAATGTAGGTTGCTTTGATATATCAGGGGTGAGATCTAAAGTAACGGTCAAAACCTCAGTATGTTGGGCAGCCACATTTAGTGTTGATGGAATATATATTCTCAAGATGGAATTCATAGTCTCTTAACGGAGATATAAAATATTCCCTTGAGATAAGTTTAATGGGTACAGTTATTCAGAGAGTTAGGCCTAACCACTTTAGTAAGACTAAAGTATATATTTATGAAATTGGATTTCATAAATATATGATGAATAACTTAAAAGGATTAAACCGGATACTCAAGGATTAAGATGTAGTAATTTACAAAGTGGCAGTCTATATTCATGACTTTGTATTACTACGAATATTTTATGAAGGGGTTACATGTATAATAAAGTCTTGGGATATAATTTATTAATGAGGCCTAGAGTGCAATTATATTTATATAGTGGTATTAAATATAATTAATGGTAACTTTGGACTTGTTAAGAGTTGACAGAGAAGCCCAAGGCCCATTGGAGCTAGTGTCTTATTTGTTCCCTTTTGGTCCCACTCCAAGCCACACACTAAAGCCCAATTGGGAAGGCCCAAAAGGCTAGCCCAATTAGATAATCAGTTATGTGGAGAGAAACATACAGAATTTAATATTGAATAAAATGGTTTGTATGTGTAAGGTAATAAAAATAAGGAAGAGAGACACTCTTTCATATTCTCTCTAGAAAACATAGAACTGATTGAGAGACCACACATCTTGGGCATCAAGTGGAATTGGAGTGAAGATTGAAAGTGTTCCCGAGTACTTCTTCATTCGGTTTTGAATTTTACCGCATCAAGGTACACTCTCTTGTTCTTATATTCTGAAACCTACATAGTGCATGTTATATCAATTGCGAATGAAGTAGATCCGTTTATTTTCTACTGCGTATGTTTTGTATTCGATGCAAACATGTATATTACCCAACACAATTTTGTATAGTCAATGATGTACATCCCGACGTATTTGTCCAACAGATTGAAATTAGCTTGGTATGAATTTTATCAAGCAAAGCCACATGACCCAAAAAAGTCATGCACAAACAGGCAATTAAGGTGACGCATCATGCAAATAATATCAATTTCATGAGATACATGAAATTCACATCACCAGTCTACTTTAAGAAATAGTGTATTAGTACGGAAATTTCATAAAACCTCATGCGCACATCGACATGCACGGGAATAGTGTTGATTGTAGAGTCCTAAGCCATTTTTCAATATGCAATTTCTAACCATAAAAAGAATACATTAAAAAGTATAATCAAGATATGTGGTCATTTGAACAGGATTTTGCCTCCTACAAAATTAGGAATAAAAATAAAATAAGCAAGAATGTATGATGTAATGGTTATCTTAGTTCAAATCCTTTCCTCCTTTTTCAGTTTTGAACTTTATCTATAAAAATGACTTTTTTAGTTATATAATGTAATTTGAATATCATACATCACTGCACCTACGCTAGCTAAATAGATGTACCTATTTTTTTAACACAATTTATCTAGAAGAGCAAGAATTAGGTACATTATTTAGAAGCTGTTCTTTAGGATCCCTTTTTTAGATTCTGTCTTGTGGATTTTTTTGCATGGGATGGAAGTATATTTAATTATTATGATTAAGTGACATGTAAGCAATTTATTAGCAATATTAACATTTTTGTTGTGTTAGATGATGAAAAGGAGCAGACTGACGTGGGTACATAGGGGGCATGGGTTAAATTGACATAGGAGTTTTTCTAATGGCCAAAAGCAAACTATCCGTAAAAGTAAAGAACTAAATGACTAAATACTAATGATTTTTCCAATTTCTGTTGACATGAAACAAAATATTGTTTGTACGTTTGATAAAATGAGTTATGATTCTATTTTTACATAATTAATGAGTAATTTAATATTAGAAAGGTTGTGTATGCAAAGCATTAATCTACCAGTACAAATAAATAATAATAAATCATTAATTCTATAGCACGAGAAATATGTTTACAACAGATGCTAAGACATGCGAGATCCTGTCATTACTAATGAATAGTTAAGTGATACATTGTATATAAATAAATAAAAAAGTAAATGTGATCAGAGTATGGAGAGAAATCGCTCCTGTCCCAAGAAGCATGAGCTCAAGTTATATAACCCTTCAAAGAAAAAATGCTACATCTGCGACGGATGCAAGGAATATGGCAGCAATGGAATGAGATACAGATGTGAAGATTGCGACTATGATCTTCACAAAGATTGCATGTTTAGCAAGCCCACCACAACCCACGAGATTTTCAAAGACTTCATTTTCAAATTCTACGAGCAACCACCCCCTTCAAAACTCTACGGCAAAAGAACCAAGAGATATTGTAATTGTGAGTTCGTTTAGACCCCTTAAACCCAAACAGATTAACCTAGAGAATTAGCCAAGTGATTAACTTAGGTAATTTAAACAAATCTAGGTTATAACAAATAAATCAAATCATGTAAAAGTGCGGAATAATAAAGAACACATGATATGATGTCCTAGGAAACCACGCCGGTAAAAACCTGGGGTGGATTTAACCTAGCTATCCTCAAGGTAACACCGAATTCACTATGAAAGAATCGAAGTTTACACAATAGCGACTTAGACCACTAACATCCTATTGCTACCTGCCTGTAGGAAACTTACTACCACGACCACGTGACAGCTCCGAGACCACAGACTCCTTTCTTTGAATTCTTCAGCAAATCACAAGCGCACCTGCTTGTATATCTTGAAGCTCTTTTGATTCTGCAACTGTATGATTTACCAATCTCTAGACATGAATCTTGAGTTTGGAAACCCTAAGTGTATGTGAAGGCAAACACCTCTAGATCTAACAAATAGATTCACAAACACAGCATTTAGAACTCTAAAAATGTGGCTAGGGTTTTCCTTTATATACTTAGGGCAAAACATAAAACCCTATACATTAAATGGGCTTGGGCTGAGTTGGGAATTTTCTGCAAAAAAACGTTCTGCACAATTTTCGATCGGTCGAGTCTAATTCTCGATCGATCGAGTCAGGCAGAAGTGCATAGTAAATTCTGCAGTTAACTCGATTCTAACTTTACATAAAAAGCCATACTTTGAGCAAGTCTAACACACAACTTAAAGAATGTTTTGATCATGGTTTGCCAACATTGCAAATTGAAGTTCTGATACATTTGTTTCTAAATCTTAGAACCTAACAAACTCCCCCTTTGGCAATCTGTGACAAAACACAGACTAAACAAAAAGCTCAAAGTTTACAAATTGAAGCAGCCCATTACAAAATAAAAAACCACTAAACAAATTCAACCTAACTACTATCTAACAGTTGCAAAGTAGACAACAGCATGACTGAATCAACCTGTATATTCCTGTAACACTTAACAAACACATAAACGCATGTGTGGAAAATACAAGGAATATAGAAAAGAACTTCTTGATTTCACATGACACAAAATAAAGACATATATCATGAATAACATCATCAATATAAATCAATAAGCAAAGTAGCATAGTGAAACAAGAAACAAATACATAAAAATGTATCTCAAAAAAATATCTCCTAGCAAGAGCCAAAAAAGTAAATACAAAGTGAAGCACCTAGATACAATCTAATAACTCCACAAGCTCCTCAGTATCACAAAGAGATCCAAAGACTCCCCCTAATACAACAAAAATCTCCTCTACAAAAAAATGAACTCCTCAAAAGAATGCACACTCCCCCTTTTTATGACGAATTGTCAAAGGGCACTCACACATCATCAAAATGAGGTGGCGGAGGAGAACGACGAAAACCCGCCAAATCCGCTCGCAAAGCACGAAGCTCATCAAGGACATCCACCAGAAGCTGACCATGAGCCGCCTGAATGGTCACGACAGTGTCCAGAGTCCGACGAAGGTCTGAAACATCCGAAGGATAAGGTGGAGGAACATCAACAGCAGGATTAGCAAACGTCTCAGCTGCAGGAGCATCTGTAGAAGAAGAAGGAGGTGGAGTGACACCGGAAGGCTCTACCCTAGGACGCTTAGGGCTAGCTCGAAGTTGAGCAGCCCTTTGCCTTAGAAAGGTAGCACCAATAGGAGCAATAATGTGTACGGGCTTAGAAGCAGGAAAATCATGCAGACCCAGATAAAGGAGAATCCTATGAATAAAAATAGGAAAGAATAAAGCATAAGCCGTAGAACTACTCCGATGTACCTCGTTCAAAGAACGAAGAAACAGGTGTGGAAAACTGATAGGAGCATCAGTAACAAGAGCATACAAAAAGACACACCGCTCTATAGGAATAGTATGAAGATGAGAAATAGGCCACAAGGAATGACAGGCAATCCTAAAGAAAAGATAGTGAAGCTCAGAGAGCTCAGCAGACGTGATCCGAGGATCAGAACCCCATTGGATAGAAGATCCAGTGATGTATGACATCACGTCATCAAGAGGCGGAGACTCATCATAGGGAAAGACGAGATGATCAACAATAGGCACCCCAAGAGCATCAGACACTACCGAAGGGGTAATGCGATACTCCACACCTCGTAACCAAACCTTAACTAAGGTGTTGGTATCATATACGTGGATAGAGAGGTTTGAGTAGAACTCTCTAATCAAGGTAGCCAAAGGCGGATGCTCAAAATCTAACAAAGGTAACCAACCCCGACGCTCAAAATTACGTCTCACCTCAGGATCAAGCTCATCTAGAATGACCCTACGCTCACCCCAAATATGACACCTAAGATTAAGGGTCTCATATGTCTCTTGGTTCTTCTCACTAGGAAACCAATCACTATCAAAGGAAGGTGAAAGGTCAGAAGTCCTATGGGCTCTAGTTTTCCTAGGCATGGTGCTAAGGATAGAAAAGAGAGACATAGAAAGAGGAGAGCAAAAACAAAAACCAAGGGCAAACTGCAAGTTAGCACAGCAATAAAAAAAGAGATACCAATTCTATATGATGCATGAACAAAATATGCAAATGATGCATGAACTAATGCAGTGACATAAGTCAATTATGATCCAAATTAACAAAATTGGCTTGAGCATAAAATTTAAATAAAAAATACCCAATTTAGGAAAAACCCAATTTTCAAAACACAACTAATTGAGAAATTGATCATCACAACAGTTAAATAACACAATATAATGATCAAATTAATCAATCTAACAAGCCAATTTCATCAATTTATATCAAATTGAACAAAAACCCCAATTTCATCAATTTCAAGCCCTAGATTTTCAAGTTTACCACAAAACACCAAATTAATCAAATTAAACCACTTGTAGTACTTGGATAAGGTGTCCCCACAAAAACCCATGATTAATTTGAAAGAAAAAGAGCCAAAATCAATACCAAAAAGACCAAAACTATAAATGCCGAAAATAACCCAAAAATGCATGAAACATGAAAATAAAATCAAAAGGAGGGGCAAAAGAGTCTTACTGGCCTTGGAAGAGAGATTTGATGCAAAAAGAACGGAGGAAAACGACAAAAACAGCAAGAATGGGCTTGACCGGTTGGTGAGAGACAAAAAGGAATTGAAAAGTTTTTGAAAAAGTGAAGAACACGTGAGAAACAAACCAACTTCAGTGATGAAACTCCTCAAAGCATTAGATTCTTTGAGAAAAATGCATGAGTATGAGTTGAAAAGTTTTCCAAAAACACATGAATTTATCCCATATCTCCCAAAACAAGATTTTCTCTTAAAATCCCAAAAAAAAAAAAAAAAAAAAAAAAAACTCTAAACAAACAAACATATTTTGCATCAATTTCCAGAAATTTTCAAACTTGGTTGGTCAGACCAAAAAACACACAATAACATGTACACAGTTTAGCAAAGAATAACTTGTGTAGTGTGTGCAACTAGCATAAGCTTGAGAAACATGTGAGGTGATATGCACATAGAAATCAATCACAGTTTCTACAAAATTCATCACATGAATTTGAAAAAGACTATTACTTAAAGAGTTACATCGTATAACTCTCAAATCTCCTAGAATAAAAGCTTGCAATCATGTAAGTTTCTTGATATGCTTCAGAATTAATATTCAATTCAATTGATTAGAAACTTAATAATATAGCCGGGATAATGTACACACCAACTTTATTTGAATTGTGATATTATTATAGCCCAATAATGTACACACTAATTTTAGCATTTTAAAAGAGGCTACACCTTATGTTCTTTTTGTGCATGTGCTACACTTTCTCGAGCACAAAATCTAACGATATGCACTAAGGTGTTCATGATTGGCTAATACACAGTGGTGAGATGGTTATTTATGCCTTTCTCAATAAGTTCAAGTCCAACAATCAAAGACATAAGACTTCAAGATTAAGATCATGTGATCAACAGATATAGCATTTTCCCTCACAACATGCACAACAAAGCTCCAGCTAGTAAAGTGCAATAGAAATAAGTGCATCAAAGCTAAACAAGGTACATAAACATGTTATGCAAAATTAGATTGACTAACTTTGTTTTCAAATTCAAGAAAAATAGCAAAAACACAATTTGTACAAATTTTTTTTTATTTTATAAAGGAAATAAACACCCTAGAATGAAATGCATGAATGGTATGCAATGCAAATCCTAAAACAAAGGTAACAAAAGATAGAACAACGAAGCATAAGGACCATGTCAGACAGACTCAATTAGGTCGAGTCTTTTGCATCCAAAACCTTTTAGATGCAACTCTTGCATTGGAGTTATGATTCATATTAGAATTTTGACCAACTCCAGAATTGGAATAAAGGTTTAACGCCTTTACCAATTCACCAATAAGTACCATAGGATCATGTGCTTGAGGCACAGGTACTTTAGGTTTATTTGCTCGCTTTGTAGCTTGCAACTTGAAACAATTTGGACGAATGTGTCCAGACTTTCCACAAAAATGACAAACCCATGCAGGCTTATCATGCAACTTGCCCTTAGTAGAAGTAGAAGCTCTAAAATGAGACTCTTGAAGATCAACCCTAATCTTCCTAGGTGGAGTAACATCTACAGATTTAACAGGTTCACTCACCAAAGGTTTGACAATCTCACTCTTAGGAGGTTCAGTAGAAGGAAAAAAGTTTGTGGAAGAAGGTTCAAGCACAGAGATGCTTTCCACAAAACCTAAGCCAGTTTTGTCAGAAGGAGACTTTTGAACACTCAATATGTGATCAAGTTTGGAGCTTGTAGACCTATTAGTTTGTTCTCTAGCAACTGATAATTCAAGTTCTAAACATTTAACTTTATCAAGTAAAAGCATGTTCTCAGTTTTTACATTATTCAAAAGCTCATTTGCATCAAACAATTTCACAAGCAAATTCTTCTTATCAAGTTCAAGAGATGCAATTTTCTTTAAGCCTAAATCAACATTCATGGCATCCTTTGCAGCAACTTTGCAAAGTTTATTATAGGCTTCCTGTAAATCTGCATCTTCAGAGAGTTCCCCATCAGAAGGGTTCTCTTCAACGGACATGCTTTCATTAACTACAGTAGTAGCAGTGAAAGCAATGAAGTTTCCATCCTCATCACTGGAGGATTCATTGTCAGAAACTTCATCATCACTAAGAGTCACAGCCATAGCCTTACCCTTAGACTTCAAGTATGTAGGACATTCAGATTTCATATGACCATACCCTTGACATCCATAACATTCACATCCCAAAGAATTATTAGAAGGTTGACCTACTTTCTCTTTAGGTTTTTCAGTGTCACTAACCTTAGTGGGATCATTCCTCTTAAAATTTCTAGGTTCAGCAGTGTTCTTGCCTCTTGCCCTTCTGTTATTGTTCCTAAGAAAGTTTCTAAAGTTCTTGGCAGATAGGCAATCTCTGTAGCAGAGAGTTCATCATCAAATCCACCATCCTCAACATCATCAACAGACTTAAGAGCCATTGATTTGGATTTTTTTGTCTTGGGTAGGTCCAACTCATAGGACTGAAGAGATCCTACAAGTTCATCAACAGGGATGGAGTCCACATCCTTGCTTTCAGTGATGGCAGTCACTTTGGGTCTAAAATCCTCAGTCAAAGATCTAAGAATTTTCCTAAAAATTTTAGGTTGATCATAGATTTCACCCAAATTATAAGCAGAATTAACTATATCATTCAGTTTAGCATAGAACTCATCAAAAGATTCATCATCATTCATTCTAATGCTTTCAAATCTAGTTGTCAATTGCTGCAACTTATTAATCTTAACTGCCTTTGTGCCTTCATGCACAGTCTGGAGGATATTTCAAGCAGTATGAGCAACCTCAACATTAGAGATTCTCTTAAATTCCTCCATAGAAACAGCATTGAATATAGCATTCATAGCTTTGCTATTGAAAGCAGCTGCCTCCTTTTGAGAAGTTTGCCACTCACTCACAGGAGTAGTGGGCTTCTCCCATCCGTACTCAACGGAGTTCCAAACTCTCTCATTAATAGATTTCAGGAATGCTTTCATCCTTACTTTCCAATAAGCATAATTGTTCCCATCAAAATGAGGTGGAACAACAAGAGAGTGTCCGTGTTCCAAGACAACAGGGGTCAAGGATCAGCTCAAAGATCAAAGGATCAAAAACACAAGCTACCCGCTCTGATACCAATTGTGAGTTCGTTTAGACCCCTTAAACCCAAACAGATTAACCTAGAGAATTAGCCAAGTGATTAACTTAGGTAATTTAAACAAATCTAGGTTATAACAAATAAATCAAATCATGTAAAAGTGCGGAATAATAAAGAACACATGATATGATGACCTAGGAAACCACACCGGTAAAAACCTGGGGAGGATTTAACCTAGCTATCCTCAAGGTAAAACCGAATTCACTATGAAAGAATCGAAGTTTACACAACAGCGACTTAGACCACTAACATCCTATTGCTACCTGCTTGTAGGAAACTTACTACCACGACCACGTGACAGCTCCGAGACCACGGACTCCTTCTTTCTTTGAATTCTTCAGCAAATCACAAGCGCATCTGCTTGTATATCTTGAAGCACTTTTGATTCTGCAACTGTATGATTTACCAATCTCTAGACATGAATCTTGAGTTTGGAAATCCTAAGTGTATGTGAAGGCAAACACCTCTAGATCTAACAAATAGATTCACAAACACAGCATTCAGAACTCTAAAAACATGGCTAGGGTTTTCCCTTATATACTTAGGGCAAAACATAAAACCCTATACATTAAATGGACTTGGGCTGAGTTGGGAATTTTCTGCAGAAAAAAGTTCTGCACGATTTTCGATCAATCAAGTCTAATTCTCGATCGATCGAGTCAGGCAGAAGTGCACAGTAAATTCTACAGTTAACTTGATTCCAACTTTACATAGAAAGCCATACTTTGAGCAAGTCTAACACACAACTTAAAGAATGTTTTGATTATGGTTTGCCAACATTACAAATTGAAGTTCTAATACATTTGTTACTAAATCTTAGAACCTAACAGTAATGCTTATGGGAAACATGTCAAAGGTTTCATCTACCATTGCCCTGAAAAGGACTTGCATTTGCACCCCTATTGTCTCAACCTCATGAAGGAATTCCAAATTGATCATGTGAAATTTCACCTTCGTCGGAGTAAGTCAAAGTGCATATTTTGCAATCAAATTGATTTGTCAGGAGTTGAGGTGTGGTCATATGCGTCCGAGTGTGGCGAGTATAATGTTCATGTTTCATGCATAAGGGAACCGATAGTTGGGGAATTGGAGAATGGAACAACTGATATTTTGGCTTTGAAGAATTTGGGGCTGCCTATTCGACATCGATGAAAAGAAACGGTGTGATGGGTAAATGTGATTGAAAATACTTAAAATATTTCTGATGACAATTATCAGTATTCTTCTTGGTGATCCAATTACTTTTGTCAGTCTTCTTGCTGATTTGACTAACAATAAAATAGGTAATGGTGGTATTGTATTTGGACATTACCAATTGTCATATGGCAAGTATTTCTAGATTAAGGTTATATTCTATGTAATTCTAACTAATATTGCACAATCTAATAACTTTTTACTATATTCATATTTTGAGAATTTAACCGTTAGATTTCAATGTCTTCTTTTATTCTCAATGTTTGCATAATTTTAATATGATCAAAAATTAATATTATAAAATGAATGGAATAGAGTCATACAAAATTTGTGTGCATTAATTTTGTATTGTCAATGATGTACATCCCCACGTATTTGTCCAATGGATTGAAATTAGCTTGATATGAATTTTATCAAACAAAGCCACATGACCCTAAAAAGTCACACACAAACAGGCAATTAATGTGACGCATCATGAAAATAATGTGAATTTCATGAGATACATGAAATTCACATCACCAATCTACTTTAAGAAACAGTGTATTAGTACGGAAATTTCATAACATGAAATTCACATCACCAATCTACTTTAAGAAACAGTGTATTAGTACGGAAATTTCATAAAACCTCGTACACACATTGACATACACGGGAATAGTGTTCCATTGTAGAGTCTTAAGCCATTATTCAATATACAATTTCTAACCATAAAAAGAATACATTAAAAAGTATAATCAAGCTATGTGGTCATTTGAACAGGATTTTGCCTCCTACAAAATTAGGAATAAAAATAAAATAAGCGGAGGGCAATACATATGAATGCAGTATTTCCCTATATGTTTTCCACTTAATAATCCCACATAATGAGGACGATTCAGATTTGGTCAAACTATTTACAATAGATATGTCGACAGGATAGCACACGTTATAAATAAATGGACTTTAAATGTAGGTTGTAATGGTTATCTTAGTTCAAATCTTTTCCTCGTTTTCCTTCAAAAAAAATCCTTTCCTCCTTTTTGAGTTTTGATATTTATGTAATCAATCTAAATTTCACTTTGGTATAACAATTTACAATAGATCTCAACAAGATAGCTTATGTCAACAGTAAATGGACTTTAAATGTATGATGTAATGGTCATCTTAATTCAAATAGTTTCCTCCTTCTGTGTTTTGAGAAAGAAAAAAAAATAGTAAGTAAATTGTGAGTACTTAAGATAACCATTATATGAATTAAAATAGAAGGAACAGAGCCAGCTTTTTCAATGGGGGGTTGGAGTTATCTCCATCTCTCGTTGGCCCAAAAAAAATAATTTTATTTTTTCTCAATCACGAAAATTATGAATTTATCAATAAAAATTACTTTTTCAGCAATATAATGTAATTTGTATATCATACATCGCTGCACCTACGCTAGCTAAATTGATAAACCTATTTTTCAAACACAATTTATCTAGAAGAGCAAGAAATAGGTACAATATTTAGGTGTTGTTCTTTAGGATCCCTTTTTAAGATTCTGTCATATGGATTTTTTGACGTGGTATGGAAATGTATTTAATTATTGTGATTAAGTGAGATGTAAGAAATTTGTTAGCAATATCAACATTTTTGTTGTGCTAGATGATGAAAAGAAGCACACTGACGTGGGTACATAAGGGGTGTGGATTAAATTGACATAGAAGTTTTTCTAATGACTGAAAGCAAACTATCCATAAAAGTAAAGAACTAAAAGACAAAATACTAATGATTTATTCAATTTCTGTTGACATGAAACTGAAAATTCAAATAGCATGTAAAACACTATGAACGTTTAGACCCCCAAATTACAAATTATCAATTCAAGCTTTAAAACAAACGATAGACATGCGGAAAATGAACTAAAGCTTAAAATAGAATTGATAAACAATCTAAGCCAAATAAAATCGCATCCATAACAGAAATTAAATGACAATGATAAAGGGAAGAGAGATGCAAACACAAGGATAACACACGATGTGTTATCGAAGAGGAAACCGAAGCTCTCGGCGTAAAACTTCTTTGCTGCCCTCTAAGCGGTCAAATGATCCACTAAAGAATGTAGTTGGGATACAAGGACAGTAATAGACCCTCCAAGCCTAATCAACCAGTGTACCTAAGCCCTCCAAGCTCCTACTCCAATAAGGTTACGCCGAACCTATTTCTTCTTTAGCTTCCCGAAACCCGCTATTTCCCATAGCATCAACCAATATGAATTGGCCCCTTCCTAACTGCTTTCTAAAGCACCAAAGAGCCTTCTCACTGATATGGGTATGGTGAAAAAAGGATTTGGCTAAAGAACCTCTCAAGGATCTACAATGGAGAGGGTGAGAGTAGAGGAATTTAAAGAGTCACAAGGTAAAGATTGTGGATGAGTCAATCTTGTTTTTCTTGAGGTTTCTCTCTCAAAATTCTCTCTAGAAGCTCTCTACATTTCGTGGGTATAAGGATATATATATTGGTGAGTGTTTGGAATGCAAAGAGTTAGTTTTTCAAAACAGAGCTATTTGGCGGCTTGGCCTCGTGGCATGACTGAGTCACGAGTTCAAGCCGCGAACTAACTGACCTACCAGACTGGAATTTTTGTCCTGTAATGCACCAACTGGCACGACAGTTCAGTTTCTGGCGGCTTGCCAGCCGCGAGCTATCTGTGAGACCATTCGCGAGTTCTGCTCTGCATGCTTCACTCTTTCTGCTCTACGTGATTCCCACCTAAAATACAGGGTTGCTAAGTGCTAAATTACAAGTAAATTGGTAATAAAATAAAGCCAACAAAATGGTTGATAAAATTCAACCTTACAATCTCCCCCTTTGGCTATTCCATGACAAAACCTAAACCCTACAACAAACTCTAGACTTAACGCGTGAGTTGGGAGCAGTTGAACAAAACTTACTCACACCTAACTCTAGAATTTGTGAAGCTCTTGAATCATAAGTACAAGTATCTCCTAAAAAGCAGCCACACAATAAGATCATTGTATGCAGAAAAACTTGTATTGCATATGAAGCAAGCACAATGCGATCAAGCAAAAACGGATTAAAGCAATAAAGTAAGGCTTGACCAAAAAATAAACAATCAATATAAATAGTGATCACAATGCTCATTCACACATGGAATGAATATCTGGACGTGCAAGCTAATAAGCTCAATGTAAAGTATCATTTGCATGTCCAACACTCAACCAATGCAACAACACAAGGTAATTGCATTAAGGATAAAAATCCAACGCATGGCACAAGAGTGATGTACTTAAGAAAATGCATAACATTAACTAAAAGTGCTAGCTACAAAGCAAGGGAACAAAAGATAACCAACAGCCACAGAAGCAAACGGTACAAATACACTTACAAAAGCAATGTACAAATTAATAGCTACAAAAGCATAGGTACAAAATAAAGAAAACTAAATAATCATCAATATATATCAAAGAACCATATCCAACAGTTTAAACCAAATGTATTAAGCAAAAACTGTGATAATATAAAGACACATGAACATAAACATATAAAGTAAACTGCTGAGTTAATGTGCTTTTATGTATGCTCTCCCTTAACAAGTGCTCCCCTTTAAAAGCTATTTTGCATAAAAATAATCTCCATCTCCCCCTTTTTGACCAAAATGGCCAAATGGTCACTGCTGTGTGGTGAAGCTGTCAAGCTTTGCTGAAAGACTGGTCATCTGGTCTTGGAGTGCAGCCAGCCTGTCAAAGTGTTCATTCTGGACCTCTCTGAGCCCCTCCATCTTCTCAAGGATGATCTGGAATGCATCTGGAGGTACATCTAATGAGGATGATGCTCTACTTCTCTTTCCACGTCCTCTTGAGCTTGAGGGTTGACCTACAGCCTCTGTCTCAGTCTCTATGGCTTCACCTTCTTCCTGATCACCTTCTTTTTCATCACCCAGAAGACAAACTCTTATCCTTGTGATCGCTAGCTTGTTAATGGCTGAGGGAGTAGTCAAGAGGCTAATGTCTTGAGGGATTTCTATACCTTTCCGTCTAAAAATCCTCATAAGAAGACTGGGGAAAATTAGCTTGGCCCTGGATGTTGTTCTTGACTCATCAACAATAGTGTAGAATATGTGAGCACTGATGTCTATGTATGTCTTCTCTTTGAGCTCCATGAGGAAGATGGCTCTATCATTGTTGATTGTGGTTAGCTTCTTCACTGGATATAGATTGAACATCATTATCACAGTGAGACATCTCATATCTGCTGGAAAAGCATTAGTGTTGAGACATCTACCCTCTCGAACTCCACCAATATGTGACTGAACGATTTCTAAGGACAGCATCGTATCCTTATAGTGCGTGAAATCATGGTCTTCTAAGTCATCAAAACCCAACACTTCATCAATGTCATCTACATCTAAGGTGAATTCCTTTCCCCTTATCCAATAGTTGATCTCATTCTCTCTCAGCACAGAATTAGGATAGAACTCCCTAATCAGAGGTTCACATACTCCAGGGAGGTTACTCAGTAATTTCTCCTAACCTCTTCCTTCAAAGCAACTAGGAATGAAGGTGTCTTTCAGATCTGCCAAATCCACAAACCTTTCTTGAATGATGGGTGCTTTCATGTAATACTGGGTGTATCTCTCAAAGTGTTGGGGAGATCTGAACTTTGTATTATCCATCTTCATCCTTCTGTCACTTCTTTTGGCAGTAGATTTTTTCTTAGTTGGAGTCATTTGCAAGACCATGATAGCAACATCTATAAAAACAAAGCATAATAGATGGAACAATAAAACATCAGTATCAGAATAATAGTACTATAAGAAATAGAAAGTTGTACCAGAGATTCTGACCACACATGGTTCAGGAAGTATCATAGCAAGATATAACATACTATAGTGGAACACAGTATGGATATATCAACAGTAATACATTCAGGCTACAAAGTGACATTGCATACACTCAAGACAGAAACAATCCTAGGTCACAAAGCTAGACACAAATGTAAATGTGCAATAGGCAATTTTGTTTAGCCAAATACAACACATAGCCATATCAACTCACTAAAACCACAATAACTCAGGCAAAAGTCAATAGGACATTTCACAATGGGTATGATATGCACAACAAAGGTCAAATCCACACAAGTACTTAATGAGGATAAATAAGCATGAGGGTATGCATATCAGGTTTTAAATTAGAAGGATTAACAAAACCCATTTAAGCAAGATTAACAAAATGATTCAAACCCATGACCGAAACCCCAAATAATTCAAACCATTCAAACAACACAAAATCCAAGAAAATAAGGCTAAAAAACATGAAATAGGTAATAAAAATATGAAAACCCATACCTTTTTCTTGAAGATTGATGAAGAAATGATGAAGAACAAAGAGGTTTTTGTGAAGACCAGGGTGAGTTTGAGAGAGAAGAACATGGAAAAGGTAAAGAACAGTCACAAATATTTGGGGGAAAAACTGAAAAGTTTTAAAAACTGACTTTATACACGCAAAACACGCGTTTTTTGAGACTGAGCTAAGTCGCGTGCAAGTCGCCAAGTCCAGCCGCCAAAACACTTAAACAAACATTTTGAAAAAAAATTTAAGTGTTTTTCGCGATTGGAAGTTCAAGTCGTGAGAGAAACGCAAGCTAAGCCGCGAAACATTCTGTGTAATTCTCACGACTGAGCCTCCACTCGTGACAAAGCCGCCACATCAAGACACGAGGAACTTAAAAACCCAGATTGATCCGCCAGTAAGACGCGAAAACTAACTGTATAGAGCTTGCGACTGGGACATGCGACTGGATAGACCCGCGATGGAGTCGCCAAAACAGGACACAGCAGTTTTTGAAATTTTTTTGACATTTTTGCAAAAACAAAAGACTTTACAAAAACAACTAAAAACACTCAAAAATCTTTTTGAGCTTGATCAACAAATAGATGAGCATGTGAAACACATTTTAACAAGTACAATCACACGAATGAATAAGGCATTCAATGAACATAGACAAGTGTGATGTGTATGGATATCATCAATGAGATAGTCCTTAGTCAAATGTGAAGCTTCAATGATCAATTCAACCAAGGCATACACAATTAGCACTAGATAATGTGACCCATCTCAATTACAGAAATATGTATATATGACTTCCCACAGAAACTTGATAACATAATCTTTGAAGCTTTTCATTTGGCTCCATATTCATTACATTTGATCTTTTTGAATCATAACATCTCATTTTGGAGATTGATGCTAGAAATTTTTGACATTTCAATTTGATGAACAAGCCTTTGGCTTTTGGGCATCAGACAATTTCATAAACGTCGCTTTCCCTTTTTTCTAGTTGAATACTAGCATGTGCGACAGGCTTTTGCAGCTCATTATCTCTTTTCATTTGGAGATTTACATTTTTGGGCTCATTAAGCAAAAACAATAAAATAAAGAGTGGGAAGATATATAGACACAAGTTTATGCATGTCTCAAGATCAACAAAACCATTGGCTAATCATTCATGACAAGTTTGAAGATCAATTTACAACAATCACATAGATTTCAAGACTTCTCCCACAATGATATATGTGCATATGAAACAAGCCATGCTTTTAGATGCACATAGCCATTTGCATGAATGTACATGCCAAAACAAGTTTAAGACAAAACTCATCAAAGTTGATCAAACATTTTGGATTTTCTTTTTTTTATGTGTTTTTGGATTTTTGACACAAAGGGAAAATTGATAAAAACAGCAATGTAAAAAGCATGTAAAGCAGAAACAATCAAACAAACAATTTTTAAACTCAAAATAAGCACAAAACACACAACAAGCAAAGTCACAAAGCACAGGAAATATTAATGCATGGACATGTTGTAATGCTTATGCATGAGTACCCTTTTTCACCCACACGTCACGTGCATTTGGGGTGATATCCCTATAGGATTGGGTACGAGAGTTAGGACTTTCAAACCTTCTATTGAAGCTTTCCAAGCAAAGGTGAAAGCACCAATCATCTTCATCACATCCTTCATTCCAGAATCACCATCTCGACTTCTTGATTACTCAACAGCCTAAGTCCTCTTGTCATTTCTTGGTCCTCTTAACCTTTGATCACTTGCATTAATCAATGCTCTTAGTTTGTGACAATTTGGTTTGGTGTGCCCTTAAAGACCACAATGATGACAAAAATGGTTTGTTCTTGGACCTCTTTGTGATCTTAGAAGTGATTTCCATCTAGCTTCAGGTCTGACCTCTGAGGAGTTACAGGGCTTATTCAACACCCATTGATCAGCCATATTCTTCTTCTTTTCTGGCTTCACTTTTTCAACAGCTGGAGTTTCCATTACAGGCTCCTTTGCCCTTACAAAGTTCACGTCCTTGGAGATTTTGACAGCAGAACTACTTTCTTCGATATATCCCAAACCAAATTTGTCTAAGAATTGTTTATGCGAGGAGATTACATCATCTAGCTTCTTTGTGTAGACTCTTTTTATCTTGCCATTTGCTTGAATCACCTCAAGCTCAAGGAATCTCACCTTTGCATAAGCTTCTGACAACTCTCAATTCAGCTTCTCTATCTCACACTTGGCCTTCTTCTGTTGCACTAGGAGACTTCTATAATCTTCCTCTACCCTCTTCATTTTTTTAATGGCTGCATTAGCCACTTTCGCATACTCACCTGTCTTCTCAAGAAGAGAATTATAAGCCTCTTGCAATCCCACTGTACCCTCATCTTCCTCATCCTCGGATTCCTTTATTATCCTAATTGACTCCAATTCAGAGTGTTCACCAAGCTCTTCTACAAGCACACTCAAGTTGTCTGACAATGCAACATGATCAATGGTCATAAAAGTAGAATAATTCCCTTCACTGTCACAACTTTCCTCCGAATCTGAGATAGATGAATCTGAATCACTTAAGGTCATGGCATACGCTTTTCCTTTCCCTCTTAAATAATTGGGACACTTTTTCTTGAAATGTCCATGTCCATTGCATTCAAAACATGTGATTCCTTGAGAGGATTAAGACTCCTTCTCGTCTTTCCTCTTAAATTCCTTTTTCTCCTTTCCAAAATTTGGGAATTTTCTTTTCTCAGCAAATTTTCCATTCTTCTTGAACTTTAAGAACTTTCGAAAATTCTTTACAAGATATGCTACATCTTTATCAGCCTCATCTTCATCCGATGAATCGTGAACTTCCACCTTCTCATCAATTGTCTTAAGAGCAAGAGATTTGCTTTTCCTTTGATGGCAAAGACAGCTCAAAAGCTTGAAGTGAGCTAACTAGTTCTTGAACCTTGATATCATCCAAGTCTTTACTCTTTTCAATTGCAGTAAATTTTGCATTGAAGCTCTCCGCAATGATCTAAGGATCTTCCTTACAATCTTTGAGTCCTCCGTTTTCTCACCCAAGTTGAACTTGCCGATGACTACTTCATTCAGCTTGCTATAGAAAGAGTCAAAGGACTCGTCCTCACTCTTCTTGAGCTCCTCAAAGCGAGTGGTCAGCATCTGTAACTTAGTGTCTTTCACCTTCTTGGTTCCTTCATACGTAGTCTCCAATATTTGCCATGCCTCCTTAGCCACCAAGACATGAGATATCCTGTGAAACTCATCTGGAGACACACCACAAAAAATTACATTCAAAGCTTTACTGTTAGCGTTAGTTGCAGCAAGGGCTGCTTTATCCCAAGTGGATTTTTTCGCCTTCGGCCTAACTCAACCAATATCAATAGCATCCCACACACTTTCATCAATAGAATATAAAAATGCCCTCATCTGGACTTTCCAAAAAGCATAGTTGCTACCATCAAAATATGGTGGTGCATTCAAAGATTAAGACCGGTCCATCTCAATAAGGGGTTAAGGATCGCACTAAGGTAATTAAACCACAGCAAGTGCACCCACTCTGATACCAATTGAAAGTTCAAATAGCGTGTAAAACACTATAAATGTTTAGACCCCCAAATTACAAATGATCAATTCAAGCTTTAAAACAAACGATAGACGTGCGGAAAATGAACTAAAACTAAAAATAGAATTGATAAACAATCTAAGCCAAATAAAATCACATCCATAACAGAAATTAAATGACAAAGATAAAGGGAAAAGAGATGCAAACACAAGGACAACACACGATGTGTTATTGAAGAGGAAATCGAAGCCCTCGACGTAAAACCTCTTTGCCGCCCTCTAAGTGGTCAAATGATCCACTAAAGAACTTAGTTGGGATACAAGGACTGCAATAGACCCTCCAAGCCTAATCTACCCAGTGTACCTAAGCCCTCCAAGCTCCTACTCCAACGAGGTTACGCCGAACCTATTTCTTCTTTAGCTTTCAAGGATCTACAATGGAAAGGGTGAAAGTAGAGAAATTTGAAGAGTCACAAGGTAAAGATTGTGGATGAGTCAATCTTGTTTTTCTCTAAGGTTTCTCTCTCAAAATTCTCTCTGGAAGCTCTCTACATTTCGTGGGTATAAGGGGTATATATACTAGTAAGTGTTTGGAATGCGAAAAGTCAGTTTTTCAAAACAAAGCTATCTGGCGGCTTGGCCTCACGGCATGACTGAGTCATAAGTTCAAGCCGCGAACTAACTGACCTACCAGACTGGAATTTTTGTCCTGTAGTGCACCAGCTGGCACGACGGTTCAATTTCTGGCAGCTTGCTAGTCGCGAGCTACTTGCGAGACCAGTCATGAGTTCTGATTTGCATGCTTAACTCGTGTGCAACTTCTAGCGGCTTGACAGTCGCGAGACACCAACGAGATCTAGTCATGAGTCCTTGTTCTGCTGCACAATCTTGAGCATTTCTTCACACTCTCACACACACTACCCTTACATGATTCCTACCTAAAATACAGGGTTTCTAAGTGCTGAATTACAAGCAAATTGGCACGGAATAAAAGCCAATAAAATGGTTGATAAAATTCAACCTTAAAAAAACAAAATACTGTTTGTATGTTTGATAAAATAAGTTATGATTCTATTTATACAAAATTAATGAATAATTCATTATTAGAAAGGTTGTGTATGCAAAGCATTAATCTACCAGTACAAATCAATAATAATAAATCATTAATTTTATAGCGCGAGAAATATATTTACATTAAATGTTGAGACATGCGAGATACTATAATTACTAATGAATAGTTAAGTGATACATTGTATATAAATAAAAAAACCTCTTTCCTTTATATGTGATCAAAATGTGGGGAAATTAGCTATAGTATGGAGGGAAATCACACTTGTCCCAAGAAGCATGAGCTCAAGTTATATAACAATCCAAAGGAAAAATGCTATTGAAGAGGGAAAAACTCAATATGACGGATACATCTCAATATACATGACGGCAATTCAAACTGGTAGACTAAAAGCAGACGAATTGAAGGTAAACGAACATAAAACGGACAGGTCTAAAAGCCACGTGTCATTCCCTTTTTCCATACATTTCAAGGGCTATAAATGGAAATAACTTGTAACTCACGCATAATCTTAGTTTATAGAGTTCCAAAAGGAATAGAACTTAGACGAAAGGAGGATTCCGGAATATACGCCTAACAATAACAAACCTACATGGAAAAGGCTTCCTACACACAAAATGAAGGTCGGTTCTACATTACTATAAAAACCCAAAGGCATTCAGTAGCAAGGTACGCACAATTTCCCCAACTCTGGCATTCTAGGGTTGCAAACATCTCTAATTTAACCTTCGAAGGGTTTTTGGCCTGTACCACACCGGTATCCTCTTATGGTCTTCGTATTTTGTGTTGTGCAGGCTGTTTCGAGCACGAGAGAGGACCTTGTAACTTACTGGCGATATTTTGAGCATCATCAGTTAGCGCCATCTGTGGGAAGCGCAAGGAAAAGCCATACTTTGAGCTTTCTAGATGAAAAGTTGCGTGGTACTCACACGTTCGATGGCAACCACGACAAACAATCAGGGTAACAAACCACACACCACGGCTCTCGAGAGGCCCCTCACAGCAACAGTATAACGCCTCACGAAGTGTAACTACGACCTAGAGGAGCAATTGCACCAGAAGGATGCAATACTCAATACCCAGGAGGAAGAGCAGGAGGCCAACATCGCTAAGAAGAGAAATCAAGAGGGGTCAGAAGGAAGCAACGCCTTAAGCAGGCTTGAATGGCAGGACACGAGTCGTCCATTCACTGCAAACCAAATCCCGTCTCATGCAGTTGCGAAGATGCAGATGATGAGGGAGCGCATGGACTTTATGATGAACGCTCTCAAAAGACGGGAATATTAATGACCTCGATGATCTGGTTCATCGAACAGACTCACCATTCACTGTGTCTGTCAATTCATATTGCCTTCCACCAAAATTTTGTATGCCATAGGTTGAAAGCTATGACAAATCTAAGGATCCGTTGGATCATCTAGAGACCTTCAAGACACTGATGCACCTACAAGGAGTAGTGGACAAAATAATGTGTAGGGCCTTCCCTACAACATTAAGGGGTTCCGCAAGGGTTTGGTTTAACAGGTTAACACTAGGCTCCATCAGTACTTTTAAGGAGTTGAGTGCTCAATTTTCTTCATATTTCATCGGAGGACACAGGTATAAAAAGTCCATTGCGTGCCTGATAAGCATTAAAAAATGGGAGGATGAGACGCTGAGATCATACATTGCCCATTTTAATAAGGAGGCATTTTCAATCGATGAAGCAGACGATAAAATACTCGTAGCCGCGTTCACGAACGGACTATGGAAGGGTAAATTTCTATTTTCCTTACATAAGAATGACCTGAAGACCATGTCCGATGTGCTTTACAGAGCAACCAAGTACATGAATGCAGAGGATGCACTATTGGCCCGAGAAGGAAAGCCCTCAAAGAGGAGGGAAAGACAAGAAGATGTTCATCAAGATAGGGGGCGAACGGCAGCTAAGACGGGAGATAAAAGAGAAGATAAACGCTCTAAGCCCCCCACTAGAAGGTTCTTAAACTTCACCCCAATTACAACCCCAATAGACCAAGTCTTGTTGCAAATCAAAGATAAGAGAGCCCTTACTTTTCCAGGCAAGCTGAAAGAAGACCCAAATAAAAAGTCTAGGGACAAGTACTGTCGTTTCCACAGAGACCACGATCATGACACGGCCGACTGCTATGATTTAAAGCAACAAATAGAAGCTCTCTTTATATATGGGAAGTTGCAAAGGTTCATCAGCAAAGAAAGAGCGGACCCACCACCGGAGCAGATTCCCTAACGGGAGAACGAGCGCCCAAGGCCGCTGATAGGAGATATAAGGATGATTGTAGGAGGCACTGCAGCCTCCGGTTCGTCCAAAAAGGCCCGAAAAACCTACCTCAGAGTGGTTGAAAACGTCCAACTAACGGGCTTCGTTCCAAAGATAGCACGGGTTAACACGCCCACCTTCGGGTTCTTGGAAGATGACGCCCGACGCCTCCACCACCTACATGACGACGCACTTGTCGTTAGCATACGAGTAGGAGACTACAACATGCATCGGATCCTGGTCGACAACAGAAGCTCCGCTGACATCCTTTACTACCTAGCGTTCCAGCAGATGGGGATAGCGACTGATCCTAACCGACACTCTGCTTGTTAAGTTCGGAGGAACCAAGGTATACCCCCTCGGCGCAGCTATCCTGCCCATCATGGTTGGTGATTATCCTCAGCAAATCACTAAAGATGTTATGTTTCTTGTGGTCGATTGCTCATCTGCGTACAATGCCATCATCGGACGACTAACTCTTAACTCGTGGAAGGCTGTAACTTCAACCTACCATTTAATGATTAAATTCCCTACTGAGTATGGAGTAGGAGAAGTACGTGGAAATCAAGTCGCTACCCAAGAATGCTACATAGCAATGACAGAAATGGACAACCATATGCAGGCAATGAGCATCGAAGAGCAGTGAACGATAGCGGAGCCAATCGAAAAACTGGAGGAAGTACCCCTCGGTGACTCCAAACCAGATCGAACAACACGAATAGGCACTCTCGCTCGCAAGACGGTTAGCCAGGTGCTTATGTCATTCCTAAAAGATAATCAGGACGTCTTTGCTTGGAGCCATGAGGACATACCTAGAATCAACTCTTCGGTTATGATCCACAGGTTGAACGTTTCGTCCACTTTCTCCCTGATCCTCTAGAAGAGATGAGTATTTGCCCTGGAATGGGACCAAGCTATCGTAGAAGAAGTCCGTAAGTTGCACGAGGTAGGCTTCATCAGAGAGGTATATTACCTTGATTAGCTCGCCAATGTAGTGATGGTAAGAAAGGCCAACGGGAAGTGGAGGATGTGTGTGGACTTCACAGACTTGAACAAAGCATGCCCTAAGGATAACTATCCCTTCTTGCGAATCTACACCCTGGTGGACTCTATGGCTCGGCATCAGTTACTAAGCTTCATAGATGCCTTTTTGGGATATAACCAGATCAAAATGAACGAAGGAGACAAAGAAAAAACTTCATTCATAACTAACCAAGGCCTCTTTTGTTACAAAGCGATGCCTTTCGGCCTCAAGAATGCGGGCACAACATATCAGAGGCTCATGAACAAGATGTTCGCACACCAGATCGAAAGAAATGTCCAAGTATATGTAGATGACATGCTAGTGAAGAGCCAACGGGAGGACAATCATTTGGAGGATCTGAGGGAGACTTTCGACACCCTTCGCTCTTAAAAGATGAAACTCAACCCAAGCAAGTGCACGTTTGGGGTGACAGCAGGAAAATTCCTGGGTTTCATGGTGTCCCAGAAAGGTATCGAGGCCAACCCAGATAAAATCTGGGCCATATTAGAGATGGCACCACCAAAGAATGTGAAAGAAATGCAAAACCTCAACAGCAAGATAGCTGCCCTAAACAGGTTCGTTGCGAGAGCGACAGACAAATGTCTACCATTCTTTCGCACACTAAAGAAGTCCTTCAAGTGGACGGTTGAATGCCAGCAAGCTTTTGAGGACTTAAAGGCCTATCATTCTTCCCCATTATTGCTGAGTCCTATGAAACCAGGAGAAGAATTGTTCCTCTACTTAGCGGTATCCCCCACCGCCGTCAGTGCAGCCTTAATCAGAGAAGAAAACAAGATCCAAAAGCCCATATACTACACCAGGCAGGCATTCTGTGGCGCAGAGGAAAGGTACCCACCAATGGAAAAGCTCGCCTTCGCTTTGTTTGTAGCGGCCTGTAAGCTCAAACCATATTTCCAAGCCCATACCATAATTGTCCTGACTAACAAACCCCTAAGGCGGGCACTTAATAGTCCCGAAGCTACCGAATGAATGGCACTATGGGTAGTTGAGTTAAGTGAGTTCGACGTGCAGTATCGCCCACGGACGGCCATTAAGGGACAAGCGGTCGCCGATTTCATTGTCAAATTTACAAACACAGAAGGCCAGGGGGCAAAAGAGATTCCTCGATGAAGAATGTACATGGATGGGTTGGCCAATAGAAAAGCTGCCAGAGCAGGCATCATGCTACATTCCCCAGAAAGGGACGAAATCGAATGCATGGTTCGTCTCGACTTCCCTACAACCAATAACGAGGTGAAGTGTGAAGCACTAGCGGTAGGAATGGACCTTGCCAAGGCGGCAGGAGCCACGAGTGTGATTATTAACTATAATTCACAGGTCATTGTCAACCAAGTAAATGGTGACTACGAGTGTAGGGGCAAAAGGATGAAGAAGTACCTGGAACAGGTGAAGAAGAAGATGGACGACTTGCAAGCTAAGGTTATACAGATTCCAAGAGAAGAGAACAAGCAAGCCGACCATCTTGCCAAGGCTGCTTCAGCAGAGCAAATGATTGTCCCAACTAAGGTACTCTCCTTTACTCAATTTTCATCATTGATCAATATCGCCAATGTGTAGGAGATAAGTTCCGAGAGCAATTGGACCATGCCAATAGTCTCTTATTTAAAGGATGGCACAGTACCAAGCACTAAGGAAGCCGCACGAAAGCTAAAAGTCCAAGCAACATGATTCGTTCTTATAAAGGACGTCATGTACAAGAGAGGCTTCTCATGCCTGTACTTGAAATGCTTAGGATCCTAGGAAGCAGACTACGTCATGAGAGAAGTACATGAAGAGGTTTGTGGGAATCATTTGGGATCGCGGTCGTTAGTAAACAAGCTAATCCACACTAGATATTACTAGCTTACTATGCAGAAGGACGCCCAAGTGTGCGTCAAAACTTGCGACAAGTGCCAGAGATTTGGCAATCTGATAAGGCAAACAACGGAGGAGCTTACACTAATGACAGCATCGTGGTCGTTCGCTCAGTGGGGTTTGGATATCATGGGTCCCTTCCCAACAGCAGCTAGATAGTTGAAATTCCTGATAGTCGGCATTGACTACTTCACCAAATGGGTAGAAGTGGAAGCCCTGGCTACCATCACGGAGAAGAATGTGCGCAACTTCGTGTGGAAGAACATTATTTGCAGGTATGGTATACCAAGAGTATTGGTCTCAGATAATGGGATGCAGTTCGACAATGACTCATTTAAGGACCTTTCCTCACAGTTGGGAATTAAGAACCATTACTCCTTCCCCGCACACCCTCAAGCAAAAGGACAGGTTGAAGTAAAGAACCGATCCTTGTTAAATATAATCAAGACCCGGCTTAAGCGGTCAAAGGGCATATGGCCTGAAGAACTACCGAGTGTGCTATAGGCGTACAGGACAACGGCTAGAACACCCACAGGAGAAACACCTTTCAAATTGGCATACGGAAGTGAAGTAGTTATCCCAGCCGAAGTCGAACTCATGAACTATAGGATGAACAATCACAATAAAGAGAGGAACGACGAGGCTATGCGCATACAGCTCGATCTAATAGATGAGGTCAGAGCAACAGCTTAGCAAATGATTGCACAATACCAGGACCTCATGGTCAAGCACTATAACTCTAGGATCAAGCACAGAGACTTCAAAGTGGGAGATCTTGTTTTAAGAAAAGTAATGGGCAATACTAGAGATCCCGCACAAGGGAAGCTCGAGCCCAACTAGGAAGGCCCCTACAGAATCACCTCATGGGCAAGAAAAGGCACCTACTACCTGGAGACCTTAGATGAATAGAGGTTGCCCCATCCATGGAACACTTAGCATCTCAAAAAATAATACCAGTAGATGACAGCAGATATAAAGCGACTCTCCTTAGCTCTTACTATTCCCCTAGTTTAATTCAACATTCACTTCAAGTTTATTAGTTTTAGATTTTGCTACAATAAGCCCGAAGGGTAGCTTTCTATTCCTTTTTAAGAACATCTTTTTATGATAAGAGTTTATCAAGATATACTTGTACCTTTTCTACTTTTTTTGAGTTACATATCTACAAATTCCACACAAGTGGACGGATACATTCTATAAGGGTGTAAAAATTATAAAGTCCACAATTAGACGAATACATCTTACAAGGGTGTAAAAATCACAAAGTAGATACAAGCGAACAGATACATCCTAAAGGGTGTAAAAATTACAAATCCATATGTGAACGAATAAATCCTAAAAGGGTGTAAAAATTACAAGTTCATATGTGAACGAATATGAAAGTTCAAATAGCGTATAAAACACTATGAACGTTTAGACCCCCAATTTACAAATTATCAATTCAAGCTTTAACACAAACGATAAACGTGTGGAAAATGAACTAAAGCCTAAAACAGAATTGATAAACTATCTAAGCCAAATAAAATCACATCCATAACAGAAATTAAATGACAAAGATAAAGGGAAGAGAGATGCAAACACAAGGACAACACGCGATGTGTTATTGAAGAAGAAACCGAAGCCCTCGGCGTAAAACCTCTCCACCGCCCTCCAAGCGGTCAAGTGATCCATTAAAGAATGTAGTTGGGATACAAGGACAACAATAGACCCTTCAAGCGTAATCTACCCAATATACCTAAGCCCTCTAAGCTTATTGCTCCAACGAGGTTACGCCGAACCTATTTTTTCTTTAGCTTCCTAGATCCGCTACTAGTCCATAGCATCAACCAATAAGAATTGGTTCCTTCCTAACTACTTCCCAAAGCACCAAATAACCTTCTCACAGATGTGGGTAGGGTGAGAAAAGGATTTGGCTAAAGAACCTCTTAAGGATCTACAATGGAGAGGGTGAGACTAAAGGAATTTGAAGAGTCACGAGGTAAAGATTGTGGATGAGTTAATCTTATTTTTCTCTAGGGTTTCTCTCTCAAAATTCTCTCTAGAAGCTCTCTACATTTTGTGGGTATAAGGGGTATATATACTGGGGTGACAGTCAGTTTTTCCGAAACAGAGTTGTTTGGCGGCTTGACTGAGTCACGAGTTCAAGCTGTGAACTAACTGACCTGCCAGACTGGAATTTTTGTCCTGTAGTGCACCAGCTGGCATGACGATTTAGTTTCTGGCGGCTTGCCAGTCGCGAGCAACCTGTGAGATCTAGTCACGAGTCCTTATTCTGCTGCACAATCTTGAGCTTTTCTTCACACTCTCTCACACACTACCCCTACATGATTCCCACCTAAAATACAGGGTTTCTAGATGCTGAATTACAAGCAAATTGGCACAGAATAAAGCCAACAAAATGGTTGATAAAATATGCCAATATGCACCACTTTAATATGCCAATATGCACCAAATAGGTATGAACAATTTATTATAAAAATAAATAACCAACTTTCCACTTACAAAGATCTGTAGCAATAAAACAGTAGTTCGATATGGATAATATCAGTCAAACACAGACAAAAGCTGCTAAACATTCGGTGGGTGATTCCCATGGGAAACAATAACACTAACCTCATAGAGGCAACACTAGCTCCAAAGAGCAACAGTAACACTGCACCACACCACACTAACACTACTCCGGCCGAAGACCAACACTTAACCCTGTGTTGGCAAAGGTTGCAGACTGTCTAGTTGACCGTTTGAAACATTCTTGACATATACAGTTTCATAATAATATACAATAAATAATAAAATTCGAGTATGTGCAAAGCACTAACAATGGTATAAGTTTTTGGAACTTCACTTTTGCAATTATATATATATAGATAAATATATTTTTACCACAAGTATATATATATATATATATATATATATATATGTATATATTTATATTTATTTATTTATATATATACACGTCCTGAGAGACATCATGTGCTGAAGTCTACTTACCTCAAATCACCAAGACACGATAGATCTCAACTATCCAAGCTGATGTCACTTGATCCTAATACACAAATAGATAATTTTTGCTGCGTTAAGCCATACTCACACTTTTTATATAAACATTTGTGCTATCCCTCTCCAAAATCACACATGGACCCTTTATATATATCATAATTACATATTAGAACCTAACAATGTTTCTAACCAAAGGCCTAACATTAGTATTTAATATATTACCACTAGATCCGAGATGGTCCACAAGCATCAATATGACTACATCTCATGATAATCTATGTAAATAGAAAATAGGGAAATCAATCCCAATTGGTTATATATAATATCATGAAGTCGTATGACTCACCAATATACATACATCCATTTTTAACTCTTAACTCTCTACATATATGAGTGTATATATATATTTATATATATATAGATGCCTCCCATGCCACTGAAATAAGTTTATAATGCAGAAACTTCATACCATTAAACTAGAGATATTATGCCCATAGGACCTAGCAATCCGAATCATTCATTGACAAAAACCTAGGAACTTGAAATCATTATGTATATTACAAAAGCTATGAAGCCACTACCAAACTTGCGTAAACCCAGCAACAATTCATCTAAAGGCTTAAATCAAGAGTTTATCCTATAAAGGATGTGATGTACACCACGTGCAAATGAAGGTCTGATTCAAAAAAATTGAATAAAAATAATGCATGGCCAATTAAACTTCCATGATAAATCCACTCCTATGCAACTATTATTATAAGGCATGACTATTATTATAATTCCATGATACTTCCATGATCTCTATCCCATGATCTCTATTCCATGATTTCTATTCCTATGCACTATAATTGTAATTCTAAAAATTTGAACCAGCAAGAAGACAAAAGTTTCCCTTTAGTCAAAAGTGTCCAGCGAAAATACTAAGGCTTTCCTAGATTGATGCTTACCTCAAAATCAAAGTAATGTTTGCTGGCTGCTATAGTGTCCAACGAATCAGATAGGCTTGCACAAATCAAAGTTTACTTCAATACCAATATAAGGTTTGCTGGCTGCCCCCCTGAAGCGCACGGCCACCAACTCTTTTAGTTTGAGAAACCCTAATCTCTACTCTTAAGCTTATACGCTAATCACTAATTTAATTAATTTTTTTTTCTTTTTTTTTTTGCCTTTCACGTAGGAAGCCCTAACTTTCAGCTTTACACGTTAAAATTGTTCCCTACATTGGCTGGAAATTAAACTCATAATAAGGTTATTTACATAGGCTAGGACTCTAAAGAATTCCAATAACACTAAAACTCCTAATCCAACTAGGTTTTAATCTCTCATCCTTTTCCTTAACTGATAAGGAGACCAAAAGTTAAATTTAAATAAACCACAAAATAATTATTCACGTTACCCCTTATTATTATTATTATTATTATTATTATTGTTGTTGTTGTTGTTGTTGTTGTTGTTGTTGTTGTTGTAGAAATCATAATATAAAAATAATATCTCCTCCAAATAAAATTAAGCAATTCATCAAATCCACTCTAGAAGCAGTTAATTTAAATTTTAAGTGAGACGGGTGTTACAAAAGGATTTGGCTAAAAAAACCTCTCAAGGATCTACAATGGAGAGGGTGAGAGTAGAGGAATTTGAAGAGTCACAAGGTAAAGATTGTGGATGAGTCAATCTTGTTTTTCTCTAGGGTTTCTCTCTCAAAATTATCTCTGGAAGCTCTCTACATTTCGTGGGTATAAGGGGTATATATACTGGGGTGAAAGGGTAATGCGAAGAGTCAGTTTTTCTAAAACAAAGTTGTCTGCCGGCTTGGCCTCGCGGCTTGACTGAGTCGCGAGTTCAAGCCGCAAACCAACTAACCTGCAAGACTGAAAATTTCATCCTGTAGTGCACTAGCTGGCACGACGGTTCAGTTTCCGGCAGCTTGCAAGTCGCAAGCAACCTGTAAGACCAGTCGCGAGTCTTGCTCTGCATGCTTCACTCGTGTGCAACTTCTGGCGGCTTGACAGTTGCGAGACACCAACGAGATCTAGTCACGAGTCCCTATTCTGCTACACAATCTTGAGCTTTTCTTTACACTCTCTCACACACTACCCTTACATGATTCCCACAAAAAATACAGGGTTTCTAGATGCTAAATTACAAGCAAATTGGCACGGAATTAAGCCAACAAAATGGTTGATAAAATTCAACCTTACAGAATACATCCTAAAAGGTTGAAAAAATTACAAGTCCATGTTTGGACAAAAACATCCTATAAGGGTGTAAAAAGGTACGAAGTCCACATAAGCGGACGGATACATCCTATAAGGGTGTAAAAATCACAGTCCACACAAACGGATGGTCCTAAATAAGGACAAAGTATCGTTTGCAAAATAGGACGAACTTTTGCGTCATCTAGAACTATCCCGTTCAAATAAATATTAAGGACAGATTCAAGAGACATTCATATAATGCTAATTTAAAGCGCACATGGTCGATGGACGCAAGTAAAATCTTGCAAATCCATAAACTGGACGGATTCAAGAAAAAGGATGCATATTGAACCATGTGCACATAAAAAATTCAACAAAACGTAGAAGTAAACAAATGAAGTAACTACTTAAATAAAAAACTCACAATGGGCAATTGTTCACAACGATATGAAGATAGTTCTTAAACAAATTTTTTACAAGTAAGAAATAAAAAATCAAAACTATTGGATGGGAGGATCATCGACTTTCTCCTCAGCTTCAACATCTCCAAATTGACGGGGATCAACTTCAAGAGCTTGTATTTGGGGGGCAGACTCACTCTCACCATGAGGATCATCACCAAGGGTACCGTCACCAAAAAGTTGGTCTGTACTCTCAAATTGAATAGGCAGGACGGAAGTCTAACCCTAGTCGTCAATATTTATGTTTGATAAGTCTAGGTCTAGATAGAAGGCTTTGACTTGACGGAGACAATCATCAAAGCCCTTGGCAAAGAAACTCTTGAGCTTTGAAAAAAGGGCCTCGGAGTCACGGTACTCGAGTATCGCTTCCTCCTTAGCCTGACAGAGACGGTCATTGACATCTGTAATCTCATTTTCTTTATCTTCTAGAACCCATCTCAGAAGCTTCGTCTGCTTCTCAAGCTCACTCCTCGCCTCCTCGAACATTAACAATTTCTTCTCTTGGATCACTTTCCAGGTTTTTACCTCTGCATGCTCATCCTCCGTCGACCTAGCCTTGGCCTTAAGACAGTCAAGGGAAGTCTCGTGGTTCAGGCACCGTCCTATCAATCCCTTCATCATCAACATTACCTGAAAGCAAAATACTGGTAAAAAGGACAAAGTTTACGGAAATGAACAGAGGAGAGGACGGATGTAGGGATATCTGTGCAATATTAAAGAGACCCGTCTCTCCCATTACCTCTGTCGCATGATTACCCAAGTCTTCATAATCATCAAAGGTTATGATAGAAGAGAGCTTCTCCAACGGGTATTTGGAGTCTTCACGGAGAAGGACGGGTGGTTTCTCTTTTCAAGGAACTGGGCCCGTTATGAGGCCCATCCCCCTCTCGTGGCCAACAGGACCCGTCTTATTAGCCTTAGCCTACAGCCCCACGATGGTCTCAGGGACAATTTTTGGCTTCTTTGGCTAACGATTAGCCTTCTCCTAGGTTAGTTTCCTTTTTATTACTAACGGTTTTGAAGTTCCCATCATAGCACCTGTCAAACCTTCTTGCTTCTTTTTATAAGTTGCTTGTTGCTTAATAGCAACCCTCCTCTTACTGGCATCCATCTCTGCAACAACGGATGGATATACATGTTAATATATATATATATATATATATATAATTAAGGCATGATGATGGACTTATGTGCACGAACTTGCTTTTCATAATGACGGGCGGCCTTTGTTGGTTCTAGTCTGTCACAATACCAGTGTAAGGTATCTAAATTGACCAGTTTGGCCCAAAAGTTCTTTCTTCTAACTTTGTTTTTTGAAAAATATTTTCGAAAAAGCTCCACTCCTCAAGTGAAACTTGTGGATGGTCTCGAACTGCACAAAGAAACATAGATGGTTAAGATAACGACGGTTAAAAAATATAATTTAAAAAATATATATTTATAGGCAGAACGGATACATACCAGACGGGGATAATATGCCCCACGTTGTGTCGACGAGCATGTATTCAGTGTCACCAGGGTGAAACATCCATTCATCACCATCCATGAAAAAATATCTAGACTTCCAATTCCTATTAGAGTCTGAAGTATCACATACGAGCCTCAACAAGGGGCTCCTTGGCATAAAGATATACATGCCCTTAGATTTTGTGATCTCTGCTGGACGGTAACAATGGAAAAACTCTTCCATCATCAACCTTCGTGCCCCGTTGGACATCACCTCATATAAAACCTCTATGCCAAGGAAGACCCTCCAAGCGTTTGGGGAAATCTGGGTGACGGACAGACCCAAGTACTGAAGTAGACAGTGGTGGAGAGGACTCAAAGGGAATCTGAGCCCTACTTTGAGCATCTTCTCATAAACCCTGACGCCTTCAACACCCTCGTAATAACACTTCTTTGACTTGAAGAGCAGATGGAGGGGTATATTGACGGGTATTTGGTACTTATTTCTTAAAGTTATAAAGTGAGAATCCTTGATTGAAGATGTAAAGTTGTTGATCGTCCATATAGGTAGCATTATGAACTTTCTCATTCTGTTAGGGCCAATGACGGATTGGATTGGGGGCTCACTTCCATCTAGACCATGACTAAGGTCACTCTCTGGCCTATCTGTCTCCAAGTCCTCATCCCTTGAGGAAGGAGAGGTGGCGGACGAACTCCTCTCTTCACTTGAAGTGTCAAGATCTTTTTGACCTGACGGATACACCTCATCGTAGCCCGCTCCGTCATGGACAAACGACTGGTTACTCGACGCACTAGACATCTGTCACCTACACGTGACGATAAACCATAAGACACTGACGAATCTAAAATGGATGATGGTGGTATAAAAATGAATAACAGTTCAGTAAGGAAAGGACAAGAGTGCTTACCAGTTGTGGATGTGCAGTTGAAAGGTTCAGATGACGGATGAATTAACTGGATGGATTGATCGTCTGATGAGTGTGACGAATGTGCTCTGATCGTATGATTTCTGTGGAAAGTGGAAAATGAGGGATGAAGAGGTAGGCTTATATAGAAGGAACGGCACGGAAGACGAATGGACGCTTTGTTCTCAAGGAACAGCCATTGAGTAGATGACACGTGCCTTACAGTATTAATAACTCAACATTAATGACCCTATGTTAGTATGTCAGACTGTCTATCTCTCAGAAGACAAAATCAAATCGTCACTCCATGAGTCCGTCCCCAAAGAGGTCACGAACCTATGGAGTAAGAGGGCAAATGAAGAAGGAAAAACTCAATATGATGGATACATCTCAATATACATGACGGCAATTCAAACTGGTAGACTAAAAGCAGACGGATTGAAGGTAAACGGACATAAAACAGACAAGTCTAAAAGCCACGTGTCATTCCATTTTTTCGGACATTTCAAGGCTATAAATGGAAATAACTTGTAACTCACGTATAATCTTAGTTTATAGAGTCCCAAAAGGAATAGAACTTAGATGTGAGGAGGATTCCAGAGTATACGCCTAACAATAACAAACCAACAAGGAAAAGACTTCCTATGCATGAAACGAAGGTTAGTTTTACACTACTATAAAAACCCAAAGGCTCTCAGTAGCAAGGTACACATAATTTCCCCAACTTTGGCATTCTAAGATTGCGAACATCTTTGACTTAACCTTCAGAGGGTCTTTGGCCGGTACCACACCGGTATCCTCTTGAGGTCTTCGTATTTTGTTTTGTGCAGGTTGTTTCGAGCACGAGAGAGGACCTTGTAACTTATAAGCAATATTTCGAGTATCATCAGCTACATATGCAACGGCTGCAAGGAATATGGTAACAATGTAATGAGATACAAATGTGAAGATTGCGACTATGATCTTTACAAAGATTGCATGTTTAGCAAGCCCACCACAACCCAAGAGATCTTCAAAGACTTCATTTTCAAATTCTACGAGCAACCACACCCTTCGAAACTCTACAGCAAAAGAACCAAGAGATATTGTAATGCTTGTGGGAAACATGTCAAAGGTTTCATCTACTATTGCCCTGAAAAGGACTTGGATTTGCACCCTTGTTGTCTCAACCTCATGAAAGAATTCCAATTACTGTTGTCAAGACAATTATCAATATTCTTCTTGGTGATCCAATTACTTTTGTCAGTCCTCTTGCTGATTTGACTAACAATAAAATAGATAATGGTGGTATTGTATTTAGATATTATCAATTGTCATATGGGCTTGTATTTCTAGATTAACGTTATATTTAGTGTAATTCTAAATAATATTACACAATCTAATAACTTTTTGCTATATTCATAGTTTGAAAATTTAACCGTTAGATTTCAATGTCTTCTTTTATTCTCAATGTTTGCATAATTTTAATATGATCAAAATTTAATATTATAAAATGAATAGAATAAAGTCATAAAAAATTTATGTGCATAAATTTTGTATAGTCAATGATGTACATCCCCACGTATTAGTCCAACAGATTGAAATTAGCTTGATATGAATTTTATCAAACAAAGCCACATGACTCTAAAAAGTCATACACAAACTGGCAATTAATGTGACGCATCATCCAAATAATGTGAATTTCATGAGATACATGAAATTCACATCACTAGTCTACTTTAAGAAAGAGTGTATTAGTACGGAAATTTCATAAAACCTCATACACACATCGACATGCACGGGAATAGTGTTCCATTGTAGAGTCTTAAGCCATTATTCAATATACAATTTCTAACCATAAACAGAATAAATTAAAAAGTATAATCAAGCTATGTGTTCATTTGAACAGGATTTTGCCTCATACAAAATTAGGAGTAAAAATAAAATAAGCAAACGCCAATACATATGAATGCAGTACTTCCCTATATGTTTTCCACTTAATAATCCCATATAATACGGACGATTCAGATTTGGCCAAACTATTTACAATAGATATGTCAACAGGATAGCTCACTTTATTAATAAATGGACTTTAAATGTATGATGTAATGGTTATCTTAATTTAAATCATTTCCCCCTTTTTGAGTTTTGAACTTTATGTAATCAATCTAAATTTCGCTTTGGTATAACAATTTACAATAGATACGTCAACAAGATAGCCCATGTCAATAGTAAATGGACTTTAAATGTATGATGTAATGGTCATCTTAATTCAAATAATTTCCTCCTTTTGTGTTTTGAGAAAGAAAAAAAAATAGTAAGTAAATTGTGAGTAGTTAAGATAACCATTATTTGAATTGAAATAGAAGGAACAGAGCCAGCTTTTTCAATGGGGGGTTGGAGCTATCTCCAGCTCTTGTCGGCCCAAAAAAATACTAATTTTATTTTTTCTCAATCACAAAAATTATGAATTTATCTATAAAAATGACTTTTTCAGTAATATAATGCAATTTATATATCATACATCACTGCACCTATGCTAGCTAAATAGATATACCTATTTTTTAAACACAATTTATCTAAAAGAGCAAGAATTAGGTACAATATTTATGTGTTGTTCTTTAGGATCCCTTTTTAAGATTCTGTCATGTGGATTTTTTAGTATGGGATGGAAGTGCATTTAATTATTGTGATTAAGTGACATGTAAGCAATTTATTAGCAATATCAACATTTTTGTTCTGCTAGATGATGAAAAGGAGCACACTGATGTGGGTACATAAGGGGTATGGATTAAATTGACATAAAAGTTTTTCTAATGACCAAAAGCAATTTCTATTGACGAAACAAAATAATGTTTGAATGTTTGATAAAGTAAGTTATGATTCTATTTTTAAAAAATTAATCAATAATTTATTATTAGAAAGGTTGTGTATGCAAAGCATTAATCTACTAGTACAAATTAGTAATAATAAATCATTAATTTTATAGCACGAGAAATATATTTACATCAAATGTTGAGACATGTGAGATCTTGTCATTATTAATGAATAGTTAAGAGATACATTGTATATAAATTTAAAAAAAAAAATCTCTTTCCTCTATATGTGATCAGAAAGTGGGGAAATTAGCTATAGTATGGAGAGAAATTGCACTTGTCCTAAGAAGCATGAGCTCAAGTTATATAACAATCCAAGGAAAAAATTCTACATATGCAACGGATGCAAGGAATATGGCAGCAATGGAATGAGATACAGATATGAAGATTGCGACTAGGATCTTCACAAAGATTGCATGTTTAGCAAGCCCACCACAACCCACGAGATCTTCAAAGACTTCATTTTCAAATTCTACGACAACCACCCCCTTCGAAACTCTACAGCAAAAGAACCAAGAGATATTGTAATTTGTGGGAAACATGTCAAAGGTTTCATCTACCATTGCCCTTAAAAGGACTTGGATTTGCACCCCTATTGTCTCAACCTGATGAAAGAATTCCAAATTGATCATGTGAAATTTCACCTTCGTCAGACTAAGTCAAATTGCATATTTTGCAATCAAATTGATTTGTCAGGAATTGAGGTGTGGTCGTATGTGTCCGAGTGTGGCGAGTATAATGTTCATGTTTCTTGCATAAAGGAACTGATAGTTGAGGAATTGGGGAATGGAACAACTAATATTTTGGCTTTGAAGAATTTGGGGCAGCCTATTCAATGTCGACGAAAAGAAACGGTGGGATGGGTAAATTTCGCTTTGGTATTACTATTTACAATAGATATGTCAACAAGATAGCTTATGTCAATAGTAAATGGACTTTAAATGTTTGATGTAATGGTCACTGACGTGGATTCTGTCATGTGGATTTTTTTGCATGGGATGGAAGTGTATTTAATTATTGTGGTTAATTGACATGTAAGCAATTTATTAGCAATATCAACATTTTTGTTGAGTTAGATGATGAAAAGGAGCACATTGACGTGGGTACATAAGGGGTATGGATCAAATTGACATAAAAGTTTTTCAAATGACCAAAAGCAAACTATCCATAAAAGTAAAGAACTAAAAGGCAAAATTCTAATGATTTATCCAATTTTTGTTGACATGAAACAAAATATTGTTTGTATGTTTGATAAAATAAGTTATGATTCTATTTTTACATAATTAATGAATAATTAATTATTAGAAAGGTTGTGTATGCAAAGCATTAATCTACCAGTACAAATCAATAATAATAAATCATTAATTTTATAGCACGAGAAATATATTTACATCAAATGTTGAGACATGCGAGATCCTATCATTACTAATGAATAGTTAAGTGATACATTGTATATAAATAAAATAAAATAAAAATAAAACATATTTCCTCTATATGTGATCAGAAAGTGGGGAACTTAGCTATAGTATGGAGAGAATTCGCACTTGTCCCAAGAAGCATGAGCTCAAGTTATATAACAATCCAAAGAAAAAATGCTACATATGCAACAGATGCAAGGAATATTGCAGCAATGGAATGAGATACAGATGTGAAGATTGCGACTACGATCTTCATAAAGATTGCTTGTTTAGCCAGCCCACCACAACCCACTACATCTTCAAAGACTTCATTTTCAAATTCTACGAGCAACCACTCCCATCAAAACTCTACGGCAAAAGAACCAAGTGATATTGTAATGCTTGTGGGAAACATGTCAAAGGTTTCATCTACCATTGCCCTGAAAAGGACTTGGATTTGCACCCCTGTTGTCTCAACCTCATGAAAGAATTCCAAATTGATCATGTGAAATTTCACCTTCGTGGGACTAAGTCAAAGTGATATTTTGCAATCAAATTGATTTGTCAGGAATTGATGTGTGGTCATACGTGTCCGAGTGTGGCGAGTATAATGTTCATGTTTCTTGCATAGGGGAATTGTTAGTTAGGGAATTGGAGAATGGAACTACTAATATTTTGGCTTTGAAGAATTTGGGGCTGCCTATTCAGCATCGATGAAAAGAAACGGTGGGATGGGTAAATGTGCTTGAAAATACTCAAAATATTTCTCAAGACAATTATTAGTATTCTTCTTGGTGATCCAATTACTTTAATATTATACAATCTAATAATTTTTTACCATACTCATATTTTGAGAATTTAACTGTTAGATTACAATGTCTTCTTTTATTCTCAATGTTTGCATAATTTAAACATGATCAAAAATTAATATTATAAAATCAATAGAATAAAGTCATACAAAATTAATGGGCATCAATTTTGTATAGTCAATGATGTACATCCCCACGTATTAGTCCAACGGATTGAAATTAGCTTGATATGAATCTTATCAGAAAAAGCCAAGTGACCCTAAAAAGTCATACACAATCAGGCAATTAATGTCACTCATCTTGCAAATAATGTGAATTTCATGAGATACTTGAAATTCACATCACTAGTCTACTTTAAGAAGGAGTGTTTTTAATTCATAAAAAAAAAAAAAGGGAGTGTTTTTAGTACCGAAATTACATAAAACCTCATACACACATCGACATGCATGGTAATAGTGTTCCATTGTAGAGTCTTATGCCATTATTTAATATACAGTTTCTAACCATAAACAGAATAAATTTAAAAGTATAATCAAGCTATGTGGTGATTTGAACAAGATTATGCCTCCTACAAAATTAGGAATAAAAATAAAATAAGCAAAGGCCAATACATATGAATGCAGTATTTCCCTATATATTTTCCATTTAATAATCCCAAATACTACTGGCGATTCAGATTTGGCCTAACTATTTACATTAGATACAGGACAGCGCACGTTATTAATAAATGGACTTTAAATGTATGATGTAATGGTGGTTATCTATCTTAGTTCAAATCATTTCCTCCTTTATATCTTTTGAACTTTATGTAACCAATCTAAATTTCGCTTTGGTATTAGTATTTACAATAGATATGTCAACAAGATAGCTCATGTCAATAGTAAATGAACTTTAAATGTTTGATGTAATGGTCATCTTAATTCAATTAATTTCCTCCTTATGTGTTTTGAGAAAGAAAAAAAATAGTAAGTAAATTGTGAGTACTTAAGGTAACCATTATTTGAGTTAAAATAGAAGGAATGGAGCCAGCTTTTTCAATGGGGGGTTGGAGCTATCTCCAGATCTTGATGGCCCAGAAAAATACTGTACGTTTTTAGACCCTTTAAACACAACCAAATTAACCTAGTTAATTAGCCAAGTAATTACTTAGTCAAATTATGAAGTCTAGGTTAACACAATATATCATATCATTGCAAAGTGCTGAAAATAAAGAACGCAACAATATGATAACCCAAGAAAACCAAACTGGTAAAAAAACTTAGGAAGAATTTAACCTCGCTATCCTCAAGGTAAAACGAATTCACTATGGAAGAATTGAAATTTGCACAATAGCGACTTAGACCACTAACATCCTATTGCTACCTCGAGTAGAAAACTTACTACCACGACCAAGTGACAGCTTCGAGTTCATGGACTACTTCTTTCTTGAATTCTCAACAAGCACAAGCACTCCCGCTTGTATATCTTTAAGCTATTGAAAACAACAACTAAATTGATCACCAAGCACTTTACATCAATCTTGAGATTGGAAACCCTAAGTGTATGTGAAGGCAAATACCTCTAGATCTCACAGAAGATTCACACACAGAACATAAAGAGCAACCCAAAACGTGGCTATGGTTTTCCCTTTTATACTTAGGGTAAAACATAAAACCTTACATGTCAAACGGGCTTGGGCTGAGTTGGAAAATTCTGCAGAAAATCAATCTGCACGACTTTCGATCGGTCAAGTCTAATTCTCGATCGATCACGCCAAACAGATTTAAACAATAAATCCTACAGAACACTCAATTCCAACTTTACATATAAATACACTTTGAGCAAGTCTAAACAAGACTAAAACGTTTTGATCATGGTTTGCCAATATTACAAATTGAAGTTCTAATACATTAGTTCCAAATTCCTTATAACTTAACAAATACTAATTTTATTTTTTCTCAATCATGAAATTATGAATTTCTCTATAGAAACAACTTTTTTAGTAATATAATGTAATTTGTATATCATATATCATTGCACCTATGCTAGCTAAATAGTTATACCTATTTTTTAACACAGTTTATCTAGAAGAACCAAAATTAGGTACAATATTTAGGTGTTGCTCTTTAGGTTCCCTTTTCAAGATTTTGTCATGTGGATTTTTTTTCATGGGATAGAAGTGTATTTTTAGTTAAGTAGCCACATGACTGAATCTTAAAAAGTGAACCTAAAGAACAGCACCTAAGGTACTGTACCTAAGTTTTTTCCTATCTAGAAATATAAGTAAGTTCTTGGGTATGAAAATTATTAATAAATGAAAAGTCACTAATAATGCGATGTATATTAAAGAATCATTAAAATTATTAAAAAATAAAAAATAAGTTTGACATAATATACATCCCTAACAACTACAAATTATTTTATATTTCTCATTGCTAGGACATATGTGATTTGATGTTAGGAACATATGTCAATAATTTGTGTAGTTGGCTAATCCATTGACAAAACGCACTTTACTTATATTTGGGTAGATCTAGGATGTGTTTAATACTTCAAAGAACATGTTGTTTAAATCTAGTATTAAAGCCATGAAGATTGGACCAAGAAACAAGTGAAGAAAGGCTATTCATTAAAGCTAGACAGATAGCTCGACACCTGCGGATAGATAGATCGACAGTTGCTTGACAACTGATCGACAGATAGCTATCTATCAAAATTTAATGAATGAAGCTCGACAGATTCTTGATCGATCAAGAAATCTATCGAGGTTACGGGAATTCAGATTTCCAGATTTGATTTTCGGCCCATGCTTATATATTTGTGTAGGATTTCTTTTCTCACAACCCTAGACATATATAAGGCTTATTTTAGAGACCGTCACATAAGAGAATATAAGGAGAACATATGCAAAAGGTGACCGATGCCTTATTCTCTTTGAAAGAAGCTACTGCGTCTTTGCACCTTAAGGTTTTGTAACCAAGTGCTTCTTGATTTTTATTGTTAATGAAGTGAAGAACTTTGCAGCCAACATCTTCTTCTAGTTGGTGATTGAAGTCGCGTATAGGGATCCATGCAATTAGTGAGTCACGTATTGGGATTCGTGCAAAGAAGTGAGTCACATACTAGGATCCATGCATCAAAAAGGGTGGCGTTCATATATTGAAGAGTTCAGAGGTTCTGAAGCGGTAGAAGGTTTTTGCTTTGAGTTCATCTACGGGAATTGTAGAGTCTAGGGACAAAGGTTTTGTACTAGATCTGAAAATTCTCTTTACTATAGTGGATTGCTTTTTGGGAAGGTTTCCCCCCAAATTTTTTTATTGTGAAACTAGTTTATTTCATTGGTTTTCCTGGGTCATCATATCTTGTCTTATTTATTTTTTCCGCTGCATGATTTTGACATAATATTGATGTTTGTTTGTTTTAACAAGTTTTATTCATAATAAATCTAATTAACAACTTGGATTTAAAACTTGTTAATTCTATTAAATGAGGTCTAAATTTTCCAACATTCATTACAAATTAATTAGAAAATTCCAAATAACCAATATAGGAGAAAAGAGCAACAATATATACTTTAAATTTATTATACCATAAATAAATAAATAAAAATCATATATACACATGCAGCCTTTAATTATTAGATAAAAAGATTATTTTTAGTAAGAGAGAAAAAAAATTTTACCGTGTGTTTTATTATATAAAATTTTTATTCATTTAGGTAAACTTAAGGTGGAGTATTATTATTATATTTTATATTTTTTTTTACCATGGACTTATCATAAAATAAATAAAAAAGTTGTAATGATTTTCTGTTTTTATTTTTCAAATCAATGTGGCACTCTAAGCTTCATAAAATAAAATAAAAAAATTACTGGCTAACTTAGAAATTAGATCGTGGCACTGTCACTTACCTCCATTCTCTTTTCTCCTCCTCAGTTTTAACTTAAAACTCTGACTCTCTTCTACAAATACAAAAGACTGAAGCATCAATGGCGCTGCTGAGGTTCTAACTCAAGAATATTACCTTCTAATTTGGAGGGGGCCATGTTCTATTTTCCTTGAATCCATATCTGAAACAAGCTGAATATATATTCAAAATTTTGTTTTGTTTTTTTTTTTTTTTTCAAATCTTAAGTGGCCATCCAAAATGTGGCTCCATCCAGACTATCTATTCAAGTTACGTTTTCCCTCATACATTGAATTTTCTAGATGAATAGCTTCATATGGGTTATAAGATACAAGGGCCGATGACTAATTTTATTATCTAATTTTTCTATCAAATTAATAATACATCCCAATAATACACTGCATGCACCCTAGCAAGGGTGGATGCTGAACTATGCTGCATGTTGTTAACTTGGCTTTGCCATGTTCATTGTATTCATATCCTTTATGTATTTGCATCCTAGTAATTTTACTTCAATAAGATTTAGTATGGAACAAAACCTATTTCGAGAGTTTTTTTTTTTTTGAAATACTGCAAGCATGATAGTCATTTTGGATGTTACGAAATTTGATTGTCAACTTTAATTAAAAAAAAAATCCATTTTTGGAGAATAACTTCATTTAGAAAAATGCAAACATTACTTCTCCTCGTGATACACTTCAAGAAATGCATTTTATAAAAGGGGGGGGTGGGGGGAGGGGGGATCTTTCTTGGACAATGAATTTCTTGCATTATAAGTAAAGTATCCAATAGAGGCTTTCCAAATTGCCAATGCGCCAAGTTTCATAGTGTAAACTTGGGATCAAGATAGACCACCATAATCTGAAGTAAATCCTCTTTTCTCTTGTTATAATTTTCAGTTATATGGGTTTGTGTTTTTAACAAGCATCCAAAAAGGATTGCCATTGTTGTAAGCTTCTTGTTTGAGATTCAAGTTAATTTGCGTCTAGCCTTCTCACTTAAGCTTGACAGAGATCTTAGCCACTAATTTCACATTTCCTAAGGTACACAACATTAGCCCCACATGCCATACTTATCTTCATTTTGCATAAAGCAGGAGATCATCACTGGAGTAGATATACAGTGTTTGACCACTACAATCAAAGGAAAATGGAAAGTACTCATTTTTTCAACATTTATTCTCTTCAATCTGTTATTTGATGTCTTTCAATCTCTAAACCCTTTTATATTTATTCTTGTTAGGCATTGGAATCTTGCATTTACTAGCAAGGGGGAATTGTATTTTTCGTGCACTTAAGGTTTTTGGTTGGAATCAGAAGGCTTTAGGCAATAGTCCTCTCAAATTATTTCATGATGATATTTCTCAAATACTTGCTTATTATCTTCTTGAAGTGTCACTAATCACATTCATTGTTACATCTTTTGCTAATTTTTTTTGTAGTAAAATTTGTTATAGCTTTAGCATTTTCCAACAAAAAAAAAAAAAAAAAAAAAACTGTATTACAAAATAAAAAGAACAGAATTCTCTTATATAGAAATTATGATATTAAACACTTGTTAAATATTATTTAAGTGGGTTCCTCAAAAAAAATTTATTTAAGTGATAATAAAAAGGCCACATTTAAATAATATATTGCCTTAGGCCGCCAATTTTGTTGGGCTGCCCTTGGGTCTTGCTTTTGCTTTGTTTTCTTTGTTCATACTTTCAAATTATAAGAACAAATATTTTGGTGTATACGAGTTGTCAATCTATCTATTTTTCCCTATGAATGATGTTTAACAACTTGCTTTTGAGTCTATTAACGTTTATTGAGTCCGTTTCTTTAGGCTTTTGTGCAGCCTAAACATGCATTTTTAAACCAATTTGTGTTTTTAAAGAAGCATAAAATGCTATTTCAAATACAAGAGAGTCTAGCTTTTTTACAAAGCCCCTTTTTAAGGTTTCTACAACCACTTAAACTAATGGACTCGTTAATCAATTAGGCAATAAAATGAGGTTTAATTCTCATAAAGTGAACTATCTAATGGACTCGTTAATCAATTAGGCAATAAAATGAGGTTTAATTATCATAAAATGAACTATCTTGTGAATACAATTTGGGAGCCATTAATTGATTTTGCATGTCACTAATCCTATATTTTGAAATATTGTTTTGGTGTAGAGCAGAGAAATATTGGGCGTCACATAATTTTGAATCATGTGAGTTAAATTCCAAAGTAGGTAGGATTGGGACCTATTTGAACTAGATTGGGCTTAAACTATGCATGTCCTCCTTGAGAAACCACTAGTAACCCCTCCGACCACTTTTGTGAAGTAGAGCAGGCAAATATTATTTTACATGGTCATTTTGGTCGTTAGAATAAGTACGCATATAAGAATACATGTGACCAATCTTGACTAGATTCATAATGGCTTCAAAATTTTGAAACTAAATCTTTATTCTTGTTGCGCTATAAAAAATTCCATGTATCTCATGAAATTCACATTAATTGCATAATGCATCACGTTAATTGCCTGTTTGTGTATGACATTTTCGGGTCACATTGCTTTATTTGATAAGATTCATATCAAGCTAATTTTTTATTTGTTGGACTATTATGTGGGGATGTACATCATTGACTATACAAAATTGAAGCACATAAATTTTGTATGACTTTGTTCTATTCATTTTATTATATTAATTTTTGATCATATTAAAATTATGCAAACATTGAGAATAGAAGAAGAAATTGCATCTAACGGTTAAATTCTCAAAATATGAATATAGTAAAAAGTTATTAGATTTTATAATATTACTTAGAATTACACCGAATATAACCTTAATCAAGAAATACATGCCCATATGACAATTGATAAAATATAAATACTATATCACCATTATCTATTTAATTGTTGGCCAAATCAACTAGAATACTGACTAAAGTAATTGGATCACCAAGAAGAATACTACGAATTGTCTTGAGAAATATTTTGAGTATTTTCAAGCAAATTTTACCCATCCCACAGTTTCTTTTCAATCGACGTTTAATAGGCAGCTCCAAATTCTTCAAAGCCAAAATATCAGTTGTTCTGTTCTCCAATTCCTCTACTATCATTTCCCTTATGCAAGAAACATGAACATTATACTCGCCACACTCGGACACATATGAACACACCTCAATTCCCGAAAAATCAATTCGATTGCAAAATATGTACTTTGACTTAGTCTCACAAAGGTGAAATTTCACACGACCAATTCGGTCTTCTTTCTTGAGGTTGAGACAACAAGGGTGCAAATCCAAGTCCTTTTCAGGGCAATGGTAGATGAAACCCTTGACATGTTCCCACAAGCATTGCAATATCTCTTGGTTCTTTTGCCGTAGAGTTCTGAAGGGGGTAGTTGCTCGTAGAATTTGAAAACGAAGCCTTTGAAGATCTTGTGGGTTATGGTGGGCTTGATAAACATGCAATCTTTGTGAAGATCATAGTCACAATCTTCACATTTGTATCTCATTCCATTGCTACCATATTCCTTGCATCCATTGCATATGTAGTATTTTTTTTGTTTGGATTGTTATCTAGCTTGAGCTCATGCTTCTTGGGACAAGTGCAATTTCTCTCCATACCATTGTTATTGATTTCGTTCCGTTTTGGCCAGAACGGCCGGAATATTTCGTACTGGCATGCAAACCGGTACCATTATACCCCCTGTTCTACCTTGGGTCAAATTTCGACCTATTTTGAGGTGTTCCGGCCATTCTGGCCAATTTCGACCGAAATACAAATTTCAACCGGTACTAGATTTTGGCTTAAAAAAAAAAATCCTACCTTCTTCTTCTTCTTCTTGGTTACAGACCCTTCTTCTTCTTTTCTTCTTCTTCTTCTTCTAGGTTTCAGACCCTTCTTTGTCTTCTAGTGGTTTTGGGACCCTTCTTCTTCTCTTCTTCTCTTTTTGATGTTTTCTTCTAGTGGGTTTCGATCCTGCTACCAGTCTGCCTTTCTTTTTTTATTTGTGTGTTGTACATGTAATGTATGTCATTTGTTAGCCTCCTTACTCTTCCTTAAATTCTATGTCCTTTGTTTTCAATTTTTTATTTGTTCTGCTTTTGCAAGCCCACATACTTTTCTATTTTGTCACTTGTGTTTTAAAATTTGATCTTTTTTTTTTCTTTGTTTTGTTTTGTTTTTGTAAGCTCCACGAGACTAACAATAAAAATCAATGTTCCAGCCTTAACCCTTTTACACTATTCCAACTACTAATATTAACATCGTTACTGCATGAGTATCTGGAAGATGTTTAGACCCCTTAAACCCAAACAGATTAACCTAGATAATTAGCCAAGAGATTAACTTAGGTAATTTAAACAATTCTGGGTTAACATAATAACAATCATATCATGTTAAAAATAAATAACACACGATATGATGAACCAAAAAACCAAACTGGTAAAAACCTGGGGAGGATTTAACCTAGCTATCCTCAAGGTAAAACCGAATTCACTATGAAAGAATTGAAGTTTACACAATAGAGACTTAGACCACTAACATCCTATTGCTACCTCGTGTAGGAAACTTACTACCACGACCACGTGACAGCTCCGAGACCACGAACTACTTCTTTCCTTGAATTCTCATCAAAGCACAAGCACACCAGCTTGTATATCTTGAAACTTTTGATTCTACAACTGGATGATTACCAAGCTCTTGACATTAATCTTGAGTTTGGAAACCCTAAGTGTATGTGAAGGTAAACACCTCTAGATCTAACAATTAGATTCACAAACACCACATTCAAAATTCTAAAAACGTGGCTAGGGTTTTCCCTTATATACTTAGGGCAAATCATAAAACCCTACACGTTAAAACGAGCTTGAGCTGAGTTGGAAAATTCTGCAGAAAAACGATCTGCACGACTTTCGATCGATCGAGCCTGACAGATTTGCACAGCAAATTCTGCAGTAACTCAATTCCAACTTTACATAATAAGCACATACTTTGAGCAAGTCTAAAACAAGACTAAAGATTGTTTTGATCATGATTTGCCAACATTACAAATTGAAGTTCTAATACATTAGTTCCTAATTCCTTAGAACTTAACAAACTCTCCCTTTGGCAATCCATGACAAAACACAGACTTAACAAAAAGCTCAAAGTTTTACAAAATAAAAAGCCCATTACAAAACAAAAGCCCTACTAAACAAATTCAACCTAACTACTATCTATCAGTTGCAAAAGTAGACAGCAGCACGGCTGAATCAACCTGTATATTCCTGTAACACTCAACAAACACATAAACTTATGTGTGGAAAATACAAGTAATATAGAAAAGAACTTCTTGATTTCACATAACACAAAATAATGACATATATCATTAATAACATCATAAATATAAATCAATAAGCAATATAGCATAGTGAAACAAGAAACATATACAAAAGATGTATCTCAAATATATCTCCCCTATCATGAGCCAAAAAATGTAAATACACAGTGAAGCACCTAGATACAATCTAACAACTCCACAAGCTCCTCGGTATCACAAAAAGATACAAAGACTCCCCCTAAGACAAAAAACTCCCCATTGATTTATTGTGAAAGAAAACAACCAAAATCAACACAAAGTCAAAAATGAATAAGCCCGAAAATACCCAATGAATGCATGAAATTATGCATGAAAAACTGAAAATAAAAACAAAAAGAGGGGTAAAAGAGACTTACCGGCCTTGGGAGAGTGATCTTTTGCAAAAAGATTGGAGGAAAACGACAAGAATAGCAAAAAGGTGCTTAACCGATTGGTGAGAGAGGAAAAAGGAATTTGAAAATATTTGAACACGTGAAGAACACGAGAAGAAAATTCCATTTAAAAAAAACATTCAGTCCGATTTTCGATCGGTCGAAAATCCTTCAATTGATCGAAAACCAATCGAGTACCGATCGAAACACACAGAAACTTTCTAGGGTTTTTAAAAACAATTTCGATCGGTCGAAAAACAGATTTGATCAATCGAAATTCTAGAAAAAATAGATTTTTGAAAAACGAAGCATTTTTAGTGTAGAAACTCCTCAAAGCATTAGATTTTATGAATAAAATGCATGAGTATGAGATGAAATGCTCTTCAAAAACACATGTATTTATCCCAGTTTTCCCAAAAAGAAGATTTTCTTATAATTTCTCTCAAGAACTCAAACAGCAAACATGTTCTGCATCAATTTCAAGAGATTTTCAAACTGGGTTGGTCAGACAAAAAACACACACAATAACATGTACACAGTTTAGCAGAGAATAACTTGTGTAGTGTGTGCAACTAGCAAAAGCTTGAAAAACATGTGAGGTGATATGCATATAGTGATCAATCACAGTTTCTACAAAATTCATCACATGAATGTGAAAGAGACAATCACTTAAAAAGTTACATCATATAACTCTCACATCTCCTAGAATAAAAGCTTGCAATCATGTAAGTTTCTTAATTTACCTCATAATTTATATCAATTTTAATTGATCAGAAACTTATTAACATAGCTGAGATAATGTACACACCAATTTTATTTTAATTGTGAAATTATTATAGCCCAATAAAGTACACACCAATTTTAGCATTTTAATAAAGGCTACACCTTATGTTCTTTTTGTGCATGTGCTACACTTTCTCGAGCACAAAATCTTATGATATGCACTAAGGTGTTCATGATTGGCTAATAAACAGTGGTGAGATGGTTATTTATGCCTTTCTCAAAAATTTCAAGTCCGACAATCAAAGACATATGAATTCAAGATCAAGATCATGTGATCAACAACTATAACATCTTCCCACACAACATGCTTTACAAAACTTCAGCTAGTAAAATGCAGTATAAGTGCATCCAAGCTAAACAAGGTCCATAAACATGTTATGCAAAATTAGATTGACTAACCTTGTCTTCAAACACATTTTACAAATTTTTTTTTTTAATTTTATAAAGGAAATAAACAACCTAGAATGAAATTCATGAATGTTATGCAATGCAAATCCTAAAAAAAATGGTCACAAAAGATAGAACAATGAAGCACAAGGACTATGAAAGTCAAGAATGACTAAGGACAAAGAATCACACCAATAACTTGATGAAGAGTCTCAAACTTTCCTCTATCAAGTGGTTTGGTGAAAATATCAGCATTCTGACGTTCAGTTGGAATATACTCAAGAGCAACAATTTTCCTTTCAACTAAATCCATAATGAAATGATATCTAATCTCAATGTGCTTAGTCTTAGAATGTTGAACAGGATTCTTAAAGATATCTATAGCACTAGAATTATCACAATAAACAACCATGGTGTCCTGTGATATTTCATAATCACTTAAGAGTTTTTTCATCCAAAGAAGCTGTGAACAACAACTTCCAGCAGCAATATATTTTACCTCAGCAGTAAATAAAGAAATAGAATTTTGCTTTTTACTCATCCAAGCAACAAGATTAGCACCAACATAAAAACATCTACCAGTGGTGCTTTTTCTATCATCAGCATTACCAGCCCAATCAGAATCAGAAAAACCAACAAGAGAAAGATTTGACTCTTTGTTGTAAAACAATCCATAATCACAAGTTCCAGCAACATATTTTATAATCCTTTTAACAGCATTTAAATGAGAAACCTTAGGATTAGATTGAAATCTAGAACAAACACCCACACTAAAAGCAATATCAGGTCAGCTAGCAGTTAAGTATAAAAGAAAACCAATCATGCTTCTGTATAACGTAACATCAACAGACTCACCTGTTGGATCATTTGTTAGTTTTGCATTAGCAGCCATTGGTGTCCTAGCATGTGTAGCCTTGTCAAGTTCAAATCTCTTGACCAAATTTTGCGCATACTTAGCTTGGTTGATGTAAATTCCAAAATCCGTTTGCTTTACCTGCAATCCCAAGAAATAAGTTAGTTCACCAACCATACTCATCTCAAACATAGCCTTCATTTCATCTGCAAAAGATTGAGCAAGAGAATCATTAGTAGCACCAAAAACAATATCATCAACATAAATTTGAGCAACTACAAAATGACTCTTATCCTTTCGTATGAAGAGAGTGGTGTCAGCAAATCCTCTTTTAAAACCATGGACTGTGAGATATGCAGTTAGTCTATCATACCAAGCCCATGGAGCTTGTTTCAACCCATAGAGGGCTCTCTTCAACTTGTAGACATCATCCGGCCTGTGAGGATCAACAAAACCTTTTGGCTGTTCAACATATACTTCTTCTTGCAACATGCCATTTAAGAAAGCACTCTTAACATCCATTTGATACAACTTGATGTTCATATGACTTGTTATGGCCAAAAGTATTCGAATAGATTCCAATCTTGCTACTGGTGCAAAGGTCTCATCAAAATCAATCCCTTCTACTTATGTGTACCCTTGAGCAACAAGCCTTGATTTATTTCTAATAACAGTTCCATGTTCATCTGACTTGTTCTTGAAAATCCACTTAGTTCCGATAACATTGACTCCCTTTGGTCGAGGGACTAATTCCCACACATCATTCCGAACAAACTAATGAAGTTCTTCATGCATAGAATTTACCCAATCAGCATCTTTTAGAGCTTCATCCACTTTTTTCGGTTTAAATTGGGATAGATAGCATGAGTGAGTAATCACATTTAATGCTTTGGATCTCAATCTCATGTTATCATTCAAACTCCCCAATATATTAGTAGCAGGATGATTTAACTTAACTCTTGAGGATGGACCTTTGACCAATGAAGTAGAGGTACCTTGCTGTTCTGATGGACTTTGAAACTCTCTTTGTTCTTGTTGAGCTTCATGAACTGGTGTTGAAGGTTCTGAACTTGATGGCACAAATGTTGTATCATTCAATACCATCAACTTTTCCTCTGTATGCTTTCCCACATAATTTTCAAGTAGAGAATCATCAACTTCCATAATCTTTTCCTGAACCGGAGGTGCATTTTCTGAATGACCTTCTGAGTTTAATTCATCATTGATCACAACATTTGAAGACTCTATGACTGTTTTAGTTCTCAGATTGTACACTCTGTATACTCTACTGGTGGAAGAGTAACCCAGAAAATAACCCTTATTACTCTTAGCATTAAACTTTTCCAGGTTCTCTCTATCACGTAGAATGTAACAGTCACTACCAAATATTCTGAAGTATTTAACAACAGGCTTCTTCCCTCTCCAGAGTTCATAAGGAGTTTGCTTGGAGTTAGGTCTGAAATATACCCGATTAAGTGTGTGACATGCAGTATTAACAGCTTCTCCCCAAAAGGATTTAGGCATCTTCTTGTTATGGAGCATGACACGAGCCATTTCTTGTACAACTCTATTCTTCCTTTCCAATATTCCATTTTGCTGTGGTGTTTTAGGTGAAGAGAATTCCTGATGTGTGCCTTGATTATTGCAAAACGTAGCCAGTTTTGTGTTCTCAAACTCTTTTCCATGATCACTTCTAATTCTGGCTATCACAGTTCCTTTTTTTACTTGCAATTTTTTGCACAGGTGAATCATTTTTTTAGGAGCCTCTGCTTTATCTTTCAAAAGTATAACCCATGTGAATCTAGTAAAGTCATCCACAACAACTAGAATATACTTCTTTCCACCTAAACTCTGAACTCTGGCAGGACCCATGAGATCAATGTGCAGCAACTCCAAAGGGTCTTGTAGTTTGAACATCAGTTACAGACGGATGTTTGGACTTCACTTGTTTACCCATCTGACATGGTCCACAGATGCATTTTTCAATCTTCTCAAACTTGGGCAACCCAATAATTGCATCACATTTTGAAATCTTCTCTAATTACTTGAGACTAGCATGTCCCAACCTTTGATGCCATAAGTCAACTTGATTGATCTTAGCACTGAAGCATTTGTTACTTATACTTGGAGTGATACCATAATAGTTGTCAGCTGTCCTCACACCAACACACATACAGTCACCTCCTTCATAAAGTATTTCACATTCATGTTTAGTGAAGAACACATTTAGTCCATTGTCACAAATCTGACTTATGCTAAGTAAGTTAGCCTTCAACCCATAAACATACCAAACATCTTCAAAGACTGGTAATCCTGGAATATCCACAATGCCAATGCCTCTGATCACAGATTTGCTTCCATCTCCAAATGTGACTGTTCCAATCTTTCCTTTGAAGAGTGTCTTGAACAAAGCTTTATTTCCTATCATGTGCCTGGAACAACCACTATCTAAATACCAAAGACAAGAATCACGTGCCTTTAAGGCGGTTAAAGCAGCATAGCACAAGTAATTATTATCATATGTGATTATACCAAGACACTCAAGAAAATTTTTAACATAAATGGTAAAAGACAAACACACCAAGTAGACAATGTGGCAAACTAATGAGAAGATTTTAGGGAAATCCATAACAACAGGGGTCAAGGATCAGCTCAAAGATCAAAAGATCAAAAACAAAAAGCTACCCGCTCTGATACCACTTGTAAGATGTTTAGACCCCTTAAACCCAAACAGATTAACCTAGATAATTAGCCAAGAGATTAACTTAGGTAATTTAAACAATTCTAGGTTTACATAACAACAATCATATCATGTAAAAGTGTGGAAAATAAATAACACACGATATGATGACCTAGGAAACCAAACCGGTAAAAACTTGGGAAGGATTTAACCTAGCTATCCTCAAGGAAAAACCGAATCCACTATGAAAGAATTGAAGTTTACACAATAGAGACTTAGACCACTAACATCCTATTGCTACCTCGTGTAGGAAACTTGCTACCACGACCACGTGACAGCTCCGAGACCACGAACTACTTCTTTCCTTGAATTCTCAGCAATGCACAAGCACACCAGCTTGTATATCTTGAAGCTTTTGATTCTACAACTGGATGATTACCAAGCTCTTGACATTAATCTCGAGTTTGGAAACCCTAAGTGTATGTGAAGGTAAACACCTCCAGATTTAACAATTAGATTCACAAACACCGCATTCAGAACTCTAAAAACGTGGCTAGGGTTTTACTTTATATACTTAGGGCAAACCATAAAACCCTACACGTCAAAACGGGCTTGGACTAAGTTGGAAAATTCTACAGAAAAACGATTTGCACTACTTTCAATCGATCAAATCTAATTCTCGATCGATCGAGCCTGACAGATTTGCACAGTGAATTCTGCAGTAACTCGATTCCAACTTTATATAATAAGCACATACTTTGAGCAAGTCTAAAACAAGACTAAAGATTGTTTTGATCATGGTTTGCCAACATTACAAATTGAAGTTCTAATACATTAGTTCCTAATTTCTTAGAACCTAACAGTATCAGATGTTAATGGCTAACCAACGAACCCACTAGTGGTTTTGGTGGAATTTTTTAATGATAAATATCTTGTCCATGGGCTAGGCTAGCTGTTAAGTCTATGAGAGCCCTGGACCCTCCTTTACATGTATTTGGTTATTCTTTTAATAAAAGTATTCTACCTTTTCAGTCAAAAACAAAAACTACTAATGTTAACATCAATTTTTTTTTTAGTATTATTACTCTTGTTATATTTTATAAATGATTGAACTGAAACTTATTATTATTATTATTATTTGGGCTTAATTGCTTAAAGATTAGATATTAGTTGAAATATGTACTTATAACTTCTTTAAAACCTTTAATAATTTATATAGGGTTTTTTATTAATAATATATATATATATATATATTTGTTATAAAATAACGTAACTCCGAAACACCTTGAAATGGAACGTTGAAATAGGTCGGTACCGAAATATTCCATTTCAATAGGCAAACCAAAACGGGGTTCAAAACGGTATCCATAACATTGCTCCATACTACTGCTTATCTTCTTTTTTTTTTTTTTTTCTTTTTTTGAGAAGCACTACTACTGCTTATCTACACCAAAGATGTCGTATATAATTCCTTTACATACATAGTGTTGGAATATTTTTATAAAGATGACAATATTACTATTATTGTTATTATTAAATGTTGATATAAATGTATTAATAGAAATTGGATTCTTTCTTTGATGTCTTTCCTATCTTGAGTTGGCCAAATTAATGCATATTGATTAGCAAACCTTTCCAAATGTTGGTGCACCTGATTTACTTCCTTATTAAGTATTTTCTTTCACAACTCAAACGTTTTCTGAATTGCTAATCTGATATGTTTCTTTCTCATGATAGCCAAAGAATGAAAGTAATAAACATGAGAATTTATTTCTAATGTATATCTCACCAAATGTATAATAATTTGGCATGGATTTTTTGGCACATTCTATAATGCCCACCTTTTTTTGTGTGAGTATGGTACTCATTCATAGATCTAACCATTGATTTCACTTGTTTTGATCTTGGCGGTTAACGTGATTTTAATGAATTACCAATTACCAGTCAAGCAAATAACATATAAAATCCAATACCCAAAACTTTAAGGGAGTAAAATCCAAATTTTGAAACATCAAGGTATAAATCCAAACACCTCGAAAATTTAGAGGTGTAATTTGCCATTTATCTTCTTCTTTTTCTTTTTCTTTTTCTTTTTTTTAGTCAAATTTTTTTCTAATTCTTGAGCCTTTTATATTTGTATTAAACTCTTATTAAAAAAAAAAAATCATGTGATCATATTAAGAAGATTTGGGTTTTCAAATGATGGTTTTAATGATTTATTTTGATTGGTTTTTTTTTTTTTTTCCACTAGGAATTTTGGAGCACTAGCATTTGTAATGTTGTGAAATCTAAATTGAAGTTTCATAATAGGCAGATTCAAATTGCAAATCAAGCCACTTGCTTCAGTTTTTCCCCAATGGAAACCCATGTGAAAATTTCCCATTGAAGAATCCCTCAGCAAGTTTGAAATGTGAAACTTTAATTTTTATATATTTATTTATTATATAGAAAATTTGATTTCATACATAAATCATTGTACTCATTCTAGTTTTTCATTTATGATTACTAGTGCATCTTCCTTTTTATTCAATGACTTTGAAGTTTCTGAAATGCGTAAACTAGTCAGTATGGTGTGTAAAGGTGGAGGATCCCAATATATGTCATTCAATAATAAATTGACACACATAGTAGTTGGATCTCCTTCAGAGATGTAATAAGTATTGACACTTCTAAGCGAAAAGATTATTTGTAAAAATAGAAATTGGTTCTTTCTTGATGCGATTCTTTAAGGTCCCTAGCTAGTATGGTGACTTATTACATTAATGTGATATTCCTTTTATTCAAACTAACATGTAGTCCATGATTATGCATGGAAACATTAACAATTGTGATAATAAGATATTCATCTCAGTAGACTTGGTTTCCACATTGAGCATTCTGAGTATAAAGGTAACTTAAGACCAAAATTTAAAAATCAAATTGGATACAGCACAAAATTAAATTGCAATTAAAAATTAATTTGATTTGATTTGAATTCTAAAATTGTACTTCAACTTAATATAACTAGATGATATTCCTCGTGATGCGCAAACTTCTCTACAATTTCATTTGAAATCATTTTTATGTATGTTAAAATCTACATATAATACTTAATACTTATTTTTTGTATAATTTGCCCACGATATTGTTAATTTTTAAACTTGATTTTCATAATTCATATTTTCTTTTAAAAAAAATTGTATAACACTTTAAGATTAAAATATATTTTAATATTTACTGTTAAAAGTAGACTTTATTTTTCAAACTGATTAAATGATTTTGAAATATAAAAATAATAATTTAAAGTATATAATACTTTTATATCCTAAAATTACATAAATTTCAGTAACCTACCAAACACTTGCTCAATCACACTATTCTCACAACCAAATATGGAGACCTTGATCACAAACACCCAATTAATTATCTTAATGAAATTAAGGAAATTATTTGTAAGTATCAACATATAGAGAATGTGATTAAATAAAGAGAAATTTGCTAAAAACACATTCATTTATCAAAATTCAATTGTCTTTAGTTGGGTTTTCGTATCATTGAAAAAAAAAAGTGAAAACTTTTAAATCACCATCTATTTTTGTTTTTATCACTATGGCTCATACAACACAAAATAGCAGTAAAATAAACTTACAAAGAAACCTACAAATTATGAATTCTAACACAAAATTTAAATAATAAAAAAATAGTTCAGTTCATAAATAATCAATTAAAATATTTCTTTTTCTCTTTCTTTAGTTCCAAAAGGATACATTTATAACTTTCACAAACCCAAATCTCAAACACCCAAAGACTCCAAGCAAATCATAATCTTCACAAAATCTACAATGTTTGACTTCAACATTAAACCGTAAACTACCATCACTGAATAAAAAAACGCTAGCCCCCTTCTTGGTCATAGCTTACTCATACAGGTTACGATCAAATGATACTACAACGTTGGAGTTATGTAAGTTTCATTGAAAGGTTGAAAGTAAATGACATCGTTTTTTGTCTAAGTGTACCTGAGATTGGATGGTATGAAAGGCTATGGACATGTGTATATAAAGGAGTAGAAGTGAAAAGGGTGAATGGAAATGCAAAGAGTTTTTTGTGTGTGTGAGAAATGAAAAGTCTTGAAATATTTAACAAAATGAAACAAATATTAGTCTTAAAACATTGAATAAATAATGTAACAAAAATAGTCTTGAAACATTGAACCAAAGGAAATAAAGAATCCCTACTTTTAAATTAAGAATGTATGATTTTCCTATCAATCTTGATGGGGCACATTATAGAGCATCTCTATTGTTGTTGTTGTTTCTCAATTGTGGTGTTCATGGCATTTAATCTAATCCAAAAGCGATATACATTATGTTCATGGCATTTTAAGTTTTTCCCCCTCAAACCATCAAGGTGCTTGAATAATTACTTTGGCTTTGGAATTTTCTTATTTATTATTAAAGCAAAGTTACACTCAGAATTATATATGATTATCATTGTACATATTTTTTTGGCAAACAGATCATTAATTAATGTAGCTTCTAGCACCTCATTTATGTTGACTCTTCTCTGGAATTTTGTATTTACAATGACATATTTTCCCCCACATGTTAATGTAAATCAGTCATCCTTGACTTATAAGACCTTTGTCTACTATTTGAGAAGAGCTACTAAATTAAATTGAAAGGTCAAGAAAACTTAATTTTTCTTTGTATCTATTATTTAATTTGTAACTCTTGAAGCATAAGGGAACTCTAAGTGTTTTTGTGCTCTCAACCGGCAAATAGCTTGAGAAACTTTTTGAAAACAGACAAATTTAGGACTCGGTGAATGCATGTGCTATTGGTGACCTTTAAATTCTATTAACCTGTATAAGAAGTGTTGGCTTTAATAGGATTGATCCCAGAATTCTTGGTCAAGTCAAGTACTATGCAAATATGACATCAAATTGCTATGTGAATATCTTTTGGTCTTCTACTGGAAGGCAGGGGCTCTGTTTTGGTCCTATCTGCATCGAACCCAGTAAAAAAAGAAAGAAAGAAAGAAAGAAAGAGTAAAGCTATGAGTATATAAAAAAAAAAAAACTAAAATTAAAAATTAAAAAAATGAGAGAGTAAAATTTATTTATGGTTTGAAAAATGTTTAACTCTTAAACTAGGTATTATTTGAACTTATATAATCTTATGGTTTGAAAAAAAGCTATGTATTTTTCATTCAAACTAAATATTGTGACCTATCCAAGTTTAGAGGATTTCTTTTATTATTGTTTAAAAATAAATATATAAAATTAATTGATAAAAGATTATCCAATAAAAGTTGACACTTGACAGCAAAATTTTTTTCCAAAATGTTTGGTAGCAATAAAAATATGACATGTGTCTTGTTGTGTGTAATATGCATGACTAACTTGATTGGTTAGGTTAAGTGAGTCATGTACACATGATAAAGACAAATGATATCTTCTTATTAGTGATTGAAGCCCAAAACTTCAAACATTTATTTAAAATATAAGGTTTAGATTGTCAAAGTCTATTACAACTTAATAATCACCAATTCAAAACAGTAAACCTGAAAAAGCAAAACAAAATATATGTTAAACAAAGCATAAATCCAAATGGTTGTCAAAAGAAAACATTAAATCTACAATGTAATATGCAAAATGCCCATAACTTTTACCAAAACTGCACATACAGTTCCAAATCTATATGCAAAACCCAAATCCAGATTCATTCATATATAGATATAATTGTTAGTGTTATGAAGATACATTTCTTCCAGGATTGACATAAATTTGGTTTGAAATTTCTCCTATAATGTGCTATGACCAAAAACAATATCTCAATAGTATTATACAAGAAATTGGGATGTAGCATCCATCATTGTAGCTAATTACCGAGGAATATGTTTTCCCAAATCTTGTTTGCAGCATACATATCTGTCAATACCCGATGGTAAATGAGACAGCATGAAAATACATTAAGGGCACGTTTGGTATGCTCTAATAGCTCCTGTAATGGAATAGTTATTCAAGTGTAATAGCAATTTGGTCATTTGGTTTCATCTTTATTATATGGATTAGTTATTACAATGGAATGACTATTCTTTAAATTGAAGAATAGTTATTCCTCTTTAAAATCAATGTAATAGTTGTTCCTTAGTGCATATAATAAGATTTAAAATTAATATATTTCCAAAAATATAAAGTTCCCTTATACATCATCTTTTAGAAGCTTTTCATATGTAACAACCAAACTTATGAATAGTAATAGTTATTCCATTACAATGTCCTCTATTCCCAGTAATAAAGATTACTTTTCCTAATGTAATCTACATTCAGTATACCAAACGTACCCTAATTGTCCAAGTCATAGCTAATTTGCTCAAAGCATCTTTCTAGATAGGATAGTATGGTAGCAATATATCCTTAGAATAGACCACCATTGTCCAAGTCATTTGACCTCCATAAATTGATTGTGTAATCCCAAGAACCTGAAAATACATAAGCATATGGAACTAGAACAAACCTTAGCTAAACTTTAAACCTCAACTTACAAACATAATATATTTTTTTTTAGTTATAGTTAATGTTAGAGGTATATTAGACATATTAGCCCAATATAATAGGCCCAAGCTTAGTCCTACTTGCACTAATAGTCTAGGATTTAGTCGCCTATATATACTCATGTTAGAGTTCATTGTAACACAGGTTTTTGTACTACACTCTTACATAATAAAGATGTAGCCCTTAAGGGATTTCTCCGTGGATATAAGCCGACAAGGCTGAACCATGTAACTCTCGTATTCTTGGTGTTCCTATTTTATGCATCCCCTTCCGCATTCACTCCAGCATATACAACATGGTATAACATATTGTGTTGGAAATAATATATTTAACATGGTATCAGAGCCAAACTTCGTTCTTGGCATCAAACAAACATCTCTAGGAAGGAAAGAAGATTATCACTTGCACACCACCATCTGAAGTCACACATGCTTGCCTGCTGGATCTAGACTCCACGGCATCTCGCAGCCACCATGGCTTTGGGCTATGTCAAAATCAAATAACCAAGCAAGCTATGACTTAACTTAACAGATTTACGCAAATCCAAGCTTTGCCAGATAAAACCAACACCACAAACGTGCTCCACAACCTCCTGCAGCGAAAACCCAAAAATATGGTCACCTAAAGAGTTGCCATGCCCCTCCACACGCCTCAGTTGTCTTCGAAAAATCTCCCATGTGCCGCCACAGATTCCTGACTTCCAGATGGTCTCTAGGCACACGCACCGCTTTGTCGTCCTCCTCGTCCGCCGCTCTACGTAACCTGAGATTGCGGCTTTCATCCAACTACTCATGTGCCCTCACGTGCTTCCAGGATTTCTAGTATCTACTCCATGTGCCGATGGACTTTGCACGTGCCATTCATGCGCCAACCCCTATGATGATGTCATCTTGACATCAGCAAATGCCACATCAGCTTGATCCACATCAGCCCTAACTATGTCATCAGCCACGCAGCCCGCCACGTCAGCAGTGTTGCCTCGTCAGCCCACGTCACCTTGCTGACTATTGAACTAGACCGACCTGACCCAGACCACCCAGATTTGACCCGTGAGCTCTGATCATGGATTTTGACCAGGATCCGTTGACTTTAACATTTGTTGACTTTGACTTTTACGTTGACCTTTGACCAAAAGTTAAAATTTTCGAGAGGGCTTATCTTGCTCAGTTTTTTGCGTAGATTCCAATTTTGGACTCTGTTTGTTCATTTGAAGCTCCAAAATTGGACAATTGGCATATTATTTATTGTCGTGTCTTTAAAGGCATTCTTCAAGGCATCTCCAAGTGATCTCCTCATGCTTATCTAACCTCAAGCCTTCATCAAGCTTTCACCTTGAGTTCGAGGAAGGGTGTTAGAGGTATATTGGCATATTAGCCCAATGTAATAGGCCCAAGCCTAGTCCTACTTGCACTAGTAGTCTAGGGTTTAGTCGCCTATATATACTCATGATAGGGTTCATTGTAACATAGATTTTTGTATTACACTCTTACATGATAAAGATGTAGCCCTTAAGGGATTCCTCCGTGGATGTAAGCCAACAAGGCTGAATCACGTAACTGTCGTGTTCTCGGTATTCCTATTCTATGCATTTACTCTAGCATATACAACATGGTATAACACATTGCGTTACTAATAATATATTTAACAGTTACTAGGAAATGAACACCAAACACTGAACCACAGCAGTAACGACACTAACACTGTGGCACACTACGAAATCTATGGTATGCCTCCACAAGGGAGTTGAAAGTTCAAAACTATGATAAAGATTTGCAAGTCAAAATCTGAAGATCTGCTATGAGTGTTTCGACTAAATGTTCTTTTCTTTCTATTTATAATTATTTCAAGAGATTAAAAAACAAAAACTAAGATCAAAAGTGCCTCTGATTGCTTTAACAACTGTGACTTTCGGATCATTTTGGCATTTTAACAGAAATGTTCAAAAATCGGTTAAGCCGTTTCGGTTTTTAGTTTTCACGGTTAACTAGCCAGTTTTCAGGTTAATTGTGGTTTTTTTATGATTTTCGGTTCTCAGTCATAATCGGACCAGATTAGTGTCTGGTTCCTGGTTAAACCGATTGAATCGGGCGGGCCGGTTCGGTTTTTAAAACCATTCATATACATTAGATTAGGCTAGAGTAGAATTTCTATCTTGTATAAAAAAATAAAATAAAATAAAATAAAAAATTGTAAGGTTAGACATATTTTGTTTTATAGCACGTGTGCTATCCAAGTTTTGTTGAAATTTTTGTTCATTGTGCAAAAAATAAAGAGTGTAATATAAAATAAAAAAATCCATCAAAAACCCAATAAAGAAAAAAGAAAAGAAAAAGAAAGAGAGAGTAAAGTTATGTGTATATAAAAAAAAAAAAAAAAAAAAAAAAAAAAAAAAAAAAAAAAACCTAAAATTAAAAATTAAAAATGAGAGAGTAAAACTCATCTATGACTTGAAAAATGTTTAACTCTTACACTAGATATAATTTGAACTTACATAATCTATATATATAATTAAAATCAAAACTGAGAGCAAATCTAAAAGTAAATATTTTTTAATTATCAAATGAGGTAGGCTAGTCCTAGAAACTAGAAGTCTCATTTAAGCTCATGTAAGATATATATACTGCCCCACTTCATTATTATCAAAAAGATGAATATTTTATAATTAATTTATTTGGTGTGTGTTTACTATCATGTTCATTGACCTCTTTATCCAGAGCCTATAATAATAAGACATATTAATAAGTTGAAACTTGAAACTTGTGAATTGGTATATGCTTTAAGTACTAAGTTGTGAAAGATGTGGGGTTCAAGTGATAAGTTTAATTGTAATGATATCTTTTGTGGTATTTTATGTTTGTGGCTCAAACCGCATTTCCTCCTATCTACTATTTACCAATAAATTTTTTTATCTTGAAAAGAGACCGCGAATAATTTGTATTTATGTAAAATTATAAATGTGTGCATTAATATATTCTTTTATGGCCAGTGTTTTTACCAACTTTAATTGAAACTTTTCACCCAGAATAGTTGTATATAGTTTAAGGGGAAAATATGTGTTTGGTTTTAAAAGTTTAGAACAATTAGCAAATCGTAAACACAATCTTGTCTAGATATAAATCCCAGAGTCTAAATGTATTATTAGACAATACTCAAGGTGATACAAGTCAAGATTCAAAAATATACAAGCTGCAGAAAGAAGAGTTCAGAAACTGTCTGGTTCGACTGATCGAAAGATAGGCTCGACAAATCAAAATACGTATCTACAAAATTTTAAGTTCTTCCTAACAACAATTCAAGTTCATTAAGGATTAGGGTTTCAGATCTACTTCTTCTAGTATAAAAAGAAAACTCTAAGCACGTTTTTAAAAGGCTTTTAAAAGAGAGAAGAGTGTGCCTCTTTTATATCTAGGGTTTTGTACTCAAAAAGCTCTCTCATATCTTCTATCGGTGTTATTCGTTGAAGAATCTCAAGATTTGGTGTCATAGAAGTTACTACCTTCTCTAGTCATTAAAGGCGCTGATGATCTAAACCTTCAAGGGTGGTCTTGGAGTCACAAACAGAAGAGTTTGTGTTGATAAACCTTTGAGTGAAGTCTCAAAGTCACAAGTGTGGGTGCTTGTGTTGCAAAGGCCTAATAGAGAAAGAGTCTGTGGATTCGGAACTTACACGTGGTCGTGTCAGTAAGTTCTACATGTGGTAGCAATAGGATGTTAGTTGTTTAAGTCTTATTGTAAACTTCAATTCTCTATAGTAGATTTACTTTTTACCTTGAGGATAGTTAGGTTAAATCTTCCTCAGATTTTTTACCGGTTTGGTTTTCCTGGGTGATCATATCATTATATTCTTTATTTTCTGCTGTTTTACATGATGTGACTTTATTGCTTTAACCTGACCTGAATAATAAATCTAAGTATTCACTTGGTTAATTAATTAGGTTAAACAATCTAGTTTATAGGGATTTAAAACCTAACAATATTTACTTCTTTTTTTTTTGTTGAATATCATTTAAATAATATTTGTTTAATTTTCTATATTATAATTTTTTAATTGAAGCCACTTTTTATACTTTTTAAAGTACGAAGTTACTAGTTAATGTATTTTTTTGTAAACTTATTAATATTTTATATTTAAGTTTTGCTAACATCTACTTTTTAATTGATGATATAATTATGGTCACCGTTCATGGATTATTAAAAAATTATATAGGATGTCATTGTCATTTTTTTAATAATTATGGTCACCTTCCAAGTACTTCACCTACCAACTTCACTATTCCATACTTCTCAATGTTGGGTTACTTCAGAATTTTAGCAGCCAAATTTTAATTCAGAGGGTTTTATTTTAATTAAAATATATATAGTATTTTTTATTAAATATTTTTTCAAAAAACACAACCCTCAAATTTTTATTATAATCAAATTAAAAAGAAATGTTTCTAAACAAACCAATAGCATAGGTGGGAAAGATACTTTCTTTGGAGTGGTATTGATGCTCCTAAGATACCTTTGGTGGAATGGGCTAAGGTTTGTATGTCGATGCAGAATGGAGGTTTAGGGATTTGACGACTGAGAAGATTTATTTCTGTTTTGTTAGGCAAATGGTTATGGAGAACGGAGAGAGATGCCCTTTGGAGGAAGGTTATTGAGGCAAAATATGGGGATGGAGGGAGTGGTTGGTGCACCAAACTGGTGTTAGGGACTTATGGTGTTAGTGTGTAGAAATCCATTAGAAGTGGTTGGTTGGACTTTTCTAAATTCCTTCGGTTTGATGTGGGTGATGGTAGCATTTCCAGAATTGTATAGTATTAGTCAGAATAGGGAGTTTTTAGTGTCGAAGGTTATGCAGTTCTCTGATGGGTGGCTGCATTGGAACATTCTATTTCGTTGTCCTCCGCAGGATTGGGAGGAAGCATCGATTGATTTGTTTTGGGATGTGCTTTATTCCACAAATGTGTGGGGCGTTGGTACTGATAGACTTTGCTGGAAGCCATCATTGAGTAGAGGTTTTGAGGTTCGAAGTTTCAAGGTTCAAAGTTTCTATCACTCTTTATCTCCTTCTTCTGTCATTGATTTCCCTTGGAAAAGGGTGTGGAATCAAAGGTTCCTCCTAGAGTAACGTTCTTTTCTTGGATTGCTGCCTTAGGAAAGATCTTAACTATAGATAATCTTTGGAAGAGGCATATTGCAACGATAGAGTGGTGCTTTATGTGTAAAAGGTGCGGGAAATCGGTGGATCACCTTCTCCTTCAATGTCCTATAGCTTATGAGTTGCAGTCAATGGTTTTTTGTTTGTTTGGTATTCAATGGGTTATGCCATATAAAGTTAGTGAGTTGCTGGCTTCTTGACAGGGCAACTTTGGTATGCATCAAAATATAGATTTATGGAGGTTCGTGCTGCATTTTTTGTTTTGGTTCTTATGGTGGGAGCAAAATGCTAGATGCTTTGACTATTGTGAACAGTCTATTTTTGACATTAAATCTTTCTTTTTCCGTACTCTTCTTGATTGGAGTGTAGTTTTGCCTTTTTATTCTTGTTTTTCTTTCTCCGATTTTATTAATTGTTGTAATTTGGGCTCTTGATTTGTGCCACTTTAGTACATTTCCAATGTACTTGGTTTTTTCTAATAAAATTTCTTACGTTACTTATAAAATAAAATGTACTTGGTTTTTTCTAATAATATTTCTTACGTTACTTATAAAATAAAATAAAAAAACAATAGTTTAACCTGAAAGCACCCATGATCTACTTTAAAACTAAATTTGATGAGCTAATTACAACCGGATTACTTTTGTAAAACTAAAACTGATTCAAGATCTAATTTGGTCCAGAACCTAATCACTAAGGATTTAAGAATTTTGGTGCATCACTCTTAAGAATAGGCTCATGGATGGTAACATCTCAATTTTTTACCACAATTTAAAATTTTGGACTCTTAAAATAACTAAGTACCACAATTTAAAATTTTAAACTCTTACCATATCTAAGAAAAAAAAATGTGCAGGTACAACCTCCACGTGAAGGTGCTTTGGTAGTAAAGATTTATTTTGCCAAGCAAAAACTAGTATGGGAAATTCTAGAGAATGCTTTGAAGAAAAAGATTGAAATACAATGGTCTAATATTTTAGGAATTCGAGCTAAAATTATGGAAGATAAGTTCAGACTTACTGATAATCAAGCTCAAACTGACAGGTTTGTATTGTTTTCTATTTTTGAAATTTTATAGTTGACATTGCTTTTGGTTTCTACATTACAATATTTGTTTAGTTCATTTGTTATTTTGTCACATCTTTCAACACATATTTTTCTAGTTGTAAATGTTTTATTCTGTTTTAGGAGTTCTAATGATTTTTTTGCTAATTAATGAATTATTTTTCTAGTTGTAAATGTCTTATTCTGTTCAAGACTTCAAGGAATTATAATGAATTTTGTTGTTGGCATGCTATCCTCAAGTTGCGCTATCTTGAATTTCCTCCAGGAACCCTTGACAAACACTATGAGAAGCTCCAGCAATGTGACCCCAATTTGTTAAAGTTGATCCAAAGACCTTCCCAAGTCTTAGTTCTCCTTACTTCCATACAGATTGCAATAATGGGAGTAAAGAATTTTCTTTGGATTTTTATAGACATGGGCAGTTACCTTTACCATTATCAAGTATGCATTCGCCATTTAAATCTTTTCAACAAATTCAGGTATATGAACAAGCCCACAAACAATACCTTCTCATGACAAATTCAACTTCACCAACATCAGATATTGCATTGTGCATATTCCAATTCCATACTGTTCTAAGGCTTCAATTGTAACTTGGTTTTTCAAATCTTTTGTGACGATATAGTTATGGATTTCTCTCCACATTCAGATGAAGCCATTAGCAACCAAGGAGTTGGTGATCCAAGGATGGCAATGTGGTATCAAAGGATGACTAATTCTGCAAATGTTCTAGGGATAGATCAAATGCAAGGGCCATTTTCTATGGCTATACCAACACAAGTAAATCCAGCCATATCTAGTCAAAACTATATATATAAAATATAATATTATATAAAACAAAATAAGATCAGGTGACTTCAAAGTAACATCAAAAACCTATCAGGAAATTAACAATGCAATTTTGTGCTGGAAGTTTTAGTGTATTGGTGCAGTGAAGATTGATGGTAGGGTGTCTGGCGATCAGGGAAGCTCTATTGAAAGCAATTCAACTAAACATCAACTCACATGATGGTTGCAAGGAGATAGAAAGAATGATCAAAGGCAACAAATCAAATGGAAAATAGAGTCCTCAGTTGAAGACATTCAAAGTAAGCTATGCGGCAAGAATCCCAACAATTTGCCAATCTTGCCTCAAATAGTTTCATGAACATATTTGGGTCTGAGATGACTATGTTGCTGGTTAGAACTTTATGTTATTATCTTCACATAAACTTTTCTTTTTTGTTGTATCCAAAAATAGTTGTGTCCAAAAAATAAGTCCTCGAAGAAAAAAAACGTGATACCCTCTATTCCAAACAAAGACAGACCTACCACCCTTAACTGTAACGCATGCCCTGTTACATAGAATGTTCCAACTTACCAGATTACAGAACCTGTCAAACAAATGAATTGGGAACAGGTTCCATGAATATGGGAAAGAACATGCCTCTGCCTTATATAAGAACCTGTATCCAGACTTGATTTATTCTGAAACACTTTCCAACCACACAATGGCAATTCTTGCATGATTGAAATTGGATAATGTGAAACCTGGTCTACTTTAAATCAGAAACCTCCATACACTGCTACAGCTTTCTTTTAATTTTTTTGTACAATAAGTTTTGGCTCAAATATATATATAGATAGATAGATAGATAGATAGATAGATACAATCCGTTTCAATCTACCAAGAAAAAACATATCATTACATATTATTTCCTGCAGCAACTTTGCACCCCAGAGGACAGCAGTAGAAATCATAAATGAGATTTCATTGTGATAGTGAAAATGAATCACTAAATGAGATCTGATATGTTCAAGTGCAAGTATGCTGTTTACAAAATAAGTCCATCTAAATTCCGCAATAACTAATTCAAGCAACAAATACAACCATCCCTTGTAGAAATATTCACAATACTTTGCTATTGTAAAAAATGCATGAATCAAGTTAACATCATACAGCACAATGGTTGTGCAAACGTAGTTTCAGACATCATTTGCCAAGTTCACTTTTTATTTATTAAGTAAATGATTTTATTCCAAATAAGTACCTCATTAATAATACGAAATACTAGATAGCCTAAAGAATTGCAACTGAAGAATTAGATAGCATAATAATGTTAATTTTATTCCAATAAAATGAATTGAGAAAAACTGATGACAAATCAAAATCTAGACTAAATAACCAGATTTGCACCACCCCACATCTGTTATAAATAGCTCGTTTAACAAGGTTACTCTTGTTGATAAGAAATGATATGGGAACTGGCATAGTGGCCTTTTTTGTAACTTTCAAGTGGGGGAGGTGATGTTTGAACCCAGGTTCTCTACTCTTGAGAAAAACAGTAACGGCATTGCGTCACAAGGCTCTTGACAAGACATAGTGACTTGTGTCTTCAAACTTGGTTGGGTGATTTACTAGAATCTTCTTGTATGGCTGGAGGATCACCAGATATGCTTGCAGCTTCATATGCACCTCCTGCATTCAATTCACTAAAACTCATTTTCTTTAATGAAGAGGGAGAATTCTCCGTTTCTTTGTTTTCATTAGCCCATTTTTTTCCTTTTCCTTTTCCTTTTTCTTTTTCATTCTCAATTTCTTTATTAGTATGAGTCTCACTGTCTGGCAAGGGAATCAATGGAGGTTCCCGGCCACTCAATCAAGAAAATACCTTTTTCAACCATCTCACTAATTTCCTTCCCCAGACCATTACTGTCCAAAATTAGGTCCCAAACTAATTTAGAAGCTTTCTCCAGCACTGGAGCTCTGTATGAAATCGATACAAAATTATAAGTTACAGAAGCTTCAGTAGTCACAAGTGCCATAAAATTAGTATTGTCACACATTGGAAGCCCCTTATAAACCATGATATTGTAACAAATGCTGGCAATGTGAGATGTTCTTACAGATCCAGTTAGAGATCCCAGGTTCAGAGTAAAAAAAGTGGCAATGGACAAAGAAAGCTCTATCCTCATGTGCATTACTAAAGTTTGATAGAGAGTTGATTTAAGCTTTGAACCACCTAAGGTATGTAAATACAAGGTATCTACCCACATGGATTTAGCCTACATACAGGGTATCCGCCCAAAATTGCTAAACCCACTTTCAAGATTCATTCATTATTTTCATATATCCATCCACATTAATCATCAAAATTGGTTACACTGGATTGGTCATCTTATTAATTTTTGACAAAGTTAAGGAAATTTCAAGGTACTGAAAACTCAGTCACTATTTAACAGTTGATACTGCTAAGATAACTTTAAGATAATGAAAATTGTCCAACAGATGACCAAAGCCTTTTCACAACCACATAAAAGCTATGAGTTTTCCAAAAAGTAAGTGAATGCCTTTAGTGCGCACCTGGGAGGCTATTTCTACCTCCAAAGACAAATGAAAAAAGGACAAAAAACACTAAAACTTACTCAAGTTCCTGCCTTAGCGCAACAAGCAACTCTCTTTTGGTTTGTTTCTCTGCCCCAGGGGTGTTAAGAACTTACTCTGTTCAGCCATTTTAATAGTAGTATCCTTAAGCTCTTCCTGCAAAAAAAAAGAGCATGGACATAGCCTCCCAGGTGTCTGAACCCGATGAGCTGTCAAGTATCCAACAGGCCACCGTAAAAGCGAGACATTGGGTCCCACATAAAAAACTTGCCACCTAATTGCCATCACTTCCCACCACGTGTCATCACCAACCCATCTAGATTCGTATCTATGCCTTCGTCGTGCACTCAACACACACACACACACACACACACTCTCTCTCTCTCTCTCTCTCTCTCTCTCTCTCTCTCTCTCATACACACATTAAACACAAAATCTCTCAAAAAAAAATAATAATTTAAAATTTTTTCTTTTCTCATGATTTCGAATTTTGAAAAGCTGTAGAGGATTTTAAAATTTTGCTTTTTGATTCATGGACATAGCCTGTAACACTTGACTTCCTTGTGGATAATATTTCACATCAGCTATTGCTAGCACATGGAACACAAGTCTTATAGGTTCGAATTCCTTAAGCAATTTTGAGTCTCTAAGACTCAAGATGCTAGTTTACAAATATCTTTCAAAAACATGCCAACTAGCTAAAATTATTCTGAAAATTATGTTAAGTGCCAAAAAATCCCACACCAGAACATACAAAGTTATTTCATCTGGTTTTATAAGATGATAGCATTACTTTTAAAAGAATCAATAATATTGTTAAAGGTGTGGCAAAGTCTAATTTTATGGAACAAAATTGCTAAAATTGGTACCTAAAATACACACACACACACACACACACACACACAAAGTTGAGGGCAATGTGTTCAAGTTTCCCTCTGTCCCTTGTTGGTATTGCGTAATGTGATAATTGAACCTTTAAATGTAAGTAAAAAATAAGGGTTCCACCAAATGCGAAAATAGTACAGTTAGATGTGATGTTGGCACTACGAAATATTACGATGGTACTGTTAAATGTGAGTAAAAAATAAAACTAATTGCCACCAAATGTAACAAAAGTATAGTTAGATGTGATGTTGGTAATACTATATGTGAAAATGGAACCATCAATGTGAGAAAACATAGGAGATAGGGCTTGCAATGGGCTGAATTTTTGGGGAACATTTAGCATTATTTCCACACATATATTTCCTAACGTTGTTACCTCTATATGTCTATCTCTTTCTCTTTCAATTTCCAATCCCCTACCATACGATGTCGTACGTGGATTCATGCTAGGATGAAATATATATATATATATATATATATGTGCCATTGGTTTTTCTGGGTTTTTTGTTATGGACCTTGAGGAAAATTAAAACTTCAAAAAAATGTGAGAAAAAAAAATGAAGTTGGTACTGCTCAATGTGACTATGGAACTATCAAATGTGAGAAAAAAATAGGGTACCATTGAATGTGATAAAAGTATAGTTGGAAATGATGTTGGTACTGCCCAATGTAATAATGGAACTGTCAAATGTGCTATAAAAAAAAAAAAAAAAAAAGGTACCACTAGATGTGACAAAAGTACAGTCATGTAATGTTCTTACTGCCTAATGTGACAATAGAACCATCAAATGTGAGAAAAGTACAGTCACATGTGATTTTGGTACTACATAATATAAGGATGAAATCGTCAAATATGAAAAAAAAAAAAAAAAAAAAAAAGGAACCACAAATTGTGACAAAAGTACTATCAAATGTGATGTTGAAACTTCACAATGTAATAATGGAACCATCAAATGTGAGAAAAAATAAGAGAACCACCAAATGTGACGAAAGAACTGTCACATGTGATGTTGAAAATGCACAATGTGAGGATGGAACCATCAATTGTTAGAGGAAAAAAAAAAATAAAGGAACCACTAAATGTGACAAAAGAACTATCAAATGTGATGTTGGAACTGCATCCGAGAAAAAAAATAAGGGAACCACCGAATGTGACAAAAGAATTGTCACATGTGATGTTAGAACTATACAATGTGAGAATCAAATCGTGAAATGTAAGAAAAAAAATAAGGGAACCACCAAATGTGACAAAAAAATTGTCAAATATGATGTTGGTACTGCACAATGTGAGGATGGAACTGTCAAATGTGATGTTTTGATAACCTGGTATAGTAGGCTGCCTACTAGTAAATATAATTTTAAATTCATAAAAGACAACCGAATAAATTTCGGTTTTAATGTTTGAAATTGGGGTTTTTAAACTTGGAAGGGCAATAAAATTTGACCCTGCATCTTTAATGTCCAAAATTATAATTTTGGTAAGATAATACATTGAAGAACATGACTTACGTTTTCAGTATATTTGAATTTTGAGCAGTGTGTTTTTGCACAAGAAAAGTGTGCCACCATTCCCGCAGGATAAATCTATCAAACTACTATTGTTGTTCCTAAGAACAATAATTGATAAATAAATTGAACTTCATTAGATTCAACGTATCATATAAATGATTAAAAATTGCATAAATTATAATTTACCATAAAATTAGAGAATAGTGGAGAGATATTACCTTGATGATGCTTCAAAGTAGTCTCATAACATTAGAAGCAAATTATTGTCAATTCATATATGTTTTTAGATGGTGGGGTTGAGGCGTGGATCAAGTCACTATCTTGAGATGATACACGCATTTACGGGGTTTCCCGATGTAGTAGACTAAAACATTATGCATGCCACTGATAACACCTTAATTTGTATAACTAAGCCATGATTTGCATTAGTCCCTATTATTTATCTTTTTATAATTTCTTGAATAAGATGTCATTCATAGCATGTAATTTTCTACTTTCAGAAAATCATGTGAAAATGATGAGTTTACAAGAGCTTGTGAGAGAATGGAGGCCAAACTAAAATTAAAGAGGAGCTAAATGACCATGCTTAAATGTCTAAGAGGTGTAGTTGGAGTGCTTGGGTCGTCTACCATGTTTGGAAGCTTCAAATAAGGAAAAGAATCAAAGAGGTAGAATCTGAAAAGGAAAAAATAGGATTTGAGCACTGATCAGTATTTTGGGCATATCTCTCTTCTCAAAAATCCAATTGACACATGGCTAGATCGGTTGGAACTGTGACTTAAATATCTACAACTTTTAAGTTTTGTGTTTTTCAAGAATTACAATTTTTGAAGGCCAAAATTAACTCACAATTTACTACTGTAAATCTGGATGAAAATTAAAATAGTAAAAGTTTTATTAAGGGCTATCATAAACTGCAAACACCAATCAAGTCCAAGCAATGCTTGAACTTGTGTAAAGGAACTGGCTTGGTCATCATATCTACTGGATTATCTACTGTAATAAACTTTCTGACTACCACCATGCCCTCAGATATAGTCTCATGAATAAAGTTAGATTTTATAGCAATGTGTTTAGATCTCTCATGACACATCGAATTTTTAGTCAAATGTATGGCACTCTGATTATCACAAAATACAACAGAATCATCTTGTTGTAAACCTAGATCACCAACCAAACCCTTTAACCAAATAGCTTCCTTCACTGCCTCTGTTGCTACCATATACTTTGCCTATGTAGTAGACAAAGCAACTGTTGGTTGTAACGTTGCTTTCCAACTGATGACACTACCAGACAATGTGAAAACATAACCTGTCAAAGATTTCCTCTTATCCAAATCACCAGCAAAATCAGAATTAACAAATCCAACAACACTACTACTCTCAATAGAAGCCCTGTCATATTCCAAACCAATGTTTGCAGTACCTCTCAAATATTGAAGAATCCATTTCACAGTTTGCCAATGTTCTTTACTAGGATTAGCCATATATCTACTAACCACACTAATTTCTTGTGAAATATCTAGACGAGTGCATACCATAGCATACATTATGCTACCCACTACACTAGAATAAGGAACATGAGACATGTACTTCTTTTCCTCCCTAGACTGTTGTGAGAAAGCCACTGAAAGCTTAAAATATGCTGCTAATGGAGTACTCACTGTCTTAGACTGCTGCATATCGAAACGTTTAAGTACTTTCTTAATATAATTCTTAGCTACACCCAAATCTTTCATCTCAAATTCACCACTAACCAAAGACTTTAGCTTGTTTACCTCTACAAGATTCTTAGCTACAATAAGCATATCATCAACATATAGCAACAAGTCGACAAAAGAACCATCTGAGAGCTTCCTATGATACACACAACTATCATAGTCACTTCTTGAGTAACCATGCTCAATCATGAAAGTATCAAACTGCATATACCACTGCCTTGGAGATTGCTTCAAACCATATAATGATTTTTTCAACAAATAAACATGGTCTTCTTTTCCTTGGATCACAAAACCTTCTAGTTGATGCATATATATTTGTTCTTCAAGCTCCCCATGCAAAAAAGTTGTCTTGAAATCAAGTTGTTCTAATTCCAAGTCAAACAATGCAACCATAGCAAGAATCACATAAATAGAGCTATGTCTCACAACCGGAGAGAACACTTCATTGAAGTTTATACCTTATCTTTGACTGTAGCCCTTTGCAACCAATCGTGCCTTGAACCTCAGTGCTTTAACCCCTATAGTTCCTTCCTTTTTCTTGAAGACCCACTTGCAACCAACAATCTTATGGCCTTTAGGTGGTTTTACTAGCTCCCAAGTCTGATTCTTATGGAGAGACTCAATCTCCTCTCCCATAGCAATAGTCCATTGAGCCGAATTCTCACTAGAGAAAGCTTCACGATAATTGGAAGGTTTGTGATACTCAATAATCTCAACCACAGACAAAGCATAAGCAACCAAATCTGCCTCAGCAAACCTCTGTGGTGGTCTAATCTGTCTCCTGTCTCTACCAGTGGCTATACTATACTGTTGTTGCTGCTGTGATGCATCCACTTCATTAGTAGAATCATGCATCACATCTCGAATAGGCTGAACTGAAGTGCTATCATGCACTTTATCCAAAGCTTCAATCTCAACCTCCACCTACTTACTAACACCGTGGTCTTTTGCCCCATTACTCTCTTTTGTCTGGTCAAGGATAGTAGACTCATAAAATTTCACATCACTACTAACAATTAACCTAGGGGATTTTGAATCTCTACCCCACAATCTATAACCTTTTTGTCCCTAATGCATAGCCTAGGAATATGCACTTCTTCGCCCTTGGCTCAATTTTTCCATCATTCACATGAGCATAAGCAAGGCAACCAAATACTCTTAAATTAGAGTAATCAGTAGGAGTACCAGACCATACCTCAAAAGGAGTCTTACATTCAATGGCAGTTGATGGAAACCTATTAACTAAATAGCAAGCCATATTAATTGTCTCAGCCCAAAAGTGCTTAAACAAACTAGAATTTGAGAATATACATCAAGCCCTCTCCAAAAGAGTTCCATTCATACGTTCTGTAACCCCATTTTGCTGTGGTGTTCCTCTAACAATGCGGTGTCTCACTATGCCTTCATTCTTGCAGAACTCGTCAAATTCACCTGAGCAATATTCCAAACCATTATCTGTCCTAAAACGCTTAATCTTTTTACCAGTCTAATTCTCAATAAGCATCTTCCATTGCTTCAAGGTGACAAAAACAGCACACTTATTTTTCAGAAAATACACCCAAACCTTCCTTGAATAGTCATCAATGAAAGTCAACAAATATCGATAACCATCCTTGGAACAGACAAGAGAAAGACCCCAAAGATTGGAATGGATATAATCCACTATGCCCTTAGTCTTGTGATTATCTATATTGAACTTGACCTTGCTCTACTTTCCAAAGAAACAATGTTTACAAAAGTCCAACTTTCCAATTTTCTGACCATTCAACAAACCTCATTTGCTTAATATTGACATGCCTGCCTTACTCATATGCTCTAATCTTATATGCCATAGATAAATATTATCTAACTTCGAATCTGAGGATGCAGATATTGCTGAAGAAAATGAAAACCAAAGCACCCTTACTGATTGTCAAAACTCCACCTTCACCGGTGTATTTACACCCTTGAGAATCGAATACACCCAAAACAAAAAAAAAAAAATCTTCAAATATGGCACATGACGAACATCAGACAAAGTCCTAACAACACCGTCATACATCTTAATTCTCACAATTCCTATCCCTACAACCTTACAGGTTACATTATTTCCCATCAAAATTTCACCACCACTAATTGACTAATAGGTAGTAAACTAATCTCTTTTAGGAGTCATATGATACGAGCAAACTGAATCAAGAACCCAAGCGTCATCGAAGCGACCAGTAGATACTATTAGAACTAAATCTTCACCTTCAGAATTAACTTCTGCAACACTAGTTGTATCATTAATATTAGAAGCCTTATCCTTTTTCTCTTTGAGTAACTTGCACTCATTTTTCCAGTGTCCATCCTTTTAACAGTAGTGACACTTTTCCTTTCTAGATCTAGACTTTGACCTAGATTTTCCTCTATTGCTACTAGACCCTCTGTCATTGGGTCTACCTCTAGCAACAAGACCATCAACATGATTATCACCCCAATTTTTAGAAACCTTCTTTTTTTAACTCCTTAGAGTTCAATGAATCTTTGACATCATCAATGGAGATAGATTCTCTCCCAGAACCATATAACATGGTATCGACAAAGTGATCAAAAGAAGGGGGTAATGAGCATAATAAAATTAAGGCTTGAACGTCATCTTCTACTTTGCACTCAATCAAATCAATAACAATTCTATTAAATTCATTAAGATGGTTAGCAATATGTGTACCTTCTTTCATTCGAATTGTGTATAATTGCTGCTTTATATACAAGAAATTTGTAAGAAACTTGGTCATGTATTGACTTTCCAACTTGAGCCACAATCCTATAGCTGTATCTTCATCTACAATTTCTCTTAGAAACTCATCTACAAGAGACAATTGAATTGCACTATGTGCCCGTTCCAAGTGATCTTCTTTTTCCTCATCTGATAACGTTGCTGGCAAAACATCTTTGCCCTTCAATGCTTTCCACAATCCTTATTGCACTAGCAACGCACACATCTTCATAGGCCATAAACTGAAATCATTCTTCCCATTGAATTTGTCAATCTCAAATTTTGCTGCCAACAAAAACTTTGTCGCCATACCAAAAAAACCCGAGTGGAACAATAACATAACAAAATAGATCTGACAAACAATCTCAACCCAAAACAAAGAACCTAAGGCTCTGATACCAATTTGTTGTAAAAGCAGAAACTTTGACACCAATTTCTTGAGAATAGTGGAAACATAAATATCTATTTGATGTGTGTGTATCCAAATAATTATGAGTTTATGCAAAATAGAAATAGAAAGACAAAAGAAACAATCACACAAGGAATACAAAGATTTATATGATTTAGCCTAAGCCTACATACATGGGCAGTGTCAAGGAAAATTTTCACTAACAAAGGAGGAAGATTACAATAGTAGCACTCTCACTGAACCCAAGAACCAAATACACCAAAGAGCTATCTCACATAAAGAATAAAGAAAACTCTTCTAGAAGCCCTCAAAGTTGCGGCACTTTTAACACATAGAACAATAGCTGCATAAGTGACCAAGTGGTGCTAAATAACAATTCCAAGTTCAACTTGAATTTCCTAATGCGTCTGGGTATTAGTTTGAGAGTAATCGAATAACAAGAGTCCTAAAAATAAACTCTGTGAACAGCCAAAATGGGTTCCTACACTCTCACGGTCTTTGCTCTTTCTGTTAGTGGTTGCCATTATCATATATCCTTCTCTACAAATTCCCTATGAAATCTTGGAAAGAATTTTCTACGAAATTGATGAAACAGATTTTTGTTTGAGACTTTTACAGAGTGATCTGAGTACTATTTCAGCAGACCTCCCTCAACTCTCACTAATATCTTTTAAGCTATCAAAAAACCTATCTCAAAGAACTCTACAGACTTTCATAGAGTTTAACATAAATAACCTCGACCCTTATCTAATAGTTCCTTTCAACATTGGTGTGATAGAATTCAAGAAAATTCCACCCAATATTGAAGCGGCTTATCAATTGTCACAACTAAGGCAGTACAATAAAATTACTCTATTGGACAATGCTTGGATAGAAGCTTACAACTGTACCCTCTTTGACTCAATTTTAATCTATGATATTTGTAAACCTTTGCTCTCAACCCTTAATACTACAAAAAGTGTACACTGTAAGGTTGAATTTATTCAATCATTTTGTTAGCTTTATTCCGTGCCAAATTTGCTTGTAATTCAACATTTAGAAACTCTGTATTTAGGTGGGAATCATGTAAGGGTAGTGTGTGAGAGAGTGTGAAGAAAAGCTGAAGAGTGTGCACTCAAGAAGAGCCTTGCGACTGGATCTTGCGACTAGCAAGTTGCCAAAGGTGGCACACGTGTGAAGCATGCAGGGGAGCTGAAGGGTCATGCCAACTGTTGCACTACAGGATAAAACCTCCAGTTAGCCAGGCAGTTAGCTCGCGACTCAAACTCGCGACTCATTCCAGTCACAAGTTAGAATTGCCAAGATGCCCTATTTGGTTGTAACTGACTCTTCGCATTCCATACACACCCTACTATAAATACCCTTATACCCACGAAATGTAGAGAGCTTCTAGAGAGAAACCCTATAGAAAAACAAGATTGACTCATCCACCATCTTCATCCTTTGATTCTCCAAATTCCTCTACTCTTACCCTCTCTATTGACATATCCTTGAGAGGTACATTAGCCAAATCCTTATCTTACCATACCCATATCCGTGAGAAAGTTTTTTTATGCTTGGGAAGCAGTTTAGAAGGGACCAATTCATTTTGGTTGATGCAATGGGAGATTGCGGGATCCAGTAAGCTAGAGAAGACAAGGTTTGGTGTAACCCTATTAGAGTAAGAAGCTTAGAAGGCTTAGGTGCACTGGGTAGATTAGGCTTGGAGGGTCTTCTGCTATTCATGTATCCCCACTTCATTCTCTAGTGGATTATTGACCACTTAAAGGGTGGTGGAGAGGTTTTTCGCGGAGGACTTCGGTTTCCTCTTCGATAACACATCGTTGTGTTGTCTTTGTGTTTGCATCTCTCTTCCCTTAAGCTTTACCTTTTAATTACTGCTGTGGTTGTGATTAATTTCGATTTAGATTATTTTACCAATTCTGTTTAAGCTTATTTTCATATTCTGCACATATATTGTTTGATTATAAGCTTGTGTTGGTAATTTGTAAATTGGGGGTCAAAACGTTCATAGGTGTTTCACACCCTATTTGAACTTTCATAAACAAATATGTTCAATCTTCTAAATAGTAGGACATGATTTTGTCTTTGCTAGTTGTTTGATATCACATATTTGTTATCCATTTCTCAATAGTGATGGGTAATGACAATGTGAGTATTAAGAAATAGCAGTGTAATAAAAACCAGTCTTATATATCTTCTTTGATTCATTGCTTTGACTTTGTTGAAACATAGATTTATTTATTTTTTTATTTTTTTGATAGATAGATAGGAAAAGAATGCATATGGTCTACTCTTGACTAATTTGTTGAAGATTTATAGCCGACCTCAAAAAATTGGCACTAAGTTTTTGTTGTTGTTGTAGTATAAACAGTTGGAGATTGGGGAGGTGGAGTTCAAACCACCAACAATAAACACTAAATAGGGTGTCACTGCTAGAGAAATCGATCTCAGTTGAACCTGATGAATTATATGTTTTATATGGGACACCTAACATACCAAGTTTAACCTGTTGCAGTTGAGGGATATATGGTTGCAAATCAATGTTTGAACTGACGAAACGCAAAATCTATCTTCATGAGTGGAAATAACTTTTGGATTTATTTTTCAAATAGTTATATTAAGAAAACATTAAACATAGTGACCATAATATCTCTAATGTATATAAGATTTCAAAATACTTGGGAGATGCTACTATTTCTTCATCATCTTCTTCTTCTTTTTAATCAAACAATATCAATAGCTATTAAACAATGAGTAGCCTTTCCTCTAGTGGTTCAAAGTTCAAACTTTAAACCCAATAACTCATTTTTCAGAAGGTGGAGAATTCTGTAACACTCTTACAATTAAGATCCAGTTGTCACATTTGGGGGTCAGTGAGTGAGAACAAATAAATATGATACCAACCCATTCATGATTATGCCAAGTTGCCAACATGTATTGATGCAGTTATCCTCGATATTCTGCTAACTTTTAATATCATTGTATTTATAACCAGAATAAGAAACATTTTTAGCTAAGATGATAAATGCAGTGTCATTGTAATTAGTATAAGTAACCCCCCCCCCCCCCCCCTCCCTCTCATATCTTCTTCTAAATCAAACAAGAAGATGGCTTCCATTCTTGCTTATTCCCTGCTCTTAAAGTGGCCATGTTATTTTGCTGAAAATTCTCTATGCAAAACTGAAAAATACTGATGCAAACATTTTTTTATATGAATGAACTTACTATTGACCTGACAACTAGAAATGCAATTGATACACATGCTTATACTCAAGTCACTACTTCAGATTGTCCAAAGTAATAAAAGTACTTTGTGAGTGTGAAAAAAATTTATGGTTTAGTGGTGGAGTCTTTCAAGGATGCTCTAAGGGCCAATAACCAATGGGACTACAAGCAAATGCTTGATCTGGACCTCCTTCACCAGTGAACCCATTTTTCTTTATAATTGAAAGGAACAAGCCACTGAAAATTCTCATCAACATGGCTAGAGCGATTGCAAGTACTTTGTCCTTTGATTGTTATCTTCCAATTGATTTAGTCCTTTTGTTTTGCAGGTCTTTTCATTTGGCACAATAGTGTCAACCATGCATATTTTAATGAATACCATATAAATGAGTATGATATGTATTGAGAAGATTTGTTTTTTTTTTTTTTTTTTTTATTGGACATCTTTAACCTATTCCAATTACTTAAAGTGCATTATGAAGAATTAAGGACACTAAATCAAAACTACGGTTTTTTTTTTTTTTAAATCATATAATTTCTTCATTCATTTTTCTAGAGAAACCAATTTGGAATCATATTGAAAAATAAAATAAAATAAAACAAGGCAAAAAAAAAAAAAAAAACAATATGAATGGACACCATGCTCTTCTCTGCTGGACAACATATATCCAAATATAGTTACATCTTTACAATATGAATGGACTCATTTATTTCATCATATCATTTCAAAAGCGTTGCACCATAATAATCTGGAAAAAATGTTATAAAATCCGAATCTTCTGTCTGTGATTTATAAAACTGTAAGTACTTAAATGTCAGCCACTAGTAAATTGTGTCACTGTCAAGTGTCAAGGATATATACCATGCATCTTAGGCCAGGCCACCAATAGTTGGACCAGAAAGACCATCTGGCATCTGACCATGCCAATTACTGATATACTATATATATTTTGGTATGAATTTTCTATATTGTTTTGGTGTATGGTCAAGTTACTCATATAGTTTTACATCATGTTTACATAATAGAAATTTACTTGTTACATTATACTTGTTCTCTTATTACTTGCTTTACCTTAAGGGTCTAATGTGTTTTGTGCAATTGTTTCAAGTTACAGGTATATATGTTCCAAGTTCATCACAGCTCCTATGATTCATGATAGGGGGAGTGATATGATAGGGGAGAAAGAGAGAAAGAGCTTTGTGTTATATTAACTATATTTTTGCTTTGCTCATAGTTCATGATTATGCTTAGCTATTTAAAATTTTGAACCCTTGCTTTGTAGTTTAGTACTTTTAGTTAATGTTATGCATTTCTTTAAGTAAATCACTCTTGTGCCCTTGTTGGATTCTTTATCCTTGATACAATTACCTTGAGTTTTTGTATTGGTTAAGTGTTGGACATGCAAATGATACTTTGCATTGAGCTTATTAGCTTGCATGCCCAGATATTCATTTCTTGAGTAAATGATTATTGTAGTCACTATTTATAGTGATTGTTATTTTTTTTGGTCAAGCCATGTTTTATTGCTTTATTCTTTTTGCTTGATCGCATTGTGCTTACTCTATATGTATTTCAAGTTTTCTGCCTACAATGAACATATTATGCTGAGCTTTCCGAGCCTCACTATCTTTTCTTTAGGATAGCGTGTCATTCTTTGTGGCCTATTTCTCATGTCCACACCATCCCTCTTGAGCGGTGTGTCTTTTTGTATGCGCTAGTTACTGATGCTCCTATCAGTTTTCCTCATTTGTTCCTTCGTTCTTTGAACGAGATTCATCGGTCTAGCTCTACGGCTCATGCTTTATTCTTTCCTATTTTCATTCATAGGATTTTCCTTCATCTCGGTCTAGATGATTTTCCTGTTTCTGAGCCTGTTTATATTATTGCTCCTATAGGTGCTACCTTTTTTAGGCAAAGGGCTGCTCAACTTCGAGCTAGCTCTAAGCGTCCCCCTCTTCTTCTACAGATGTTCCTGCAGCTAAGCCATCTGCTGATCCTGCTGCTGCTGATGTTCCTCCACCGTTTGATGAGGTTTCAGACCTTCGTCGCACTTTGGATACTGTCATGACCGTTCAGGCAGCTCATGGTCAGCTTTTGGTGGACATCCTTGATGAGCTACGTGCCTTGCGAGCGGATCTGGCAAGCTCTCGTCGTTCTCCACCTCCTTTTGATGATGAGTGAGTGCCCTTTGGCAATTCATCACAAAAAGGGGGAGTGCATATTGTATATCTTGGAGATTTTTGTAGAGGAGATTTTTGTTTTAGGGGGAGTTTTGAGCTTTTGTAGTTTTTGTGATACCTTGGAGCTTGTGGAGTTATTAGATTGTATCTAGGCGCTTTACCTTGTATTTACATTTTTTGGCTCTTGATTAGGAGATATGTTTTGTGATACATTGGTTACTGATATGTTTCTTGTTTCACTATACTTCATTGCTTATTGATTTATATTTATGATATTATTCATGATATATGTCTTTATTTTGTGTCATGTGAAATCAAGAAGTTATTTTTATATATTTCCTGTTTTTCTTCCACACATGCGTTTATGTGTTTGTTAAGTGTTACAGGAATATACAGGTTGTTTTCAGTCGAGCTGCTGTCTACTTTGCAACTGTTAGATAGTAGTTTAGGTTGAATTGTTTAAGTGGCTATTTATTTTGTAATGGGCTATTTCAATTTGTAAACTTTGAGCTTTTTGTTAAGTCTGTGTTTTGTCACGGATTGCCAAAGGGGGAGTTTGTTAGGTTCTAAGAATTAGGAACTAATGTATTAGAACTTCAATTTGTATGTTGGCAAACCATGATCAAAACAATATTTAGTCTTGTGTTAGACTTTGCTCAAAGTATGGGATTTTATGTAAAGTTGGAATCGAGTTTACTGTAGAAGTAACTGTTCACTTTCTGCCTAACTAGATCGATCGAGAATTAGACTCGATCTATCGAAAATCGGGCAGATCGTTTTTCTGCAGAAAATTCCAACTCAGCCCTAGTCCATTTAATGTATAGGGTTTTATGTTTTGCCCTAAGTATATAAGGGAAAACTCTAGCCACGTTTTTAGAGTTCTGAATGCTGTGTTTGTGAATCTCATTGTATTAACCTTAGTCCTCTGTTTAAAATTTGTTTCCCCTCCAATCAGGCCTTTCTTAAATAATTTTTAAATTTATAAAATCTTATCTGGTTTGACTTTATTTTTTTGGCTAAAAAATGGTTTAAAAAAAAATCAAAGCATCTAATACTATTATATAATATCGAATGAGATAAGATTTAGTAAATTTATAAATTATTTAAGAAAAAAAAATCAGAGCATCTAATACTATTATATATCAATAAGATATTGAAATTTTCCTTCAAATGATAAAAGAATTAGATTAATTTATTAAATTCGAACTTTAAAAATTTTGAGTAATCTATATATATATATATATATATATATATATATATAATAATAATAATAATAATAACAATAGGTGAAACTAAGAGAAATTCAAATTAAAATTTCAAATTAGAGTTTGGATTTTGCACCATGTGTTCTAAATTTTTTATTCTTATAAAGAGTTTTGTTTCTGAATTTTAGAATCATATGTGGGATCACATCATAAATATTCATCCAAGTGAGTTATTAAATACAAAAATTAAAGAGTCTAGAACAAATGAAGTGTTAAAAAAAAAAAAAAAAAAGCTTCACAATAAAAAAAATAAAAAAACATGGACAATTTATATTTTATACCTAATAATATCCGTATAAAATTTTTTAAAGAGTTAAACAAATATAAAAATGACTATCAATAGTATTTAAATTAGGGCTAAGATTCGCCACCTTATTTTGGCTTGGCAACAAGTTTTGGTTATATCCATCAAGCCACTTAAACACTGGACACATGAACCACCATCGATATCTCTAGTACACTGCACCAACCCATAACTGATCACGGACTGTCCGCTCAATATCATTGACAGATTATCAGTGTCATACAACTTCTCGGCTACATTGACACGCTTTATTAGAGAATCCAACAAAGTAGTATTCTGGCCAATAAAAGCTGGTGACCACGATGCCACTCCAAAGAAATTAACATTGGAATGCCTCAACATGCATTTATCGTACCATATAATTGCAGATTTATTAGATGCACAACGAGTTGTGATATCTTGGGTCGCATAACTCAGACAAATTTGGCAGGTTTCATTAGAAACATCCCCTCGGCAGAGATAGAGGCCGTAGATGCCAGTATTAGAGCTTTCGGTGTAGAAGCTGTAGTTTTGGAAGGCCTTAGATGATAAAGATTCCAACAAGACTGTGAGGTTGGATTTGTAATCGGCGTTGGCGGTTTCATTTGATTGATCTAAACAACTTCGGGTAGCTTAGGCTGTAGGCTGGGAACTAATGGAGCTGGTAAGCGCAAAGATTACACATAATATTAACAAAAGGGTTGTGGTGTTGTGGAGGAGGTAAAACATTTTGACTCTTATGCCTTCAACAGAAATTCGTACATGAATATATGCTTATCTTTAATATGAGTGAAAATATCTCCCTTATAAAAATCAGAAAATCTCATCATAAACGTTATTTTATTATAAATAAAAACATCTACCTTTACGAAAATCAGAAAATTTCGTCATAAAACGTTTTTTTAATACGAATGAAAACATATATACCTTTAATTTATCAAGTACGTCTGTACGTGGGAGAATATTAGAAGAATGGAAGAAGTCATATATAAAACTTTAGTTTTCCTTACATGCTTCTAGAAAAATTAGGGTACCTTTAGTAAAAGATTTTTAATAATGTTGTTGTTTTGTAGAAATATATGTGAGTAAAAAAAATATATGAAAATATGTGTAATATTGTTTAAACACTAAAAACTGTTGTTTAAACAACAGTAACAAACACCCCATAAAGCTTCCCAATATCATTATTTTAGATTTGGCAATTTGATTGCATGGCAAAATTGGACCCAACCCAAACTTCAACCTGAATTTATTTACTTATATTAAGGGTCTGTTCCAAATCCGCTTAGCCTCCATTTGGCAAAAATTATTTTTGCTAACTTATTTTATTATTCAACTTATTTTTACTATTATTCATAGATCCCACTGCACTTTTTAGTACTATTCATAAGTTCCACTGTACTATTTCAGCTAACTTTTACCTTTATTTATAGTACTTTCAGCAAAAAAAAAAAAAAATTTTTAGCAAAATAAGCAGATCCCAAACAGTCCCTTATTTTGCTGAAACTGAAAACTTTTTGCTGAAAGTACTATAAATAAAGGTAAAAGTTAGCTAAAATAGTACAGTAGAACCTAGGAATAGTACTAAAAAGTGCGGTGAGATCCTTGAATAGTAGTAAAAATAAGCTGAATAGTAATAAGCTCGCTTTTTAAGTTGGAGCCAAACACACACTAAAAATGGGTTAAGCCTTGACCCGATGCATTTTAAAAAAAAATCAGACTTAGATATCATTTTTTTGAAGAATAAAGTGAATTTAAAAAAAAAAAATTCTAGCTAATTACTCACAATACCTTGCTTCTTGGCAATGTAAAAGGGGCATTAAAAGGAAGAGACTTATTGTTGTTATCGCTATTCTTTCAAATTAAATTATGCTTGTGTCACAACTTACTCATGTGGCAAGTTATGAGTGGTAGAGAGGTAATGGTGGGTCCATGTGGGGTTCACAACTCGTCACGTGAGTGAGTTGTGGCACAAGTTGCGCCACTTTATGTGGCACAAGTTGAGCCACTTTATGTGGCACTAGCATAGCTCTTTTAAATTGATGTTGATATATTATGGGATGTAACTTATAAAAGTTTGGTTTAGAATTGCCATGTTCTTTGACTAAAATGTGATTTACTGATATGATGATGAAATGTTTTGAAAACTAATATTTTATTAAGGCTCATACTTGTCCAAATAAGGATATTGATGAATCAGTGTCAATGAAATTGTAACGAGAAATGAACAGCTTTTTGGCTCATTGTTTAAACTTTCATAAAATTCAATAGAAACATAAAATTCAAGAATAAAATTTTATAAATTCTAAAAAAATAAGTGCATGCATTATTATTATAAGTTGTAACCACATACAAATAAAGTTGTTAAACTCAAATCAATAGGGACGAGTATAATTTTGGTTAGAAATGCAGGAAAATGCTGGAATTTGTATTATTTTATTATCAATAAACAAGTATAATTTATTGATTTGAGCTTTTTTTTGACATGAGTAAATCTAAGTTAACGTATTTCACATCAAGTAATTTGCTGCATGACTTACCAAGTGGCAAATATCTGTTTTCAAAAAAAAAAAAAATCTTTTATATGAAAATATTTGGGTCAACTTGAAACTAGCGGCCAAAATGGCCAAATACCACCATTTTCAGAAATTTGTAGCAAAAAAGCACTGTTTCGGAACTAAATGGGAAAATACCACTTTTCTAGAACTCGAGTTTCAGAAACTCGAGTTCCTCATCAGTTTTGCCACTGTGGCACTGCTGAGCTGGAATTTGTGCGATTAAAAAAAAAATAATGTGGTACTCGAGCTTGTTAAACTCGAGTTCTATGCAACACAATACTCGAGTATACCAGGCTCGGGTACTTTTTATAAATAAAATTATGTTTATGTTTATTTCTACGGTACTCGGGCTCAAAAAGTTCGAGTTCCTTATAACTTTTTTTTTTTTTGGATAATTGACAAATAAACATAAACATAAAAATAAGTAGCTTTTTTATGTTTTTATTTATTTAAATAGAAGCATTGGAAAATATAGAGATTTTAATTTTAAAATATGAATTAATTTCTACATTAATTAAAATTATTTATTGTTTTCTCATAAAAATTGTTCATTGTTTTCTGCAAAAACTATTTCTATGATTTTGCATAAAATTATTTTCTGTTCAGCATTATTTAAAAAATTGTTCACTCTCTTTTCTGCCTAAATTATTTTCTGTTCACTATTTAAAAAATTGTTCACTGTTTTCTCATAAAACACCTACTGAAATTGTGTTTTCTAAATTTAAATGCCAATCTGAATGAACTTTCAATTGGTATCAGAGTGAGTGCACTTGCTGTGGTTTAATTACCTTGGTGCAATCCTTGACCCCTTGTTGAGATAAACCAGTCTCAATCTTTGAATGCACCGCCATATTTTGATGGTTGCAACTATGCTTTTTGGAAAGTCCGGATGAGGGCATTTTTATGTTCTATTGATGAAAGTGTGTAGGATGCTGTTGATATTGGTTAGGTTAGGCCGAAGGCCGAAAATTCCACTTGGGATAAAGCAGCTCTTGCTGCATCTAACGCTAACAAGAAAGCTTTGAATGCTATTTTTTGTGGTGTGTCTCCAGATGAGTTTCACAGGATATCCCATGTCTCAATGGCTAAGGAGGCGTGGAAAATATTGGAGACCACGTATGAAGGAACCAAGAAGGTGAAAGACACTAAGTTACAGATGCTGACCACTCGCTTTGAGAAGCTCAAGGTGAGTGAGGATGAGTCCTTTGACTCTTTCTATAGCAAGCTGAATGAAGTAGTCATCGGCAAGTTCAACTTGGGTGAGAAAATGGAGGACTCAAAGATTGTAAGGAAGATCCTTCGATCATTGCCGGAGAGCTTCTGTGCAAAAGTTACTGCAATCGAAGAGAGCAAAGACCTGGACAATATCAAGGTCCCAGAATTAGTTGGCTCACTTTAAACTTATTAGCTGTCATTGCCATCACAAAGGAAGAGCAAATCTCTTTCTCTTAAGACAATTAATGAGAAGGTGGAAGTTCATGATTCATCGGATAAAGATGAGGCTGATAAAGATGTAACATATCTTGTGAAAAATTTTCGAAAGTTCTTGAAGTTCAAGAAGAATGGAAAATTTGCTGAGAAAAGAAAATTCCCAAGTTCCGGAAAGGAGAAAAAGGAATTTAAGAGGAAAGATGAGAAGGAGTCTCAATCCTCTCAAGGAATCACACATTGAGTCACGAGTTCAAGCCACAAACCAACTGACCTGCCAGATTGAAATTTTTATCCTGTAGTGCACTAGCTGGCACGACGGTTTAGTTTCTGGCGGCTTGCCAGTCACGAGCAACCTGTGAGACCAGTCGCGAGCTCTGCTCTGCATGCTTCACTCATGTGCAACTTCTGGCTGCTTGACAGTCGCGAGGCACCAGCGAGATTCAGTCGCGAGTCCCTGTTTTGCTACACAATCTTGAGCTTTTCTTCACACTCTCTCACACACTACCCTTACATGATTTCCACCTAAAATACAGGGTTTCTAGATGCCAAATTAGAAGCAAATTGGCAAGGAATAAAGCCAACAAAATGGTTGAAAAATTTAACCTTACAGATCTTGTTCCGTTTAGTTCACCATTAGCACTTTTTTTATTGTGTACCAACTATTATGAATTAAAATTAAGCTTATTAATGATGGAGTGAGAAAGGAGGGGGAAAAAAAGAGAAGAGTGTAGGAATATTTTTTGACTGAAAGAGCAGAAGAAACAGTGATGATTGAGAAAGATTGCGAGATTTAAAAAACAAAAAAACAAAAACAAATAAATAAAAGGAAGAGAATGAGCACAACTTTGAGTGTAACTTTCTAGTGAAAGGAAGAGGATCATATTCCGTTGAGTTCATCATTTGCACTATATTTATTATATGCCAACTATTATGAAATAAAATAAATTAAGATAATAAATGATGGGATAAGAGAGAGAGAGAGAGAGAGAGAGAGTAGGAAGTTGTTTTTAACGAGGGAGCTGAAGAGATGGTGATGATTGAGAAAGAACATGAGATTGAAACAAAACAATAACAACGAATAAAGGAAAGAGAGTGAGAATAATTAGAGAGTGAGTGGGAGTTAATGTCTTTATAGAATAAATTTAAAAATTCTTTAACCAAAAATTGTTAAGGTGGCTAGTTGTGATTGTGGTAATATCACTTCCAACTTTTTCATGAAATGTTAAGGTGATTAGTTATTCCATATTCAAAGTTGGGAAATGATTATCTTCATCTGAAATGAGTCCATTTCTTAATTAGGAATACACAACTTTTATTGTACACCAACTTTAAGTGTAACTTTATAGTGAAGTGGAGATGATCTTATTTCGTTGAGTTCACCATTAGCACTATTTTTATTGTATGCCAACTATTATGAAAAAATATAAATTAAGATAATAAATTATGGAATCAGAAAGGAGGGTAGATGAGAAGAGAGTGTAGGAAGTTGTTTTGACAGAGAGAAGAGAATAGATAGTGATGATTGATTGAGAATGTGATTAAAAAAAACAAACAAACAAATAAAAGGAAGAGAATGTGAATGATTAGAGAATGAGTGAGAGACTTAGGGGTGTGCATTGTGTAAGGTTGAATTCATTCAATCATTTTGTTGGCTTTATTCCGTGCCAAATTTACTTTTAATTCAGCATTTAGAAACCCTATATTTAGGTGGGAATCATGTAAGAGTAGTGTGTAAGAGAGTATGAAGAAAAAATCCAGAGTGTGCACTCAAGAAGAGCTTTGCGACTAGGTCTCGTGACTAGCAAGTGGCCAAAAGGTGGCACATATGTGAGCATGCAGGGGAGCTGAAGGGTCACGCCAGCTATTGCACTACAGGACAAAACTTCCATTCTGGCAAGGCAGTTAGCTCGCGACTTGTTCCAGTCGCGAGCTCGAGTCGCCAGAACACCCTATTTGGTTGTAACTGACTCTTTACATTCCTTATACACCCTACTATAAATACCCCTTATACCCAAAAAATGTTGAGAGCTTCTAGAGAGAATTTTGAGGGAGAAACCCTAGAGAAAAATAGGATTGATTCATCCACAATCTTCATCCTTGATTCTCCAAATTCCTCCCCTCTCACCCTCTCCATTGAATATCCTTGAGAGGTGCATTTAGCCAAATCCTTATCTCACCTTACCCATATCTGTAAGAAGGTATTTTGGTGCTTGGGAAGTAGTTCAGAAGAGACCAATTCATTTTGATTGATGCAATGGGAGATTGTAGGATCTAGTAAGTTAGAGAAGACAAGGCTTGGCATAATCCTGTTGGAGCAAGAAGCATGGAGGGATTAGGTGAATTGGGTAGATTAGGCTCGGAGGGTCTTCTGCTATTCATGCATCTCAACTTTATTCTCTAGTGGATTATTGACTGCTTGGAGGGCGGCAGAGAGATTTTTTGCTGAGGGCTTCGGTTTCCTCTTTGACAACACATCGCTGTGTTGTCTTTGTGTTTGCATCTTTCTTCCCTTTCTCTTTACCTTTTAATTACTATTGTGTTGGTTATTAATTATGGTTTAGAGTGTGTTACAAATTTGGTTATAGCTTACATTTCATTTTTCGCACATATATTGTTTGATTTTAAGCCTGAGTTGGTAATTTTAATTTGGGGGTCTAAACATTCATAGGTGTTTCACACCCTATTTAAACTTTCAATGTGTCAGGTTGAATGGGATTAAAGGTTTTTTTTTTTTTACCCAACATGATCTTATTGGGTTGAGAAACTCCCAATGCAACCCATTTTTTGTAACAAAAAAAAAATGTACACAAGTTTCATTGAGTTGGTAGAATAAACTATTTTATTATGATTACATATTTAATTAATACTAGTAAGGGTTGCACGTGCAAGGTACGAGCTGCCCCTTGAGTGAGAAAATTTAATATAGAGTTTTTTTGAAGTAGTATCAAACTATGTATTTATTTAGATTAGTTATTACCCAAACAGATTAACCTAGTGAATTAGCCAAGTGATTAACTTAGGTAATTTAATTAAATCTAGGTTAACACAAAATAAACAAAAACAACAAAGCAGTGGAAATTAAATAACACAAAGATATGATGACCCAGGAAACCACACTGGTAAAAACCTGGGGAGGATTTGACCTAGCTATCCTCAAGGTAAACTCAATCCACTATGAAAGAATCGAAGTTTACATAATAAGACTTAGACCACTAACATCCTATTGCTACCCAAGTGTAGGAAACTTACTACCATGACCCCATGATAGCTCCGAGATCCACGGACTCCTTCTTTCTTGAATTCTTCAGCAAATCCACAAGCGCACCTGCTTGTATATCTTTATGCTCTTTTGATTCTGCAACTGTATTGATTTACACAACTCTTGACATGAATCTCAAGTTTGTAAACCCTAAGTGTATGTGAAGGTAAACACCTCTAGATCTCACAAAGAGATTCACAAACACAGCATTCAGAACTCTAAAAATGTGGCTAGGGTTTTCCCTTATATACTTAGAGCAAAACATAAACCCTATACATTAAATGGACTAGGGCTGAGTTGGAAAATTCTGCAGAAAAACGATCTGCCCGATTTTCGATCGATCGAGCCTAATTTTCGATCGATCGAGTCTGGCAGAAAGTTAACAGTAATTTTGCAAAACAACTCGATTCCAACTTTACATTAAGACCCATACTTTGAGCAAGTCTAACACAAGACTAAACATTGTTTTGATCATGGTTTGCCAACATACAAATTGAAGTTCTAATACATCAGTTCCTAATTCTTAGAACCTAACAAATTCTATAGCACGAGAAATATGTTTACATCAAATGCTGAGACATGCGAGATCTTGTCATTACTAATGAATAGTTAAGTGATACGTTGTATGTAAATAAATAAGAAACTATATGTGATCAGAAAGTTGAGAAATTAGCTATAGTATAGAGAGAAATCGCACCTGTCCCAAGAAGCATGAGCTCAAGTTATATAACCATCCAAAGAAAAAATGCTACATCTGCGATGGATGCAAGGAATATGGCAGCAGTGGAATGAGATACAGATGTGAAGATTGCGACTATGATCTTCACAAAGATTGCATGTTTAGCAAGCCCACCACAACCCACGAGATTTTCAAAGACTGCATTTTCAAATTCTATGAGCAACCACCCCCTTCAAAACTCTACGGCAAAAGAACCAAGAGATATTGTAATGCTTGTGGGAAACATGTCAAAGGTTTCATCTACCATTGCCCTGAAAAGGACTTGGATTTGCACCCCTGTTGTCTCAACCTCATGAAGGAATTCCAAATTGATCATGTGAAATTTCACCTTCGTCGAACAAAGTCAAAGTGCATATTTTGCAATCAAATTGATTTGTCAAGAGTTGAGGTGTGGTCATATGTGTCCGAGTGTGGCGAGTATATGGTTCATGTTTCTTGCATAAGGGAACTGATAGTTGAGGAATTGGAGAATGGAACAAATGATATTTTGGCTTTGAAGAATTTGGGGCTGCCTATTCGACGTCGATGAAAAGAAACGGTGTGATGGGAAAATGTGATTGAAAATACTTAAAATATTTTTGAAGACAATTATCAGTATTCTTCTTGGTGATCCAATTACTTTTGCCAGTCTTCTTGCTGATTTTACTAACAATAAAATAGGTAATGGTGGTATTGTATTTGGACATTACCAATTGTCATATGGCAAGTATTTCTAGATTAAGGTTATATTCACTGTAATTCTAACTAATATTACACAATCTAATAACTTTTTACTATATTCATATTTTGAGAATTGAACCGCTAGATTTCAATGTCTTCTTTTATTCTCAATGTTTGCATAATTTTAATATAATAAAAAATTAATATCATAAAATGAATGGAATAGAGTCGTACAAAATATATGTGCATCAATTTTGTATAGTCAATGGTGTACATCCCCACGTATTTGTCCAACGGATTGAAATTAGCTTGATATGAATTTTATCAAACAAAGCCACATGACCCTAAAAAGTCATGCACAAATAGGCAATTAAGGTGAAGCATCATGCAAATAATGTGAATTTCATGAGATACATGAAATTCACATCACCTGTCTACTTTAAGAAATAGTGTATTAGTACGGAAATTTCATAAAACCTCATGCGCACATCGACATGGACGAGAATAGTGTTGATTGTAGAGTCCTAAGCCATTATTCAATATGCAATTTCTAACCATAAAAAGAATACATTCAAAAGTATAATCAAGCCATGTGGTCATTTGAACAGGATTTTGCCTCCTACAAAATTAGGAATAAAAATAAAATAGGCAAGAATGTATGATGTAATGGTTATCTTAGTTCAAATCCTTTCCTCCTTTTATAGTTTTGAACTTTATCTATAAAAATGACTTTTTTAGTTATATAATGTAATTTGTATATCAAACATCACTGCACCTACACTAGATAAGTAGATGTACCACTTTTTTTAACACAATTTATCTAGGTGAGCAAGAATTAGGTACATTATTTAGGTGCTGTTCTTTGGGGTCCCTTTTTAAGATTCTGTCTTGTGGATTTTTTTGCATGAGATGGAAGTGTATTTAATTTTTATGATTAAGTGACATGTAAGCAATTTATTAGCAATATCAACATTTTTGTTGTGTTAGATGATAAAAAGGAGCACGCTGACGTGGGTACATGAGGGGCATGGGTTAAATTGACATTGGAGTTTTTCTAATGACCAAAAGCAAACTATCCATAAAAGTAAAGAACTAAAAGAATAAATACTAACGATTTTTCCAATTTCTGTTGATATGAAACAAAATAGTGTTTGTACGTTTGATAAAATGACTTATGATTATATTTATACATAATTAATGAGTAATTTATTATTAGAAAGGTTGTGTATGCAAAGCATTAATCTACCAGTACAAATAAATAAAAATAAATCATTAATTCTATAGCACGAGAAATATATTTACATCAAATGCTGAGACATGCGAGATCCTGTCATTACTAATGAATAGTTAAGTGATACGTTGTATATAAATAAATAAGAAACTATATGTGATCAGAAAGTGGAGAATTTAGCTATTGTACGGAGAGAAATCGCACCTGTCCTAAGAAGCATGAGCTCAAGTTATATAACCATCCAAAGAAAAAATGCTACATCTGCGATGGATGCAAGGAATATGGCAGCAGTGGAATGAGATACAGATGTGAAGATTGTGACTATGATCTTCACAAAGATTGCATGTTTAGCAAGCCCACACAACCCACGAGATTTCCAAAGACTGCATTTTCAAATTCTACGAAGGTGAAATTTCCAAAGACATATGACCACACCTCAATCCTCTCAAGGAAGTAAGCATGATTCACAAAGGGATGATCAGCACTTGCAAGTTATTGATGCGTATTTGAAGCCCAAGTGCCACTCGGCAGATTCTGATGCTGTGCATTGGTAAAAACATCAGTTCTGTTGTTTGTTAGGACTAATGCTTGTTCCTGCATATGTGAGAGTGTTGAGATATGTAATATGTTTGGACCTTTTTTTTTCCCCCTTTTCGTTCTTCGTGTAACTTATAGATGATTTGTTATACACCATCTTTCATTCTTTCTTCTGCTTCAGTCATGTCTTAAACTCTAACGAACTCAACCAGTCAGCCCCTTGCCCAAATCCAAAAGCTGAACAGCAGCTGCAAGGTTGTGGCTTTTGATCATTTTACAGTATGGGATTGCAACATGTATTTATATGAAAGGATGGATCAATTAGGTAAAATCCTTTAAAAGAGCCCAATCTTTCTGTTTCCATTAGAGTATTGGAAATAATGATATTTTTCAGTTTATTTCCACCCCCCCCCCCCCATCCAATAGAATGTCCTGTCTTTTTCCCTGGCTTTTCTGATAAAAGCACATATGATGTGATATTACTCCCAGCATGTCAAGCATTGCTGTTTTTAAAATCTACATCCCCACCCTGTGATAGGAATGCATATTTCATTATAACTGAGACTAATATGCAACTTCATTTGGTTTTGGCAAAGCTAATTTACTCAGCCAAAATTCTATATACTCTGGCTGATTCTGCCAAGTGTTATGTTAAATGTCTATGATGGCATTTTGAACTGGAAGTTTGATTATGTCAGTTGAGTATTTGGCCCATGGAAATTCTTTAAATGATAGAAACACTTTCATGCAATGAAGCACTTATCTGTAGATCAGTTCCATATCATCTAGTCTCTAATATTATCATGGTAAGAATATATTGGTCTTTTTAGAATTAGTTGCTTAAGAAGACAAGTTATATGAATAGGGCAAGTTACTTATAAACTGGAAGATTTTTTTTTTTTTTCTCTACCGGTGGGTACAATAATTAATGAGCTTTTGACAAAAGAATAAATAAAGGGCACGAAAATAGACATGGTGTGTTTCAAGTTTATATGTGGTGTTAAGTTATTTACTTAGGTTAGTTTGTTTCTGTGAATCTCCTTATTTTTGTAGGTTCATACTTTGAGCAAATTAGTAAATGCTTTAAATATATTTACTTTTGCAAATTATTAGAGAGATTAGTAAATAGCGGATAATTAAGCCAAAACCGCATAGCTCCACACCCCAAAGTGTACTTACCCAACACATAGTTCGAGCATAATTTTTATATTTACATTTAAATTTATTTACCACTTCACGAGGATGAACTTTTCACTTTACATTATATTTACATTTGAATTTTAAAGGTACTTCTATATTCTATGTAAGGTAAGGAAAGGACTAAATACTTTTTCTTATTATCATGCATCTTGGAAATGTTTATTTAGTAGTGAAAAAATGGGCTTAGATGAGTAGTTGGGTAGTTTTAAGGTAAAATTTAATATGACATATCAAGTCTTATGTCATTATGGAATCATTAGTCATTCACCGTTGCATAAACCAAAGATTTTGTCATCCATTATCATGCACATTAAATTAAGCAAGTTTTATTTAGATTGGGAGATGATGAGATATTCTTGAGGTTGGTTTGTATTTTTATAATCAAAATTGTCTTATCAAAGTTAGTGCTAAATTTGATGTATAAATCTCTTTGATTTTTTTTTTCTGTTTAAACTTAGGTTCATGGGTTCAATTTCTTTAGCTAGAGAAGTATTAAGACAAAGAATGTGAAACGAACAACAATTTTGCTTCTCCACCAATTTGCTTCCAAGGAAGGATGATCGCTCCATTCTCTTTAGTTGGATTTTTTTTTTTTCAATTGCTAGAAATATTTCTCTCCATCATAGCGGATGTTACAGTTTTAGTTGTTTAGAACAGGCTTAAAAGAAATCTATTTGTAAGACCATTTTTTTATGGATAGCATACTGAGTGTTATATACATTTTAAATTTGAAATTCATACCAAGTGTTATTTTTTCAATATTTATAAATTCAATTGCATTAGCTGCATACTTATTTAATTAAATTTATTTAATTAAGACTTTTGAAACAAAATGTTTCTCCAAATATTTGCTTAAAATTATTTGAATACATTTGTTTTCTCGGATTTTAATTATTTTTATGTAAAAAATTTATTTGTGGACTCTTACAAAATTTTCATTATTTTTATTTTTATTTTGTTGAAAATAGATGTACTGTTTTTTTTTTTTTATCGAGAACTCGAAAATACATGTACTTATGTAATTCCCATGCATTTGCACGGGTTTAAAATCTAGTTTTGATGAAAACTAAACCACCCTTACTAATTCTCAAAACTCCACCTTCATCGGTGTATTTGTATCCTTGAGAATCGAATCTACCCAAAAATAAAAGATTTTTCCTCAAATCTAGCACGTGACAAACATTAGACAAAGTCCTAACAACACCATCATATATCTTAATTCTCACGGTTCCTATCCCCAAGACCTTACAGGTCATATTATTTCCCATCAGAACTTCATCACTAATTGATCGATAGGAAGTAAACCAATCTCTTCTAGGAGTCATATGATAGGAGCAAGCTGAATCAAGAACCCAAGCGTCACCGGAGCAACTAGTAGATACTAATAGAACTATGTCATCACCCACAGAATTAACCTCTGCAACACTAGCTACATTACTAGTATTTGAAGTGCTGTCATTCTCCTTTTTCTATTTGAGTAGCATGCATTCGTTTTTCCAATGTCCTTTCTTTTTACAGTAGTGACACTTACCAGATCTAGACTTTAATCTAGATTTTTCTCTATTACTACTAGACCCATTTTCATTGGATCTACTTCTAGCAACAAGACCATCAACCTGATTATCGCCCCAATTTTCAGAAACCTTCTTCTTCAACTCCTTAGAATTCAGTGCATCTTTGATATCATCAATTGAGATAGAATCTCTTCCAAAACCATACAACATGGTGTCGACAAAGTTCTCAAAAGAAGGAGGCAATGAACATAACAAAATTAGAGCCTAGTCCTCATCTTCTATTTTGCATTCAATATTTTTCAAATCAATAACAATCCTATTAAATTCATCAAGATGATTAGAAACAGGTGTACCTTCTTTCATTCGAATGGTGTATAGTCGTTGCTTCATGTACAAGCGATTTGTAAGAGACTTAGTCATGTACCGACTCTCCAACTTAAGCCACAATCTTACAACTGTTTCTTCGTCTACAATCTCCCTCAGAACCACATCTCCAAGAGACAACAGAATAGCACTATGTGTCCGTTCCAAGAGATCTTCTTTTTCCTCATTTTATACTGTCGCTGGCAAAACATTCTTGCCCTTTAGTGCTTTCCACAATCCTTGCTACACTAACAAAGCACGCATCTTGACATGCCATAAATTGAAATCATTCTTCCTGTTGAATTTTTCAGTCTCAAATCTTGTTACCGACAAAGCCTTTGTCGCCATACCAAAAAAAAAAAAACCTAGTTAAACAATAACATAACAAAATAAATCTGGTGAATAATCTCAACCTGAAACAAAGAACCTAAGGCTCTAATACCAGTTTGTTGTAAAAGCGAAAGCTTTAATACCAATTTGTTGAGAATAGCAGAAGCATGAATATCTATTTGTAGTGTGTGTATCCAAATAACAGTGGGCTTATGTAAAATAGAAATAGAAAGACAAAAGAAACAATCACACAAGAACACAAAGATTTACTTGGTTCGACTTTTGGCCTACATCCACGAGCGGTGTAGAGGAGAAAGTTTCACTAACAAAAGGAAGAGATTACAAAGATGGTACCAAAACACTCTCACAAAACCCAAACCCCAAATACACCCAAAAGAGCTCTCAATCACCAAAAGCATGTGACAAGAGAAAACCTAAATTTCTCTCTCAAAACAAAGCACGGCTTAGAACTCTAAATTATATGTGGCTGCCTTTGATCACCCTTCTCAATCAATTGCCGCATAACAAATATATATATATATATACAAAGTCGGCTAGGGTATATTAGAGAGAGCATATTACAAGGCCGGCTATTCAAGTCCTAATATAACTAGGACTAGGTTTACAAATCCTTCAAAGACAAGGACTGTGCACTCTCACGTGCACTATTCAAGCCACTAATCATAACACATTACCATATCATCAATTGCTGTAGTTGCAGCTCTCTTGGGTTTCTTGTATTTTTCATCCTCTTGCAAGAGGAAACATGAAGGAGGTAGATTTAATTTAGCTAGTCTATTATACATTATGGTTGGTTTGGTTTTTCTTTTTTTCTTTTATTAATTATGTTTTTAGATGGTCATTGATTATTTAAAATGAAATTTGTTACCCAAAGAGCGACACAAGACAAATAATTCCGTTACGAAGGATACGTTCAATACACCTAAAGAAAAGCAATATGCACGCAAGGGATGATGAAGATTGTGCAGAAATGCATCACTTTGATTTAAGTACCATATTGACTGCTACAAACAATTTCTCTGATTTGAAGAAGCTTGGAGAAGGTGGTTTCAGCCCGGTTTACAAGGTTAAAAGACTTTTTATTTTTGGCGTATGCATATTTGGAAATTATTTGATCATTTCTTTTGAACTATCAATGAACCTTAGTATTGTAACATGTAGCAAAGTATGTGTTAGGTTCTAAGAATTAGGAACTAATGTATAAGAACTTCAATTTGTAATGTTGGCAAACCATGATCAAAACAATGTTTAGTCTTGTGTAAGACTTGCTCAAAGTATGGCTCTTCATGTAAAGTTGGAATCGAGTTTTATGCAGAATTCACTGTGCACTTTCTGCCTGACTCGATCGATCGAAAATTAGACTCGATCGATCGAAAGTCGTGCAGATTGATTTTCTGCAGAATTTTCCAACTCAGCCCTAGTCCATTTAATGTATAGGGTTTTATGTTTTGCCCTAAGTATATAAAGGAAACCCTAAGCACGTTTTTACAAGGCTTTTTAGAGAGAAAAGAGTGTGCCTCTTTTGTATTTAGGGTTTTGTTCCTAAAACCTCTCTTATAACTTCTACCGGTATTGTTCCTTGAAGAATCTCAAGATCCCGTATTGCTGAAGTTGCTGCCTTCTCTATTCATCAAAGGTGCTGATGATCTAAACCTTTAAGGGTGGTCTTGAAGTCACAAACAGGAGAGTTTGTGTTGCTAAACCTTTGAGTGGGATCTCAAAGTCACAAGCGTGGGTGTTTGTGTTTTGCAAAGATTAAAGAAAGAAGGAGTCCGTGGATCTCGGAGCTATCATGGGGTCGTGGTAGTAAGTTTCCTACACTTGGGTAGCAATAGGATGTTAGTGGTCTAAGTCGCTATTGTGTAAACTTCAATTCTTTCTAGTGGATTTGCTATTTTACCTTGAGGATAGCTAGGTTAAATCCTCCCCAGGTTTTTTACCGGTTTGGTTTTCCTGGGTCATCATATCTTTGTGTTCTTTATTTTTTCGCTGCTTTACTTGATATGATTGTTATTGTTTTAACCTAGATCTGAATAATAAACCTAAGTATTCACTTGGTTAATTAATTAGGTTAAACAATCTAGTTTACAGGGGTCTAAACGAACTTACAAGTGGTATCAGAGCGGGTAGCTTTTGTTTTTGATCCTTTGATCTTTTAGCTGATCCTTGACCCCTGTTGTCATGGAACACGGACACTCTCTTGTTGTTCCACCTCACTTTGATGGAAATAACTATGCTTATTGGAAAGTAAGGATGAAAGCATTCCTGAAATCCATTGATGAGAGAGTTTGGAATTCCGTTGAGTACGGATGGGAGAAGCCCACTACTCCTGTGAGTGAGTGGCAAACTTCTCAAAAGGAGGCAGCCACTTTCAATAGCAAAGCTATGAATGCTATTTTTAATGCTGTTTCCATGGAGGAATTTAAAAGAATCTCAAATGTTGAGGTTGCTCATACTGCTTGGAATATCCTCCAGACTGTGCATGAAGGCCCAAAGGCAGTAAAGATAAACAAATTGCAGCAATTAACTACTAGATTTGAAAGCATTAGAATGAATGATGATGAATCTTTTGATGAATTCTATGCTAAATTGAATGATATTGTTAATTCTGCTTATAATTTGGGTGAAATCTATGATCAACCTAAAATTGTTAGGAAGATTCTTAGATCTTTGACTGAGGATTTTAGACCCAAAGTGACTGCCATCACTGAGAGCAAGGATGTGGACTCCATCCCTGTTGATGAACTTGTAGGATCTCTTCAGTCCTATGAGTTAGACCTCCCTAAGACTAACAAATCCAAATCAATGGCTCTTAAGTCTGTTGATGATGTTGAGGATGGTGGATTTGATGATGAACTCTCTGCTACAGAGATTGCCTATCTTGCCAAGAACTTTAGAAACTTTCTTAGGAACAATAACAGAAGGGCAAGAGGCAAGAACACTGTTGAACCTAGAAATTTCAGGAGGAATGATCCCACTAAGGTTAATAACACTAAAAAACCTAAGGAGAAAGTAGGTTAGCCTTCTAATAATTCTTTGGGACAACAATGTTATGGTTGTCAAGGGTATGGTCGTTTAAAATCTGAATGTCCTACATACTTGAGGTCTAAGGGTAAAGCTATGGCTGTAACCCTTAGTGATGATGAAGTTTCTGACAATGAATCCACTAGTGATGAGGATGGAAACTTCATTGCTTTCACTGCTACTACTGTAGTAAATGAAAGCATGTCTGTTGAAGAGAACCCTTCTGATGGGGAACTCTCTGAGGATGCAGATTTACAGGAAGCCTATAATAAACTTTGCAAAGTTGCTGCAAAGGATGCCATGAATGTTGATTTAGGCTTGAAGAAAATTGCATCTTTGGAACTTGAAAAGAAAAATTTACTTGTGAAATTGTTTGATGCAAATGAGCTTTTGAATAATGTGAAAACTGAGAACATGCTTTTACTTGATAAAGTTAAATGTTTGGAACTTGATTTATCTGTTGCTAGAGAACAAACTAATAGGTCTGCAAGCTCTAAACTTGATCACATGCTGAGTATTCAAAAGTCTCCTTCTGACAAAACTGGTTTAGGTTTTGAGGAAAGTATTTCTGTGCTTGAACCTTCTTCCACTAAATTTGTTCCCTCTTCTGAACCTCCAAAGAGTGAGATTGTCAAACCCTTGGTGAGTGAACCTGTCAAACCTATAGATGTTACTCCACCTAGAAAGATTAGGGTTGATCTTCAAGCTTCTCATTCTAGAGCTTCTACTTCTACTAAGGGCAAGTTGCATGATAAGCCTGCATGTGTTTGTCATTTTTGTGGAAAGTCTGGACACATTCGTCCAAATTGTTTTAAGTTGCAAGCTGCTAAGCGAGCAAATAAAACTAAAGTACCTGAGCCTCAAGCTCATGATCCTATGGTACTTATTGGTGAATTGGTAAAGGTGTTAAACCTTTATTCCAATCCTGGAGTTGGTCAAAATTCTAAGATGATTCATAACTCCAATGCAAGAGTTGCATCTAAAAAGTTTTGGATGCAAAAGGCTCAATCTAATTGAGTCTGTCTGACATGGTCCTTGTGCTTCATTGCTCTATCTTTGGTGACCTCTGTTTCTAGGATTTGCATTGCATTACATTCATGCATTTCATTCTAGGATGTTTGTTTCTTTGATATAAAAAAAAAAAAATTGCAAATTGTGTTTTTGCTATTTTTTTCTTAAATTTGAAGACAAGGTTGGTCAATCAAATTTTGCATGACATGCTTATGTACCTTGTTTAGCCTTGATGCACTTATGTTTATTGCACTTTACTAGCTAAAGTTTTGTTGTGCATGTTGTGTGGGAAGATGCTATATTTGTTGATCACATGATCTTGATCTTGAAGTCTTATGTCTTCGATTGTTGGACTTGGTCTTATTGAGAAAGGCATAAATAACCATCTCACCACTGTTTATTAGCCAATCATGAACACCTTAGTGCATATCGTAAGATTTTGTGCTCGAGAAAGTGTAGCACATGCACAAAAAGAACATAAGGTGTAGCCTCTATTAAAATTGGTGTGTACATTATTGGGCTATAATAATCTCACAATTCATAAAATTGGTGTGTACATTATCTCGGCTTTTATTAAGTTTCTAATCAATTAAATTGAATAATGAGGCAAATCAAGAAACTTACATGGTTGCAAGCTTTTATCCTAGCAGATGTGAGAGTTATATGATGTAACTCTTTAAGTAATAATCTCTTTCAAATTCATGTGATGGATTTTGTAGAAATTGTGATTGATCAATATGTGCATATCATCTCACATGTTTCTCTTGCTTATGCTAGTTGCACACACTACACAAGTTATTCTTTGTTAAACTTTGGACATGTTTGTGTGTGTTTTTGGTCTGACCAACCAAGTTTGAAATTTTCTGGAAATTGTTGCAAAACATGTTTGCTTGCTTGATTGGTTGAGGAAGATTATGAGAAATGCTTAATCTGAGAGATCTGGGTTGAAAATATGGGTTTTTGGGAAACATTTCATCTCATACTCATGCATTGTTTTCATAAAAGTTAATGCTTTGAGGAGTTTTTGAGCTAATTTGATTCTATTTTCAAAAATTCAATTTTTCAGATTTTCGATCAATCGAGTCTGTTTTTCGATCGATCAAAAATATTTTTAAAACCTCAATAAACTCTCTGTGTATCGATCGGTTCTCGATTGGTTTTGGATCAATCGAAGGATTTTCGACTGATCAAATCTGTTTTTCGATCGATCGAAAATCGGGCTGAATGAATTTTAAAAGGACTTTTCTCACATGGATTCTTTACTTTTCAAACCTTTTTCAAAAGCTTTTGTCTCCTTACCAACTGGTCAAAGCTATTTTTGGAGATTTTGTCGTTTTCTTCAAATCTTTTTGCATAATCTCTCTCTCCCAAAACTGGTAAGTCTTTTATGCCCCTTCTTTTGTTTTTATTTTCATGTTTCATGCATTTTAGGGTATTTTCGGCATTTTAGTTTTTGGTATTTTTTGGGAGTGATTTTGATTCTGTTTCTTTCAAAAGAATTATGAGTTTTTGTGGGGACACCATATCCTAGCACTACATGTGATTTAATTTGATTAATTTGGTGCTTTGTGAAATTTTTAAATTTCTAGGGCTTGAAATTGGGGATTTTGGGGTTTTTGTTCAATTTAATGTAAATTGATAAAATTGACTCGTTAGATTGATTAATTTGATCATTATATTGTGTTAATTAACTATTGTGTTGATCAATTTATCAATTTGTTGTGTTTTGAAAACTTAGGTTTTTCAAATTGGGTATTTTTGATAAATATTGCTTGCTCAAGCCAATTTTGTTAATTAGGATCATATTTGAACTTGTCACTGCATTAGTTCATGCATCATTTGCATATTTTGTTCATGCATCATATAGAATTGATATTTCTATTTTTTTTGTGTTGTGCTAACTTGCAGTCTGCCCTTGGTATTTGTTTTTGCTCTTCTTTTTCTGTGTCTCTCTTTTCTTTCCTTAGCACCATGCCTAGGAAAACTAGAGCCCATAGGACTTCTGACCCTTCACCTTCTTTTGATACTAAGCGGTTCCCTAGTGAGAAGAACCAAGAGACCTATGAGACCCTGAACCTTAGGCGTCATATTTGGGCTGAGCGTAGGGTCATCCTAGATGAGGTAGATCCTGAGGTGAGATGTAACTTTGAGCGTCGGGGTTGATTATCTTTGCTCGAGTATGAGCATCCTCCTCCTCCTGCCACCTTGATTAGAGAGTTCTATTCGAACCTCTCTATCCACATCTATGATACCAGCATCTTAGTTAAGGTTTGGTTACGAGGTGTAGAGTATCGCATTACCCCTACGGTTGTGTCTGATGCTCTTGGGGTGCCCATGGTTGAGCATCCCATTTTCCTTTATGAGGAGTCTCCGCCTCTTGATGACGTGCTGTCATACATCACTGGGTCTTCTATCCAGTGGGGTTCTGATCCTCGGATCACTTCTGCTGAGCTTTCCGAGCTTCACTATCTTTTCTTTAGGATAGCGTGTCATTCTTTGTGGCCTATTTCTCATGTTCACACCATCCCTCTTGAGCGATGTGTGTTTTTGTATGCCCTGGTTACTGATGCTCTTATCAGTTTTCCTCATTTGTTCCTTCGTTCTTTGAACAAGGTTCATCGGTCTAACTCTACGGCTCATGCGTTATTCTTTCCCGTTTTTATTCATAGGATTCTCCTTTTCTTGGTTTAGGTGATTTTCCTGCGTCTGAGCCTGTTCATGTTATTGCTCCTATAGGTGCTACCTTTTTGAGGCAAAGGGCTGCTCAACTTCGAGCTAGCTCTAAGCGTCCTAGGGTAGAGCCTTCCGGTGTCACTCCACCCCCTTCTTCCTCAACAGATACTCCTGCAGCTGGGACGTCTTCTGATCCTGCTGTTGCTGCTGCTGCTGCTGATGTTCCTCCACCGTTTGGTGAGGTTTCTGACCTTCGTCAGACTTTGGATACTGTCGTGACCGTTCAGGCGGCTCATGGTCAGTTATTGGTGGACATCCTTGATGAGCTACGTGCATTGCGAACGGACTTGGCGAGTTCTCGTTATTCTCCTCCACCTCCTTTTGATGATGAGTGAGTGCCCTTTGGCAATTCGTCACAAAAAGGGGAAGTGCATTCTATTGTGTAGTTCTTATGTATCTAGGAGATTTTTGTGGAGATTTTCATTTTAGGGGGAGTTTTGTACTTAGTAGTGATACTGTGGAGCTTGTGGAGTTATTAGATTGTATTTAGGCGCTTCACTGTGTATTTCATTTTTAACTCTTGTTTAGGAGATATTTTGTTGAGATATATTTTTTATATATATGTTTCTTGTTTCACTATGCTACTCTGCTTATTGATCTATATTTATGATATTATTCATGATATATGTCTTTATTTTGTGTCATGTGAAATCAAGAAGATATTTTTATATATTTCCTGTTTTTTCCACACATGCGTTTATGTGTTTGTTAAGTGTTACAGGAATATACAGGTTGATTCAGTCGTGCTGCTGTCTATTGTGCAACTATTAGATAGTAGTTAAGTTGAATTGTTTAAGTGGCTTTTTATTTTGTAATGGGCTGTTTCATTTTGTAAACTTTGAGCTTTTGTTAAGTCTGTGTTTTGTCACGGATTGCCAAAGGGGGAGTTTGTTAGGTTCTAAGAATTAGGAACTAATGTATTAGAACTTCAATTTGTAATGTTGGCAAACCATGATCAAAACAATGTTTAGTCTTGTGTAAGACTTGCTCAAAGTATTGCTCTTCATGTAAAGTTGGAATCGAGTTTTATGCAGAATTCACTGTGCACTTTCTGCCTAACTCGATCGATCGAAAATTAGACTCGATCGATCGAAAGTCGTGCAGATTGATTTTCTGCAGAATTTTCCAACTCAGCCCTAGTCCATTTAATGTATAGGGTTTTATGTTTTGCCCTAAGTATATAAAGGAAACCCTAAGCACGTTTTTATAAGGCTTTTTAGAGAGAAAAGAGTGTGCCTCGTTTGTATTTAGGGTTTTGTTCCTAAAACCTCTCTTATAACTTCTACCGGTATTGTTCCTTGAAGAATCTCAAGATCCCGTATTGTTGAAGTTGCTGCCTTCTCTAGTCATCAAAGGTGCTGATGATCTAAACCTTCAAGGATGGTCTTGAAGTCACAAACAGGAGAGTTTGTGTTGCTAAACCTTTGAGTGGGATCTCAAAGTCACAAGCGTGGGTGTTTGTGTTTTGCAAAGATTAAAGAAAGAAGGAGTCCGTGGATCTCGGAGCTATCATGGGGTCGTGGTAGTAAGTTTCCTACACTTGGGTAGCAATAGGATGTTAGTGGTCTAAGTCGCTATTGTGTAAACTTCAATTCTTTCTAGTGGATTTGCTATTTTACCTTGAGGATAGCTAGGTTAAATCCTCCCTAGGTTTTTTACCGGTTTGGTTTTCCTGGGTCATCATATCTTTGTGTTCTTTATTTTTCCGCTGCTTTACTTGATATGATTGTTATTGTTTTAACCTAGATCTGAATAATAAACCTAAGTATTCACTTGGTTAATTAATTAGGTTAAACAATCTAGTTTACAGGGGTCTAAACGAACTGACAGTATGTCTACCAATATTGAGTGATAAGTTTCCATTGATTAAGGATGTTTAAAATGCTTCCAAGGCAAGTTGATTAACAGAAGGAAATAGGAAATAGCAGTGAAAAGACTCTCAATGAAATCTAAACAAGGACTCGAAGAGTTTAAGAATGAAGTGATTTTAATTACAAAAGTACTTCAGCATAAAAGTGTAGTGAGGCTCTTGGGACGCTGCTCGGAAGGACATGAACAACTTTTAGTTTATGAATACATGGCCAACACTAGTCTTTGATGTCTTCTTGTTTGGTTTGCTCTCTCTCTCTCTAAAAATTTACTGGTATCGGTTCCGACGATTCGGGTGGTTGATACATGGCCAACGGTTTCTTTCTGTGCTTGCTGTTCCGGTGGTCTAAGTCTGGCCAGGGAACGAACAATCGGCGACCTTAGAACTTGGAGTCCGATGAACAACTTTGTTCTTTCTCTTTCTCCATATACGGGTAAGCCTTTTGAACATAATCTAATTTACCCATTTAAGCAGTTAGTGTTGTATTTATACTCAGAGACCCTCAAGACTATTTTAACGCTCAAGCCTTCCAAACGATATACCGTACGATTTTTTTTAAAGATTAAATTGTATACGTGTCAGTTTTTTAGATAGGCATTTTTCCTAACGTGGCAGCACCTGGTTAAAGGCTTCTGCTTTTATATATAGTATTAGATTAGATTGGTGAATGGTCTCTATATGCTACAGGGAAGCACAATTGTTGGTGTTGCAACAATATCTTCATCAGTAGATCCAGATTCATATAATACTCATTTAGGGCAAATGAGTGAGGTTGGCATGTCAATATTAAGCAAACAAGGTTTGTTGCATGGTCAAAAAATTGGGAAGTTGGACTTTTGTGAACATTGCGTCTTTGGTAAGCAGTGTAGGGTCAAGTTCAATATAGAATTTTTGGTGTATTTTTTGAAATACAAGAGTGATGTTTTTGTCACCTTAAAGCAATATAAGACGCTTATTGAAAAAGCAAACTTGTAAAAGGATTAAGTGTCTCTGGATGGCTAATGATTTGGATTAATGCTTAGGCGAATTTGATGAGTTTTGCAAGAATGGAGGTATAGTGAGACACCGCACTGTTAGAAGAAAACCACAACAGATTGGGGTTGTAGAATGTATAAACAAAACTCTTTTGGAGAGGGCTCATTGTATGCTCTCAAAATTTGATTTTTCTAAGGACTTTTGGGTTGCAACAATAAATATGGCCTGCTATTTGGTAAATAGGTCTCCATCAACTGTCAATGAATTTAAGACTCCTTTTGATGTATGGTTTGGCACTCTTGCTGATTACTCTATTTTGAGAGTATTTGGTTGTCCTATTTTTGTTCATGAGAATGATGGTAAACTTGAGCGGAGGGAAAATAGGTGCATATTCCTAGGATATGCATTGGGGATAAAAGGTTATAGGTTGTGGTGTATGGATTCAGGATCCCCATGGTAATTATTAGCAGAGATATGAAATTTGATAAGTCTGCTATTGTGGACCAGTCAAAAGAGAGTATTGAGATAGTCAAAGAACACGGTGTTGGTGAGCAGGTGGAGCTTAAGATTGAAGCTTTGTGGATTGTTGTTTTGGGTGAAGAGATTGTGTCTCTTCAATATTTGAAAGGTAATGCAAATGTTGACTTGGTATATTATAGGGATTCTACAGAAAGTAGTAGCATTGTTGGATTTGTGGATTTTGATTTTATTGGTGATTTAGACAAGAAAAGATTTCTAACAAGTTATGTCTTCACATTTGGTTGTGCTATTAGTTGGGAGGCGACACTACAATCGACGATGGTTTTGTCTACTATAGAGACATAGTATATGGCAGCGACAAAGGCAGTGAAAGTAGCTATTTGGTTGAAGGGTTTGGTTGGTAATCTGGGTTTACAACAGGATGATACTGTTGTATTTTGTGATAGTCAAATCGCCATACACTTGACTAAGAATCAGATGTATCATAAGATAACCAAACACATTGATGTCAAATATCACTTCATAAGTGAGATTGTATCTTAAGGTATTGTTGCAATCAGAAAGGTTGCTACATTGGATAATCCAGCAGATATGATGACCAAGCTAGTTCTTTTGGACAAGTTCAAGAATTTCTTGGACTTGATTTGTGTTTGCAGTTTGTGATAGCCCTTGAGGGCTTTGATTTGGTAGTGGAGAAGTTTTGATTGTGGAGCTTGACCAAATTCAAGCCAAGGTGGAGACTTTGCAACTCTTGATACATGTGCAGGTACAATGAGATTTGGCCATCACTAGGTTTACATGTATTAATGTATGCTTACTAAAATGTCTTAACTTGTTTTTGAAATATTAAAATTGGTTAGACTTATTTAGTATGTCTGTGTGTGTGTGTGTGTATTTTTTTTTTTTTTTTGAGATCATTTTGTTTAACACTTTTTGTTGTTGAAGAGATGTTTTTGAGAGGTCAAAATATTGTTTGGATCCTTGATTGAGTTGCACGTTTGATTGCATTCATATTTGTGTTTTTCTCTTCTTGAAAAATCGTTTTAAGCAATCTCGACAACTCCTCAACACCTCTCGATACCTGGCTTTCCTATCAAGCTCTTCAGTTGCTTTTTATCGCAATCTCGACACCTCTTGATAGCTAGGTGGATCAATCGAGATACTTTCTATCTCCTCAATAGCTCCTCGACAGATCCTCGATCCATTGAGCTTCCTCTCTGTTATGGACACCTGATCGATAGCTGCATCTGTTGACTCTGTTATATCTCGACACCTCTCAATCTGTCAAGAATTACTGAGCTTGTATATATAGGGTCAGTGTGATTCGGACCTCATTTCGCTCAATCTCTCTCGATCTCTATAGCCTTTTCACCTGCCAAAACCTCTCTCATTCATTCCAAACCTCTTCCTAAGAGATTTTTCGGCCTTAATCAAGTTTCTCTTCACTTGGTAAGTGTCTAAATCCCTCATTTTCATGCATCTCATGATTTTTAACCTAAGTTTTTGGGCTTGTTTTTTAAATTTTGGGGTTTTCAAAATCAAAGAGGTTTTTGCAAAATTTTTGGGATGGGTTTTATGTTTTTAATCTTAAAACTTCATGCATTGCATCTTATTTGCATTGTAACATTGTTTCATGCATTCTTAGATGTGTGTTTACCTTGTTACATACTTGTGTGCTGGTAAGATTTGATTGTGCTGAGCCCATGATACAATTACTTTTGCATGTCACATGTTCATGCATCCCCATGCATATGTTCTTTCTTTTCAATATATTTTGATATATTTGAACTGTTTTAGGCCTTTTCTGATTGTAACTTTCTCTCTCTCTCTCTCTCTCTCTCTCTCTCTCTCTCTTCTGTTTGTGTTAGTCTGCTTCTATGGTACTTAAACGCAAATCTACTCCATCCCAAAACTCTCTTCATTTCGGGGCATCCACTTCTTCTAACCCCACTCCCTCTCACGTCCGGTTCCGTGATGAGAAGGCCAAATCGGACTTCTTTGAGAACTTCTCTCGATGAGGTGTTCATTCGAAATGCCAAGTCATTTTGTTGAACTTCTCCGACGCTAACCTACCCACTGTCATTCACAGTAGGGGTTGGGAGTCACTGCGTGACGTCCTGGTCACTTGTCCATTCGTACTGATCCAGGAGTTTTACTCCAACATGCATGGATTTGATTATTCAGCACCTCTCTTTGCTACTCACATTCGAGGTACACGCATTTTTATCACACCAGATATTGTATCTGAGGTGCTTCATATCCCGAGGGTAGAGCATCCTGACTACCCCAGTTATGAGTGTTTGAGGACCGTGTCCAAAGACGAGCTAATGTCCGCTTTCTGTGAGCGTCCCTCTAATTGGGGCGAGCGTCAGTTTACTCCATGTTCAACCTTTGCTAAAGGTCCTAGGATCATGAACATGGTTATGACCTTTGTGTTGCATCCCTTATCTCATTATAACTCTATTATAGAGCCCCGTGCTCAATTTTTGCTTTCTCTTTTAGAGCATCTCACTATAGATTTTCCCTTTCATTTCATTCTTTCCATTATAGATGTGTAGAGGGATACGGCGACCTGTGATAAGTTCATCTTCCCTTTAGCTATCACGAGGATTTTACGCCATTTTTCTGTTTCCTTTCTAGTGTCCAACCACTTCTCTATTATGAGTGCTATAGATGCCACTACTGCTAAACGGAGCGAGGTGCAGCTACGATCAAGGCGGTCCGGTACGGCAACCCCTCCCACTCCTTCTGCTCCATCCATATCTGTTCCTTCTTCTACAAGCGGTGTGACCCTCGAGGACATCATGGCACAGCTTCAGCGCATGGATGCTCGCCTGGACACTCTTAGTGATGAGTTGTGTCAGGTGAACACCTATGTTGGTCGAATTGCACAATGCCAGGCGGTCATGGGCGACTTCATTTCTTCTCCTCCACCTACTCTAGAGGCTTCTGAGGATGATGATGACGATGCTACTGCTTCCGAGGATGAGGATGATGGAGATGCTAGCTCTTCTAGTACTGACAAGATGTCTACTTGACACTCTTACCCTTTGTCACTTATGACAAAAAGGGGGAGTAGTTTTGGGCTATAAAAGTAGTCATAGTTAAGGGGAGAGTTAGTATAAGAGATTTTTGTTAGGGGGAGTGTTGATATTGAGGGATGTAGTGAGGATAGTATGTATCTTTTTTTCTTTTCTCTCTTTTTTAGATACATTGTTCATGTACCTTAGGTCTTGTAACCATTTTGACATACATTGGACTTATATTCTCTATATATTGATGTATGTTTTTCACCTACTCTTACATTTGTTGTTTCTTTTCTATCTTTATGCACATGCTTCTTATATCTTATATGCAATCTATTATTTCTGTTTCACACTAAGATGCCTTGATGAGTTTTGTTTAAAGTGTTTCAGAAATACAGGTTGTCAAAGTCTACTTGTCATGAACTCTCTTCTTGCAAAGTTTTTCAAGAGTTTGTGTTAGGATAGATTTTATTGTATTCAACAAATAAGTATAAGTTGAGTGATTTATAACTTCTCTCATATGTTCATTTGTTTGTTATGGTTTTATTACGGATTGCCAAAGGGGGAGATTGTTAGGACATATGTGTTTCACATGTTAGAAATATGTCACTATTTTATATAATTGGCTAATCCTTTTACAAAACGTACTTGTATTTGGATAGATCTAGGATGTGTTTAATACTTCAAGAAACCTTGTTTCAAGTCTAAATGTTAAAGCCATGCAAATCTATCCAAGAATCAAGTCAAAAAATGTTGCTCGTTAAAGCTCGACAACTATCATCTATCGAGATTTAAATAGAGCTGTTTAGCTCGAGGTTCAACAGCAACTCGACAGATAAGGTATCTATTGAGGTTTATGAAACTCAATTTTTCTGGACTGATTTTCATCCAATCCATGATTATGTGTATAGGGTTTCTTTTCTCACAACCCTAAACATATATAAGGCTTATTTTAAGGGCCGTATCAAGTTGCACAGCCAAGAGCACAATTGCACAAGAGCATAATTCCTCAAGTGTGACTGAAAACCTAGTTTGCCCTAGTTCTTGAAGAAGCTGTTGTGTTTGTACACCGTAGGGTTTTGTGACCAAGCAACTTCATGATCTTTATCTTCTGGATGAACTGAAGACCTTTGCAGCCAACATACTTCTCTAGTTGGTGAATCAAGTCGCGTACTGGGATCCGCGCAATTGATTAGTCACGTACTGGGACCCATGCATTGAAAAGTAGAGATTGCCACTACAGAACAAGTCCAATTGGATATTGGGGTAAGGGTTCAACTATAGGTTGGTATAAAGTATTGGGATTCCTTTACTTGTAACCGCTAGTTGTGATAATAGTGGATTCTCGAGAGTGGTGACTTTAAAATCACCCGGTGAGGTTTTTGCCGTGTAGGTTTTCCCCATTCGTAAACAAATCACCGTGTCAATTTATTTTCAACTGCATACTTAGTTTAATTGATGATTTGTTTGTGCTACCACACGTTTGCATGTTAATTTGATTAATTAATAAACTTAGCTAATTAATCAATTAATTCATCACAAGGAGTCATTATGTTTTTAGCCTATTAAGGGTGATGACAACATGTCTCATGGTGATGATGGTGAGAGAGAATCACCAGGAAAGGAGTCTACACCTCCTACATTAAGAAGGGAGACTTGATCAACACAAGGATCTTCAAGTCCTCTCACCCCTCTAGAAGTACAACCTTCAATCTCGCATGATGGGGAACCCTCAACTTCCAAGAAACTATCATCAAGAGTTACTCTCAATCATCCCACAAGCAACATCATTGGTGATTTAGATGAGGGACTTCGTTTGAGAAAAGGACTGGGCTACAGTGTGAATTATGTGACATAAACTGTTATCTTGCTCAATTTGAACCCAAGAAAGTAGAAGAAGCATTGAAAGATGAGAATTGGGTAGAGTCCATGCACCAAGAGTTGCATCAATTCGTTAGAAACAATGTATGGGAGTTGGTACCAAGGCCCAAGGATACACATGTAATCAGGACCAAGTGGATCTTCAAGAACAAGACCGATGAAGATGGTGAAGTTGTCCGAAACAAGTCGAGATTGGTGGCTCAAGGATATACTTAAGTTGAAGCCGTTGATTTTGATGAGTCATTTACATTGATAGCAAGACTAGAATCAATTCGAATTCTTCTTTCCATAGCGTGTATCATGAAGTTCAAGTTATATCAAATGGATGTGAAGAGTACCTTCTTGAATGGACTTTTGAACGAAGAAGTGTTTGTTAAGCAGCCAAAGGGATTTCAAGACCCTCACTTTCCAGACCATGTGCTAAGACTGAAAAATGCATTATATGGCTTGAAGCAAGCACTAAGAGCTTGGTATGATAGAATCACCACGTATCTTTTGGATCATGGCTTCAAAAGAGGTCAAGCCGATCAAACACTCTTTGTTAAAAGAGATGAGAAATCCCTCCTTGTGGCTCAAGTATACGTAGATGACATTGTCTTTGGATCCACAATCGATCATCTTGCTCAAGAATTTTCAGAAGAAATGAAAAAAAAAAAAAAAAAGTTTGAGATGAGCATGGTGGGGGAGCTGAACTACTTCCTAGGGCTTCAAGTGAAACAATGGAAAGATGGGATATTTATATCTTAAGAGAAGTACGCCAAAAATATTGTCATGAGATTTTGGCTTAGACTCCAAGAAGCATACTTCAACTCCTATGAGTTCTTCAGCAAAACTAAGCCTTAATGCAGCCAGTGTGGACGTAGATCCAACACTCAATCAAAGCATGATCGGTCGTCCTCTCTATCTTATTGCAAGTAGACTAGATATTGCTTTTAGCGTAGGGGTATGTGCATGATTTAAGGCAGCACCAAAAGAGTCCTACTTGACAACGGTCAAATGAATTATTCATTACATCAATGGCACATCTAACTATGGAATTTGGTATTCAAGAGACTCGAATGAGTGCTTAGCTGGATATTCGAATGCTGACTAGGCCGGGTGCATTGATGATAGAAAGAGCACCTCAGGTGATTGCTTTTACCTTAGAAATAACTTGGTGTCGTGGATGAGCAAAAAGCAAAATTCAGTCTCTCTATCAACGGTTGAAACTGAATACATTGCAATAGGGAGTTGTTGTGCACAACTTTTATGCATGAAGAAGCTCTTACATGATTATGGAATCACTTAAGACACTATTTGTGTGTTCTATGATAACACGAGTGCCATAAACCTGTAGAAAAATCCTGTCCAACACTCGAAATCAAAGCATATCGAGATTCGGTACCACTTCATTCGAGACTTGGTGGAAGAAAAGATTGTGTGTTTAGAGTTTATAAACACTGACAACCAGAAGGCAGACATATTTACCAAACCTCTTGATGGCCCATGGTTTGGGTCTTTGCGTAAGACCATTGATGTTGGCATCATTCCTTGACTTCTATCTCTTGTGTGACCTTATACTGATCATTGTTGCATACTTGCTATATAGGTCTCCCTTGTTTAGTTAGATCATGTTTCTTTTTAAGCTTGTTTGTACTTGCTGTTTTTGTTGATCTTACTTTACATGTTCTATTTTTTAGTGTGTTGAAAAATTCAAAAACTCATAAAAATTGAAAAAATCTCTAAAAGTTTGATCGCATGTGTTGTGTATATCACATGTGATTTTGGCCTAGTACCTTTCGTACTAATGGCGTAGTGTATTTTCGAGCTTAGCTTGTTATGCATACACATCTATCTTTGTGGGAAAAATCTTGAAATATATGTGTGACTGTTGTAAATCGATCTTCAGGCTTGTCTTGAATGATTGGTCAATAGTCTTGTTAGTTTTATACATGTATAGACTTGTGCCTATATATCTTCCCACTATTTTATTTTTATTTTATTTTATTTTATTCGCTTAAAGAGCTTAACAAATGTAAATCTCAAAATGAAAAGAGATAATGAGCTGCAAAAGCCGTCGCACATACTAGTATTTGACTAGGAAAAAGGGAAAGTGACTTTTATTGAAATGTATGGTGCCCAAAAAGCCAAAAGCTTACTCTCAATATTGAAATATCAAAAATTTCAAGCACCGATCTCAAAATGAGATGTATTGTTCAAAAATGATCAAATGTTATGATTTGTAAAGAAGCCAAATGAAAAGTTTCAAAGATTTTGTAATCATTTTCTTGTAGGAGGTCATATATATTCATTTTTATAATTAAGATAGACCACTTGACGTAGTACTAGTTGTGTATGACTTGATTGAATTGATCATTGAAGCTTCACTCTAAACTAAGGACTATTGCACGTTTGATACTCACACACAACACACTAGACTTATGTTCAATGAATGCTTATTCATTTATGTGATTGTACATGATCAAATGTGATGTGTATACTCAATTACCTGTCAATCAAACCCAAAAAGATTTTTAAGTATTTTATATGTTTTTGAAAGTGTTTTTATACTTTCGTGCTTTAAGTTTTTGTTTTGAAATGCATTTTTATGTTGTTCTTCAAAAACTTGTTCAAAGGCATTTTCGCAAGAAGCTCACGACTAAGCTCTTCTCGCGAAAAGAGGTAAAGGAAAAAACAAGAAAACACAAAATTTCAAACAGAGACTTTCACGACTGTCTCGTGACTATTTTGTGACTAATGGCTCCTGCGAAAAGCTTTGTGCTTTAGATGTTTTTTTTGCGAGTACGTAACCTGCAAAAAACGCGTGTTTTCAGTTTTATAGGGCTAATGTGACAAAATTTTAAAACACTCTTGAGTCTCCTCTCTTTGCCTCACTTGAACCTCTCTCAAACCCAAATTGATTTTCACTCAAAACCCTTCAATTTCAAGTTCAAATCTCTACAAAATCACTTTAGAGGTATGTTTCTTAACAATCTTTTCACTCTTTTCTTAGATTATGCAGAAAAATTTCTAGTTTTGTCTTAAATTGGGGATTTTCGAAAAAGGGTTGGGTTTATTGATTTTAGGCAAAAAAAAAATTTCAAAATCTTGATTGGGCTCTACCCCATTTGACTTGGTTGTATCTGTGTTGGCCCCTTGTGGCATTTTGATCTTGTATTTAGGCATATTTTCATATGTTCATGCATTGCCCATATGTGTAGTGTAGTGTTGCATTCCATGTGTTTGATGAAATGCTCAAGTGGCATTTTTGAGTTGTTTTGGACTCCGATGAGTTCCAAATTTTGGGATTATCCATAATTGAACTTGTATAACATGTTTTGATCATTAGGTGTGTGTTTTACACACTTTGCCCAACTTGTTCCTATCCATGCCTCGTCATGCATCTCCTAGGCACACCTCATGCACATTACATGCACACTTGTGGAACACACATGCACAATTGTCAATTTTGTTGCACTTTAATGATATTTACATGTGTTACCACTTAAAGCCTGTTTAGTTGACATTGTTGTGTTCTGTTTTAAGTGTTGTGCTTCTGTTTTGGACTAAGTTGACACTAATCAAGTTTTTTGCTCTTGTTTTGTGTTTTTGCACCTTTTTTTGTTGTGTTTTTAGTTGAGTAGATGTCTCCATTCAAGAAGTCAGCTGTGAAAGAAGGCAACAGCAAAGGAAAAGAGCTTGTGATTGATGTTTGAAAGTTCAAATAGCGTATAAAACACTATGAACGTTTAGACCCCCAATTTACAAATTATCAATTCAAGCTTTAACACAAACGATAAACGTGCGGAAAAAGAACTAAAGCCTAAAACAGAATTGATAAACTATCTAAGCCAAATAAAATCACATCCATAACAAAAATCAAATGACAAAGATAAAGGGAAGAGAGATGCAAACACAAGGACAACACGCGATGTGTTATCGAAGAGGAAACCGAAGCCCTCGGCGTAAAACCTCTCTGCCGCCCCCCAAGTGGTCAAATGATCCAATAAAGAATGTAGTTGGGATACAAAGACAGCAATAGACCCTCCAAGCCTAATCTACCCAGTGTACTTAAGCCCTCCAAGCTTCTTGCTCCAACGAGGTTACGCCAAACCTATTTCTTCTTTAGCTTCCCGGATCCCGCTACTAGTCTATAGCATCAACCAATAAGAATTGGTTCATTCCTAACTGCTTCCCAAAGCACCAAATAACCTTCTCACAGATGTGGGTAGGGTGAGAAAAGGATTTGGCTAAAGAACCTTTCAAGGATCTACAATGGAGAGGGTGAGAGTAGAGAAATTTGAAGAGTCACAAGGTAAAGATTGTGGATGAGTCAATCTTGTTTTTCTCTAGGGTTTCTCTCTCAAAATTCTCTCTGGAAACTCTCTACATTTCGTGGGTATAAGGGGTATATATACTGGGGTGAGAGAGGAATGCGAAGAGTCAGTTTTTCCAAAATAGAGTTGTTTAGCAGCTTGGCCTCGCGGCTTGACTAAGTCGCGAGTTCAAGCTACGAACCAACTAACTTGCCAGACTGGAATTTTTGTACTGTAGTGCACTAGCTGGCATAACGGTTCAGATTCTGGCAGCTTGCCAGTCGCGAGATACCAGTGAAACCAGTCGCGAGTTCTGCTCTGCATGCTTCATTCGCGTGCAACTTCTGGCAGCTTGACAATCGCGAGACACCAGCGAAATCCAGTCGCAAGTCCCTGTTCTGCTGCACAATCTTGAGCATTTCGTCACACTCTTTCACACACTACCCTTACATGATTCCCATCTAAAATACAGGGTTTCTAAGTGCTGAATTACAAGAAAATTAGCACAAAATAAAGCCAACAAAATGGTTGATAAAATTCAACCTCATAATGTTGAAAACCTCTCTCCAAGGTCAAAAAGAACTCGATCACCGACCAGAGCTTTTGATGCTGACAAGTTTAGATCCTATGCTGCTTTTCAGGAGTATGAGAACTATTTTAGAGACGCTCTATTGTTAGTTGAATAGGCTGTCGATCAGGCGTCCCTTCTCGAAACAAAAATTCCAAAATGGTTTACCACCAAGGATTGGAACTACCTACTTTCAAACCTTGATGATGCATACAAGAACATGGTCAAAAAGTTCTATGCTAATGCCATTGTTTAAGGAGAGGAGCTCAAATGCTGGGTTAGAGGAAAGAGTTTCTCAGTAACACTGGTTTGTCTGGCGGACATCCTACACATCAACAGGCCAATGTTTAATAAACCACCGGTATATAATGATCTGAATCCGAATGAGAAGATTTTGCGAGAAGCTTTAGGAGATAACTTGGAGTTCTCATCTAATGGGAAGTTAGTAAGTGTGGCATCCCTTTCTCCCGAATTGAGGCTGCTCACGACGATCAAGTTTCACAACATCCACCCTTTTTCAAGCCCCGGGTATATGAATCTCGGTCGAGCGTTATTCCTGTATGATCTGATCACTAATGAGGAGATTAATGTGTGCTCTCACATTTTTCCACATCTTGGCAAAAACAGCTGAACGAATTGCCTCAAGGAATTGTATTCCCTTCTGCTATCTTATCTCAAAGATTCTAAAGCTTAAAGGCATACATCCATCAGAAGATGAGAGACCATACCCACAACCTAATCCAATCAAAGTCCACACTCTCAATGCTAGTATAAGTCACACCAAAAAGAGCACTAAGCAAGAGAGCCATGCTCCAGGTAGTTCAACCTCTACCTCCCGTTCCTATGATGAAAAGCTAGACAAAATCATGGTCACTCTCCAAGAGATCAATACTAAAATATTCGAACTAGCTACCATCATCCACTCCCTACACGTTCGCTTTGACACAAAGTTCACATCTCTCCAGACTCAGTTGGACCAAGTTCAGAGGTAGCTAGAAGAACAGGGAGACTAGCTATTCCATGAAAAAAAAGGGGAGATGGTCATTGATAAGGGGAGTGTAGTGATAGGGGAAGGAGAAGCTAGAACTGCTATTCTGCTATTCATACCTGCTATTCATATTTACATTGCTTTCCTTTAAAGCTTAAGTACTTTGGTTTAATTTCAGTCTAATATTCAGTACTTATTTATTTTATTGCTTTGTAGCATTTTTTGAGTACTTTTAGATGTTGTTAAACTATCTTGAGTACTACACACTTGTATCCTTGTTGGATCTTGTATCCTTGATGCAAAAACTTCATGTATTTTTCATTGGTTGTGTGTTGGACATGCAATTGATCCTTGTGATTGGTCTTTATTGCATTGCGTGTCCAGATGATCATTTACTGGCCAAATGATCATTGTAGTCATGCTTTAATGACTGTTCTTGTATGATCAATATATGATTAACTGTTTATATAGTGTTTATTACCTTGATCGCATTTTACTTGCGTATATACGTACCATGTATTCAACTTGTCATAAGCTTAATGAAAGTTTTGTTTGTATGCGAGTGTTTCAAGTTACAGGTATATACATGCAAGTGCTTCACAGCTTCTAGATTAGGTGTGAGTGAGTTTTGCCTTTGTTCCCAAACTCACATTTAAGTCTAGAGTCTGTTTTAGGGGTTTTTTCATGGAATAGCCAAAATGGGAGATTGTAAAATTGTGATTTACAACAATTTTGTAATGGCTTTAATTCCGTGCCAAATTTGATTGTAATTATATTCAATCTTTTGTACCCTGTATTTTATGTAGAATTTTATTGTAAGGGTTGTGTGTGAGAGAGAGTATGAAGACTCAAGGCATATTGAAGACAAAGAAGTTTTCGCGGGTACCCTTCTTGCAAAGTGAAGCATGTGCTCTACACATGACTAGAATGCGAAGAGTCAGGACATGATGGTGACAACTGGTTTTCGCGAGTGTCTCGAGGGTAAGGCCTTCCCGCGAGATACCCGTGAAACATTCTGTTTTACCAATTTGTCTTATCTGATACACCCTATCTCTACCCACACTATATATACCCCCATTACCCACATATGTTGAGGAGTGCTTCAAAGAGAAAACCCTAGCCATAACCCTTGATAGTTAAAGATTGTCATGTCCACGATCCTCTACACAATCCTTTGTGGTTTTCCTCAACTCCTACCTCTCCATTTCCATATCCTTGAAAGGTTGATAGTCCAAACACTTACCACACCCATCTTGAGTGTAAAGCGAGGTTTTGGTGCTGCTAAGAAGCATTGGAAGAAGCCATTTGTTTGGTGGATGCAATCGGGCTATATTGCGTGATTCGGAAAGCTAGAGAAGACAAGACTTGGCGAAGTCAGTTGGTGAGGGCTCGAGTACATGAAGTAGACTAGGCTTGGAGGGTCTTTTGTTATTCGTGTACTCCAACTTATTCTCTAGTGGATCGATTTACTACTTGGAGGGCAGCAGAGAGGTTTTACGTCGAGTACTTCGGTTTCCTCTTCGATAACATATCGACATGTTATCTTGTGTTTGCATTCTTCTTCCCTATTTTTTTAGGTTTCATTTTACTGCTGTGCCTTGATGAATATGGCTTAGAGTAGTTTTATTGTTTGTTTGCTTACATTTACTCTTTTCCACACTTAGTTTAAGTAAGAGTAAAATCAACCGAGCTGTAATATTTAATTTGTGGGTCTAAACAACTCTTGTGTTTTAACACATTTTCGAGCTTTCAACACCATGATGTGTTATCGAAGAGCACTTAGTTTAAGTAAGAGCAAAATCAACCGAGCTATAATATTTAATTTTGGGGTCTAAACAACTCTTGTGTTTTAACACATTTTCGAGCTTTCAACACCATGATGTGTTATCGAAGAGGAAATTGAAATACTCAGCGAAAAATCTCTCCGCCGCCCCCCAAACGGTAAATCGATCTGCTAGAGAATAAGTTAGAGTACACGAATAACAAAAGACCCTCCAAGCCTAGTCTACCTCATATACTCGAGCCCTCCAAGCCCCTACTACCAACTGACTTAACGAAGCCTTGTTTTCTCTAGTTCTTCAAATCATGCAATTTAGCCCAATTGCATCCACTAAACAAATGGCTTCTTCTAATACTTCCTAGCAGTACCAAAATCTCACTTTCCACTCAAAATGGGTGTGGTAAGTGTTTGGGCTATCAACCTCTCAAGGATTTGGATATGGAAAGGTAGGAGTTGAGGAAAACCACAGTGGATTGTGTAGAGGATTGTGGGTATGAAAATCTCTAACTCTCAAGGGTTGTGGATAGGGTTTTCTCTCTGAAAAAGATTCCTCTCAATATGTGGATAATGATGGTATATATATGGTGTGGGTAGAGAAATTATGTATCAGATATGACAAAATAGCAAAACAGAATGTTTCACGGGAAGGCCTTACTCGCGAAATACACACGAAAACCAACTGTCACCTTCTGTCATGACTATTCGCATTCCAGTCATGTGCTGAGCACATGGCTTCACTTTGCGGGAAGGCTTCTCACGAGCTACCCGCGAAAACTCATTTGATCTTCAATGTTGTCCTGAGTCTTCACACTCTCTCTCCCACACAACCCATACAATGAAATCCAACATAAAATACATGGTACATAAGATTAAACAGAATTACAATCAAATTTGGTACGAAATTAAAGCCAATACAAAATAGTTGTAAATCACAACTTTACACCAGCATTTAAATAGTATCTTACAAAGTGCATAGATTATTGTTACATGGTCATGGAGTCTTTCATTGAGGCATTTAGGTACTTTGATATTACATATACATATAATGATTAGGTACTTGCATCTCTAGGGGTTTAATTATACATGTCAACAGTTAATTTTGTCTTTTGTCTACCTAATTTTTTAGATATATTTTCTAGCGAACTTTTTTTCCTTTCTTTATCCTTATTTAAATATTATTTCTTTTCACATTTATTTCCCTCACTTTCCTTTATCTTTCCTTGAGCCCTCAATTTTTTATTCTCAAATATTTATTCAGAGAAGCTACAGTACTCTCCACACAAAGAGAGTGATTGTAGCTTCTTCAAATATTTTGCCTAAGATAGAGAGTTTGTTGGAGCTTGATTTTGGGAGTTAACTATCTGAAATGGAGAGAATTTTGGGTTTGCCAATGTGAAGCTTTTTTCAGGAAACTACATGCACTACTAAAAAAACGGCCTATTGCGGCAGGTGCGAAAGCTGCCACTACACGGCACTTGTTGTGGCGCGTTTTTGGCCCACCACTGAACATAAGATCTATTGTGGCGGGACATTGGCCCGCCGCAATAGCACCTATTTTAACGGCGTGGATTTTAGATATTGCGGCGGGCCACACTGACCTGCCGCAATAGACCCTCTCGCACCTAACCCTAAATTTTCCCTCTGTTTATTTTTTTCCTTTTCATTTTTTGTGCCTTTTCGTTTAGTTTCCCATGCACACACTCTCTCTTCTCTCTCTCGCAGACACTTCGAAAATCTCCTTACCACTACCCATAAACCCACAGCCACAACCACCACCACCACCACCCACAACCACAACCACCACCACTACCACCCAACCCCCAACCACCAAATCACAAACCAAAAAAAAACCATTGTAAACCCACAGTCACCACTAGCTAACCCAACCCACAGCAAACCCATAGTCACCACCGTAAACCCCAACCCAAAATCAACCCACCATCACAAAACCCAGCCATCAAAAATCACAAATCACAAAACAACCACCATCACAAACACAAAATCTAGCCATCACAAAATTTCACCCACCAACAAATTCGATCCACCACCAAACTGTGACCCACGACCCAGACCCACCATGACCAAGTGATCCACAGTGACCGCCTAAGCACTGTGACTCGCACCCATGGGAAATCGGTGAGAGAGAGAGAGAGAGGGACGAGCAAGAGAAGGCAAGGGCAAGAGGGTTGGAGAGAGGAAGAAATAGAGAGAACCAGACTCCGTCGACAAAATCGTGTAAATTCTTTGGGGTTTTGGTTTGGCTTTAAGGGATTGCATTGCTTCTGCTACTGTATCTTTGTCTGTGAGACCAATTTCTTCAAAATCCCAAAAATACCTTCTCGTCTTCTTTAGGTATCTCTCTCTCTCTCTCTCTCTCTCTCTCTCTCTCTCTCTCTACTTTTCTTTCAATTTTTTAAGGTATTATAACATTGAATTTGTTTGTACATATATGTCTATATAACTATTGATATATATTGTTTTTATTTCCTCTGATTGGTGATTGTGGGGATTTGGAGCTTGAGAATGGAGTGAAACTATAGCCAGAGTTCTATTGCATGGTTTAGGGGAGGATATTAATAGAGAGGGTCTCAAGAAGACCCCTTTTCATGTTGCCAAGGCACTTCGTGAAGGAACCAAAGGTGCTTTTTTTAACCTTCACTTTGTTAAATCTAACTGCCTCTGTAGTTTATTTTCACCATTGATTATTAGCTATTCTTTTCTACCAATTCCTTATCACATCTGTACATAAAAATGTTGCTTAGAATAATATTATAGAACAGAATAGAATTTGAGGGTTTTTTTTTTATATAATTTTTGTACACATGCAGCTGTATTATGAACTCTCAATTAAAGTACTTACTTTTTACAGGTTTTCATTGAGGCTCTCATTTTGCTTTTCCAGTTTGAGTATCCCTAAATGACTTGCTTTTTGCCATATTGGTTTATTTTGATTTTACAAAGTCAAATTCACTACCTAGTTTGATTTCTTTTCTTTTTTGGTTTTTCCTAATGACTGCAGTGCACTGTGTATTCAGCTTCACAGAAATTGCCTCTCTGTTTTCTTTGGTTGTGAGTTGGGCTGCTCTACAATCCAGCACAATATCGCCGCTCTCGATTTAGTGGGCTTCCTGTATTTTAAGAGGTAGCCATAGCTCCGGTGTTTTTTAAGAGGTAGCCGTAGCTCCAGTGGGCTACTCTACAATTTTACGTTTTTTTTTTTTTTTTTTTGGTGGTATGAATTTTGGGTTTGAATTAGTTTTTTTAGTTTCATATTTGTTTGTTGTGTACTATCCTATCATATTTCTACCATTTCTAGTCAAATGAGCAATGCTGAACTGGGTTTGGGTTTTGTTTGTATTTAATGTAAAAAAGTTGATTACTTGCTGCCAAAAACTTCATTTTTTTACTCCCCGATGGTTGAGATGGTTTACAAACTTAGCTAGTTATACAAAATTTAGGAAAGCACTAATTCAACCAACGCGCTTTGCATTTGCATGCGCTGTTTTTTATGGATTTTCAAGTAAGATCTCTGTTGTGAGCTGCTATATTGGTAGATTAGGAGCTCCCACATATTAAAATAAAAAAGAATGAAAGAAAGAAACTAGAGAGATTGAGAGAGTTAGGAGGAACTGTTTTCTCATTCTTAATTTAGAATCCTGTAAAATAGTTCTCTGTTTGTAGTTTGTACACTATTTGTTTGTTTTATAAATTTAGATTATTGGTTGCATATAAACTATATTTGAGGAGCATCTCATAGGCCCTCTGTGTCAATGCTGCAGTTGGCAATTTTCTTGTATCAGCAGAGGATTCATCTCATTATATAATTTGAAAGTTGTGTCATAACTTGCAAAAATAATGGGTACAGTACACATAAAGTAATCATTTTCATCTAGTTTTGTCGTGTACTCAGTACTCCTATCATATTTCAACCATTTCTAGTTCCATGGATTCAATGCTGAACTGGGTTTGGATTTTGTTTGTATTTAATGTATTAAAGTTGACTACTTTCTATGAAAAAATTTAGTAAATTTTGTTTGTTTGGGCCTTCATATATGTGATGCATTCTGTTAAGATTAGACAAATGCTTAGGGTTTTGTTTTCCCAAATTGTGGCTACCATGTGTTGCTTTCAAATAAAAGAATGATGCTGGACAGCAGTATAGTGTGCTTAGGATACAAAGTTTGATGAAAGAAAAAGAGTCTAGAAGGTATAGGGTGCAACCGGATTGATATCAACAATACCACCCTTATTTGTGTTGCCACGGATGGGTGTCAGCCATATTTGAAAAGAATTAGCTTTTTTCAACTATTGTTGATGAGCTTTGGTATCCACTAAATCCCTAGTTTCTACCTCTGTCAAACCTTTTTTTTTTTTTCCTGAATATACCTTTGTCAAGTAAAATTATGTGTTTTGTGACATAAGATAATATCAAGAATCTAGTTAAAATTAGTAATTATGGTTTGCGAAATAGGCCTAAAGTACACAGTGGTAATAAGATCATAATTCATTTTGAAAACTTCAACCAATTAGTAGGGTTAGTCATGGGTCTAATGAGCTCCAGCATTTCCTTTTTTTTTTTTTTTTTTTTTTTTGATATGTAGAGCTCTAGTGTTACTTTTGTGGACATTACTTTAAAGTTTTAGCCATAATGCCAGATAATGGTGAACTACTTTCCGATGCTACTCTCTTGGACAATTTTTGGTAGTTTATCAATTTTGCCATCTCTTGTTTTGTGATTGCATGTTCTGCAGATTGGCAGTACACTCACTCATACCGCTTTATGATGCTAATTGAACCAAAAATAGCAACACTCTAGTTTTGGCATGTCTAGCTGTTGGGAAGACTATATATCTGGAGAAGCACATTTAACTTGCTATTATTGAGTTTTCCAGCAGGCCTCTTCACATGAAGTTGGCATGAAAGATCTTGGCTTTCTTCAGGTTTGGTTGAACATTCATGAACCCTTTAATGCTCTCTGATTCTCAGCAGTAATATGTTGCTCATTTAATATCATAGGTTTACTCAGATAATTTCACAATTCCCTTGCTCTAAGACAACTTTATTTGATGCTTCACTTGGACGCTTGGGAGTCAAAAGCTACTTTGTAGAAAACCCTTGGCCTAATGTTGCTTATAACAGCACTACTGTTGTTACTGCAACTTCAATGTTGTTTTGAAAAGCTTCTTTTTATTTTTTTATTTTTATTTTATCCTTCTGGTCATTCACTCCTAAATAGGCTAGTGAGGCAATTGGAAACTGATTTTTGTGGCTTTTGTACTCATTTTCTTTTAGATTAAGATGCATTATATCACATCTCAATTTCATATCATTGCAGTTTAATGTACTATTTGCCATCATATCTTGTCCCTCCATTTGAATGTGCAGTATATAATTTCCTAAAATAGATGAGCATGTACACTGACTTCCTGCTACACATTTCATCCAAAAAATCTTCATTACCTCCTGACTTCTTGATTGTATATTTATGAACTTCCATTGCCCCATCCTTCTCGTAACATACTTCAACTTCATTTGCATCTTATCAAAATTTCAAGAATAACTTGTATTTTTTAAAACTAAATTGACCTCCTTTGACTTGTATTTATAGCAATAAAAGAAGTTTAATGCTATTGAGACTTAACCTCTTTGAGGCTTATCAAGCCTGAGAATGTTTTGTTTGTGAATGTGAGTACTAATACTACTGATAGTGATCATTTTGTGGCAAAGATTACAGATCTTGGATTAGCCAAAAGGAAAAAGATGAGGTAAAATACATTTGGGATTTTTAGTTCAAAAAAATAACCTTGATTCACAAACTTAAAAAAAACTGAATTTTCACTGAGATGAGATGCTGGCATCCTAACAGTCTACCAACAACACTTGTTTCTAGAGTAAAAGACCTTACATGTCATGGGACTTAGCTCATGGCTCCCATGTTAGCTCTGGTTGGTAATCACTGATTGCCCAGATGACTTCCTATATAGATGTGTGTGTGTGTGTGTGTGTGTGTGTGTGTGTGTGTTTTGCATAGTCTATACTTTCCTACGTTGATTAAGAATTATATGACATTGAAAAGGGATTGTAGGGAATTGAGGTCAATGAGCGCTCTAATGATACAATATCCCCCCATGAGAAATGGTAGAGGGTAACAATCTAGGTTTAAAACTCACTGGGTGTTTGTGTAGGCTTAAAATCTAAAAAAAAAAAAAAAAAAAAAAAAAAAAAAAAAAGGATTGTAGGAAGTTGATATAGAGCAATGGTGTTTTGACCTAGGAAATTTAGGATCAATGTGATGATTAACTCTATATAAGTTTCTTTTTTGATTGTTAAGTTTGCATGTGCACGTAAGTGGGTTTTGAAACTATGGCCTTACCCTTTGCCCTTTCTTACAAAGAAGCAGGTGCCTTTTGAGCTAGAGCTCATTGGCAACTCTGTATCAATTTCTAATGATTTTATGGTTGTATTTAATTATGATTTGATGAGCTCTTTTTAGATATAAGGAATGTGGAGTCTAACACGAATTTGTGCTATACAGTTTGCTAAACTTGAATTTATTAATTTGTTGATTGATTAAGCTAGCTCATACTTGGACTCTTGGTACATAGTTTTAAAAATATTCTGGGAATCATTAACGGTCTCTGCATGACTATAAAATCACACAATTCAATGTGGTATCGTACGGTAGGTTTCATATATTTGTTTATCTATTTTGGCCTATAGTGCTAATATTTTATGTTTGGAGGTACTTATAAAATATAGTTGGCATTGGCCAATTATAGAGTTCCATTTTTCTATTGGGTTTTATCTTAGTTTGGCTGTACACAGCTTTTATATTTATATATATATATATATATATATATATATATTCCTATACGGCTGGTAGAATAAGAGAATATATTTGGTTTCTTTTTAGTTTAGCATATGATCATTGAGTTCATAATATTACCAACTCCAATGTGGGTTTGATATGTGCAACAAAATAGTACCATAAGGTTCTTCGACCACATATAAAATTTACACTAATATTTGTTCTCTTCTAACTTCCTCTTTTAACTGATACTACCTAGAGGCTAGCAAATAATCTCTACCCAATTGAACTTTGTTTTTCATGTTTTCGAAAAAAAATTTGTGAAATGACCTGACCAGCATGTGAATTATAAAGTTAGGTAGGGTAGCACATCATAAATCATTATGGAAAAGTCCAATTTGTGTGTAGAAACTGTCCAAAATATGCAACTAGTCAAGGCTGCACACAAAGATACAACTTCTATAGCTTCTACAAATCTCTGTACACCTTGTGAGTACAGTTTACTATTCCTATATACTATCACTGTACAATTATAGGATCTGTGCATTACTTTTTTTTAATGGTGTATCTGTGTACTAGTGTTGTATTCAATTTTTTTTATAAAAAATATTAGTATATATATAGTTACTAATTCTACCAATTTTGTCCCCCCTTCATAACATCATTGATTCTTTTAAAAGTAATGCTATAGTCGCAAACTCTTCTACAATATTTTTACAAATTGTTGAAGTTGTAAATTCTTATTGGTTTGCATCTAGATTTACCAATTATATCACTTTTTTACTTACCAATAATCACTCATCACATCACCATTAAAAAAAAAAATCCTAGATTATACGCTAGATTGTACAATGTTTTTTACATTAATTGACCAGAGATGTATTAATCTCTGATAATCCTTAAATTATAAGAGGCCAAAAGACTTTATGGTTGAGAATCTAGCGTATTGTAATACATCTCCAAAAGATGTATTAAGTCATTCAAAATGCATAACTGTATAATCTAGGTTTGGTACTCTTCCTCTTCCTCTTCCTCTTCATCTTCAAGTTTCCTATCTATCTATTTTTGCGCATATATGTGTATATTTGTGTTGCGTTCTGCTCTGTTTGGATGAAAATTTGTTGTAACAGCGTTGCGAGGTGGAATTTGTATATCTAAATTATGGAAATGCAAAATGGGATTTTGGAATTTCTATTAGGTTTAAATTGCTGAATTAACGAGCAGGTAGGGTTTGTTTTTAGGTGTTTATGCGGGGTGATCGATTGTACAGGGAGCAGGATGATTATGAGGTGGTGAGGAAGGTTGGGAGAGGGAAATACAGTGAGGTATTCAAGGGTGTTCACTGCATCGATAACGAGAAATGCGTAATTAAGATTCTCAAAATGGTGAAAAAGAAGAAGGTGAGTCTCTGCATCGTCATTGGCTTCTAATGTATATGGTTCATAGTTGTGAAAGCATGCCTCTTGTTGTAGGAGTTTCCATAATCTCAATGCTTATAGTTTATGTTATCCTGACTTTCATCAGTTTATCCTATTTCAAAGCTAATGCAATTGTAATCGTGCTTGATTTGTTGTAGTTGTTTGTAAACTGCGTTCCTTTGCACGAATTGTTTGACTAACAATGGTTCATGAAGTATAATGTACTTACGTAAAAAAAAAAAGATTATTAGCAAAGAAAAAAAAAACTTTTTTTTTTGTTCGTATAAGTAACAAAGAAAAAAAAAACTTAAGAACTTCTAAGCCACAAATATAGAAAGGACTCAAAATGAAAAATGACTCAAAATGCAAAGTAAGACCCTTTGCATTTTGAATGACTTAATACATCTTTTGGAGATGTATTAAAATTTCTTTTGGCCTCTTATAATTTTAAAGTAACTGTATAATCTAGGTTTGGTTGAGTTGTATAACTGTATAAGTAAAAAGAGAGTTTTAAAGTGTTACACCCAATCAAATAAATACTAGAAAAATAAACTGAAACAAAAGTACCCTAAGTATAGTTAACTCAACCAACCCACAAGCATAGGTATACTATATCAACCTGACAGTGTTGACTCAAAAACATTGTAGAAGATGTATTAAGTCATTCAAAATGCATCTCTTCACAATATAATCTAGGTTTTATGGTTGTCAATGTCAATAGAAAACCATAAATATTGAAATGTGATTCATTATGCATTAAAATAATCCGGGAATCTAAAATAATCCTACATTATACGTATTAAAATAAAATAAAAAATTAGCTAATGAATACTAAGTCTTTTCTTTTTAATACATATCAATATTAAGTAAAAAGAAAGGACTTAATACACTTACAGTCTCAAACTGAGACTGTAAGTGGTTGTCAATAGCTAGATTTCAATAATCCTAAAATCTATTGACCAGAGATGTATCAGCATATGAATACATCATAAATTCCATGCAGAAGAGTACTTATTAAAAAAAAAAATTGAATCTCCAAGCAGAAGATTACTTCCATTGGATAATCTTATTGGAGTTATCTGCTTTAGTGATTTAGTTAGAATTGAATGTAAGATTTAACTTTGCTCTTGTTCATGCCATTGACAGTGTGTGCTAGTAAAGGGTTGGAAAGGGTTGGAGTTTTCCATGTGACAGCGTTGTTACAATGATGTAGGCAAAAACGGATGGATGTCCTGTAGAGCGTTCAGTATTATATCCAATACTACATACTCGTAAAAATGGATCTATAGTTAATCCTGTAGTGGCTGCAAAAATTGTAAGTAATTTCTTCATTGTAGTTGGGGGTAACAAAATAGGAATTCAATGATAATTGTTATTAATGATTCTTTTAATTTTTAAGGATCGACATATTATATTTTTAATGCATTAAAAATATAATATTTAATGCATTAAAATTGATATTATATAATTTTGGGGTAGTCTCATCTCAATGTCTTCTCTCTCCTCTGTTTTATTCTCCTTTTCTTTACTTTTTTTTTTTTTTTTTGGTTGTCTGGACTCTGGAGTTAACTTAAGTTCTTTGAATAATTAGCTAGTGTGGGGAATGAATAAAGGAAAAATGGGTTATTAGCCTTTTTATGAGTGATACAGGCATGGATTATAATGTATCATAGTACAACTATGAGTCCTTCTATGAGTATTACATGGAATTTAATGTAGAACGCAGCAACTATGCATGTAATTATATATATATATATATATATAAACCTGTGTTTTGAGATTTTAGAGAAAGAGAGTCAGAGAGTTTTTTTTTTGTTGGAAGGATGAGGTAACATAAGTCCCAGAACGTCTCAAATCCACTCCAAAATAAGTTAAACACATAGGATATAAAGAGCATGTGTATCTATTTGTGAGTGGTGTAAACCTCCAAGAACCTAAGAGTTTGAAATAATAGAGAATGATGAAATTAACTGACAAATTGGCATTGGCTCAACGATTATTTTAATAATAAATTTTACATTAGAAAAACATTAGCACCTGTTTTTCATTAGTTTAGAAGTACAAGCACATGAATATGCAGTTTTTGTCAGCATTGCTAGAAATTCTACACTTACCTTTCCTACTGCTACTTTCTCAGAGTCAACAATAGCCCAAAAATGAGCGGTGAAGTCTATGAATCCATTGTTTGGCTTTCAATATTTTTAATGCATTAAAATTGATATTATATAATTCTTCTTTGATATGGTTGTAGTAATCAATGACATCAATTTATGTGGGTGTCTAAATATTGACAAATTTTTCTATTTGAATCTGGATTGTCAGTTTGATGTAAATCTTCAAAAGCAATAGCTGATGCAAGTTAGAATTATAGAGTTGGAAATTAATTAAGGATTCAATTCATGTTATTTTTAATGGTGTTTCTGTTGAATGATTTGTAAAAACTTCCCCTGAAAAGTAGCTTAATTTTATTTAAAATAAAATATTTATGGAAGTCACGTGAGAAGTATTTTGCTGGTTCAAAAGAAACAATGAATTATCTTTGAAAATTTTATATTTCTTTTTGTCCCATCCTATATATATGTATATATATATGTTGTGGGGGTAATTTTAACTATATGATTTCTAACTTTTTTTGTTTTGTTCAAACCCAAATATCAGGACAAAATGAAGGAATTGTTGGCTGATCCTGCAAATCATTTGCAGTCATCTGACACAACTGGTAGTATTGCATGGGCACTAGATGACGTGTTTGCCAAAGTGATGGGTAAGGAGCGGAAAGGTCGTATTCGTGGGGTAGGATTTGGTCCAAGCCCAAGTGGTCAAAGTAGCAAGAGTGCCCTCACTGATATTGAAACACACTCAAGGCAAGCAAGGGACGATGAAGTTGCTCAACTGAAGGCTACCTTAGCTACCATGGAGGATAAACTTGCAGGTTTTGATGAGATGAAGGAAAAACTTGCAGGTTTTGATGAGATGAAGGAAAAGCTTAGTCAGTTTGAAGAAATGGAGCAAAGAATGGCTCGGATGCTTCAACAAATGCAACACATTTCTTCCTAATGCAATCAAGTATATTAACAAAGACTTAGTCAATGTTTTTCTCTTTGTAAGCATTTGGTTTAGTTGTTGTGAGTGCGTATAAATGTCTTTATTTAGCTTATTCCAATTTTTTGCCTTGGTAATATTTTCTTGTCATTTTATTCCATTTATAAATTCTTATTGAGTAATCCTACTTTGTATGTAGGACGTTCCTTTGGCTCAACAATCTCCAGCTCTCCAAAAATCATCAGCCGCATCCTATCAACCAACCAGCTTATAAGTTTTATCTTGATATTTGAGGACTTTCTTGTGTACAAAAAACTACAAAAAAACACCCGCCTTTTTTGCAAGTGTTGAAGGATATTTTTAAACACTTAGAAACTTTGATTATTGTATTAGCTTAATTTGACCGGTTGTTTTATTCAAAGGACCATATCTTTTTTTATTAATCTTATGATGGTGGTTATAGACAACATTATGTATTTGATAATATATATATGTTAATATTGTGGTAGTTTGGAGACATTTGTAGTGTTAATTACATTTGTGGTATTGTGTTAGTAAAGCTGAAATTATTACAGGTTTTAAGCAGGTTTGAGAATATTTGACATAAACAATGATTTTAAAGCCCACTGGAAGAAAAAAAAAAAAAGAACCTATAGCGGTGGTCAAAAAGCGCTGCTATAGGTTCACATTTTATGTTTTAAATTAAACCCTATAGCGGTGCTTACCACCCGCCGCTATAGGTTCAAACATATAGCGGCAGGTCAACCCGCCGCTAAAAGTACAAACCTTTAGCGGCGGGTGGTAAGCGCCGCTAAAAATACAATTTGCCCGTTTTAGTTGATTACCTATAGCGGCACCCTGTTCCTGCTGCTAAAAGTCGATTGTTTTTGAATTTGAACGTTGTATAGCGGCGGTTTTATGCCCGCCGCAATAAGCCAAAACCGCCACTAAAAGGTGTATCTATAGCGGCGCATTTTTTGACCACCGCAATAGATCTATTGCGGCACCACAACGGTGGCAGGATCGACCGCCGCAATAGCACCCGCCGCTAAAAGGTCAAATGTACCTTTAGCGGCGGTTTTGGGGCTTTAGCGGCTGTTTTTGGCCCGCCGCAATAGGTCGTTTTTTTTGTAGTGATGTGAACCCTTAGTCACATGAATACATAAATGGGGGAACAAATTATGAATGGATTATGTTATGAAAATCATTGTTTTCATGAAATTGATATCTGATATGAACTAAAGCCGTTGGAAGTTTATTCAGTGGGTGTGAGCAAAGATTTTGCTGGATGTATATCCTGCAGTAATATTTGAAGCTTAAAAAATCCAAATTCACTCTTATCAGATTCATTTCAGCAAAACATTAATGTAAAAAGGTTTGAGTTTGACTAACAGAGCATGGTCAATAACCTAACCGAGGAGGCCATGACACATAGAGTCTACGAGTTTAATAAATTTTAACCAGATGGTTTTTGCAAACTCCAGCACAAAGAATTCCTCTCCATTGTCGAATATCTCATACCTCACTTGCTTAGTGATTTTCAAAAACTAACATCAGAGTGTGACATAAATCAAATATAAAGTATCTTCTACAAATTAGAAGATAAGATTGCTCTGAAAATGTACATGCGAAGGTAACACATCAAAAAAGATCAAATCAGATCAAAGTTCCAGTGCAGATCATCGGCCCAACAAGGCAACACACTCCTTCTGTACTGTCTGCGAAAGGTTGATATCAAAAAGCTCACAACGTATAGGCATCTCCATCTCATAGGGATTCTTCAAGGCATAATCTGTATACAATTCGTAGATGACTTTGAGGAGAGCTTCCATGTGTTGTGTCCCAGGCTCACAAACCACAAAGAACTTTGTCCCTGCCAAAAAAGCAATTAATCTTTAAGTCTAATTTTTCCAGAAAGAACATCAATTACAAGCTCATTATTTAAGATAAACTCGTGTTAAATTTCACTTCCAAAGTGTATAGTAGAGTGTTTTAAAACCCAAGAATATGTTGAGAATTTAACCCGAAATTCCCAACTTGTGAGAAACAAAAAATAGAGAAAACACATGCAAAAAAAAAACAATTACACGCACAAGACAATATTTACGTGGTTCGGCAATTTGCCTACGTCTACGGAGTTGCAGAGATTTCACTATTATCAGGGAAAAAATACAATGTACGGCTACAGTGTTTTTGCTCTCTCAAAAACTACAACAAGACAAAACCCTAAGCCTCAGAAAATCTCCTATTAAAAACCACGCAACATTATTCGGGTCGGGTCGGGTCGTCAACCGGATCAAACATAAACTAGGCTCCACAAAACCCAACAGAATACTCCTTTACTCATGAGGGAGAATTTCAACTTAATGGTAAATATTGCGAAGGTCAAATAGCAGATACAAAGGGCCCATATAATTCAAGAGCAAAACATACCTAGGGGGACTAGTTGGGCTACAAGGCTCTTGACAAAAATAATATCAACTTTGAAACAGATGATACATCTTTAATAGATTAAATTTTATTATTGGTTAATTTTCAAATGATGTGGATACGTGTCTGAGGTATAGATTGTTATAATTGAAAATTTATTTGTTTTATGGAATTTGAATGCTATGGCAATCAAAACGTGACCACATTTAAAATTCAATAGTTAGGAAGTGAGCCTCAATTCATGCATCTCATAGTTGTTAAAAATGGTAATAAAACTAAAAACAATTCCGGAATAAAGAACCGCTTACCAGTATCCAACTATTTATGATAAATTGCATAACTACAAAAAGACAGTGGAGAAGCATCATTTTACAAGGGGGTGAAAAGCTCCCCCCCCCCCCCCCCCCCCTCCCCCCCACCCTCTCTCCCCATCTTTTGTACATATCATTTAGGTAGAGAGTTCAAAAACTCCAATGGAAAACAATAACATAAATAATTAGATAGTGAGCAACCCCCAACAGTTATCTTTTGTTCAAAAGTGGCTCTTAAGACACCAACATCATAAGAGGCAATCCCATTAGTGAAAAGGAAACTGATATCACAAACTGGCACACTTTTCCAGACAATGTAAGAAAAAACAAAGGGCCACCCTATTGTCATAAATATCTAATACCAACTTGCAATATATACGTTGCTAACTAAAATCGTTAGATTCTAGCATGTCACAGCATAAATTTCTCCATACAACTGCGTTTCAGTTCAATTAAACCACAAAAGTGGCAATGCTTGACATAACAGCATGACTAAATGAAGTACCAGTCTGCATTCCAATGAGGCTTATTAGATATGCAACATCTAGGTGCAAAAAAGTCTCCAACTCTTGTATGCACAATTATCAAATATTTTTTCATATCTTGACACTTGCAAGATTATTTGATAAGTTTTGGCCCCAAGGGAAGATTACAAAAACTGTAATGCTTGGGACAAAACTGTATAACAAAAACGTAAGAGTGATATGCACCCATCAACAATTGGATGAGACTCATTGATTAACAAGATATGGATTACCAATAACTATTCTTAGCTTCTTATACGCAACAGTCATCAACTATTTTTCCTACGCTCAAGGGTGATCAGTTAACATTGAAACGAACCAGTAAGTGATTGGAAGCAATGGAGATCAAATGTATCAGCTTCAAGAAGCTCAATTCCCGAACAACCTGCAACTGGCGATAACTGCTGAGAGATTGCGTGCATCTTTACAAATTATATTTTAAATCTATTTTTCCACAAATTGCGTCCAACTTTTTTCTTCAAAAAATACTAAGGTGATTAGATCTTCCATACTCAAAGTCGGGAAATGGTCTGCTCTCCATTTGAAATGAATCTATATCTTGATTGAGAATACACAACTTTATTGTAACTATTTTTTCATAAATTGCTTCCAACTTTTTTCAAAAAATGTTAAGGTGATTAGCTCTTCCATACTCAAAGTCGGGAAATGATCATCTCTCCATTTGAAATGAATCTATTTCTTGATTGAGAATACACAACTCTTATTGTATACCAACTTTGAGTGCAACTTTCTAGTGAAATGGAGAGGATCTTATTCCGTTGAGTTCACCATTAGCACTATTTTTATTGTGCACCAACTATTATGAATTAAAATTAAGATTATTAATGATGGAGTGAGAAAGGAGGGGGAAAAAAAGAGTAGAGTGTAGTAAGTTTTTTTGACTGAAAGAGCAGAAGAAATGGTGATGATTGAGAAAGATTGTGAGATTTAAAAAACAAAAAAAAAACAAAAACAAACAAATAACAGGAAGAGAATGAGTGCAACTTTGAGTGTAACTTTCTAGTGAAAGGAAGAGGATCATATTCTGTTGAGTTCATCATTAGCACTATATTTATTATATGCCAACTATTATGAAATAAAATAAATTAAGATAATAAATGATGGGATGACAGAGGAGGGGAAAAGGAGAGAGAGAGAGTAGGAAGTTGTTTTGAACCAGAGAGCGGAAGAGATGGTGATGATTGATAAAGAATATGAGATTGAAACAAAACAAAAACAACAAATAAAGGAAAGAGAGTGAGAATGATTAGAGATTGAGTGGGAGTTACCTTCTTTACAGATTATATTTAAAATTTCTTTCCCCAAAAATTGTTAAGGTGGCTAGTCGTGATTGACGTAATATCGCTGCCAACTTTTTTCACGAAATGTTAAGGTGATTAGTTCTTCCACATTCAAAGTTGGGAAATGATTATCTTCATTTGAAATGAGTCTATTTCTTAATTAGGAATACACAACTTTTATTGTACACCAACTTTAAGTGTAACTTTCTAGTGAAATGGAGAGGATCTTATTCCATTGAGTTCACCGTTAGCACTATTTTTATTGTAGGCCAACTATTATGAAATAATATAAATTAAGATAAAAAATTATGGAATCAGAAAGGAGGGGGGATGAGAGGAGAGTGTAGGAAGTTGTTTTGACCGAGAGAAGAGAATAGATAGTGATGATTGATAGAGAATGTGATTAAAAAAAAAAAAAAAACAAACAAATAAAAGGAAGAGAATGTGAATGATTAGAGAATGAGTGAGAGACTTAGGGGTGTGAATGTGTCAAGTTGAGACATATCTTATTGGGTTGAGAAATTCCCAATGCAACCCATTTTTTGTAACAAAAAAAAAATGTACACAAGTTTCATTGAGTTGGTAGAATAAACTATTTTACTATGATTACAAATTTAATTAATACTAGTAAGGGTTGCGCATGCAAGGCATGTGCTGCCCCTTGAGTGAGAAAATTTAATATAGATTTTTTTTGAAGTAGTATCAAACTATGTATTTATTTAGAATAGTTATTCAACGTATGGCTATCTATTTAGTATGATAATTTCTTAGGAGAAGGTATTTGGTATCAAATTATACCATGTCAGCGGTATCAAACTCCAATAAGTGTGAGACATATCAACAAAAAATAACTAACTCACTAACAATTGAAAGACATGTATTAATGAGTAGTTATTTTTGCACACATCTTTCTCGCTTATTGGATTTTGATATAGATGATGTGATATCATTTGATACAAAATACTTTTTTATTTTTTAGAACCTATTTACTAAAGACAGTACCTACTTAAAAAAATTTTTACTAAGAATGATAACAAATGTTGTCAACTTTCAACAATTTACAACTAAGTTTTGATAAAAAAATTGTCACAATATTTAAATTTTCAAAATAAATGATGACATATGTTACACTTGAAACTTTTCATCAAATTAAATACATGCAACCATTTGCAATGAATATTTTGTTATTTATACTTCCTTCTTTATCATTTTATTTTATAAGCCTAGCTACGATACTTAGCTTACTTAATTTTTATTGAACACCTTTTTAAGAAAGAAAACAAATAAAAAAAGAACAAAATAACAACAGATATATTTCATTGAAATTTCTATTAGATAAAAAATTGTAAATCTAGAAGATTTAAACTACTAATAAATTAGTGTTCTCTGGGTAACAAATACAATACCATACATCATCGTTTTTACTTTCTAAGTATGACTAATACATAAAACTCAAAATACACGAAGAAAATTTTTGAGAAATTAAAATTTAGAGAGGCATTTTAGATATTGCACAATGATATATTCTAAGAATCATAAGATTTTGTTAGGATTTAACTAAGAGAGTAACAGTAAGGACTATATACTTGTTTACAAAATATAAAGGAGGAAATTATTAAATTTAAAAGCTGGGGGATGAAACTACCCCAAACATAAAAGGGGAAAGTACTTTTTCCATAATTCTTTTTTGTTGGTAAATCTATGTGTTTTTTTATTTTAAACAATGTGTTTAAAAAAAAAAAAAGTTAACCCAAGAAAATTGTTCTTAAAATTATGAATTTTGGCTCAACAAATTGGCTAAATGAGGAAAAAAAGTTAGGAATAAAATGAATGTCACGATATTTTTTCAATACCTTTATTTTAGTTATGATGTGCCCTGGTATAATATTTTATAATTTTATGTTAGATTAATACTACATCCACAATATTTTCACAACAAATTCTATGTGGTAAATTGTTATTGGTTTTTAATTAGGACAACCACTTTAAACTATGCATTAAAAAAAATAAAAATAGAAAAAAAAAACCCAACAAAAGAAAATTGTGCATGAAATAGTGAATTTTTGCTCACCAAATTTGACTAAACCAGAAAAGAAATCTAGAAACACAACAAAATGTTACAATATTTTCACAATACATTTATTTTCAACCGTGGTAAGTTTCGGTCTAGTATATTATTATTATCATTTATTTTATAAAAATGTTATCTCCATAATATTTTTATAACAGATTATGGACCCACAACTGATATCACCTTTTTATCCATAAATAGTAGCTTACCAATGATTTGTTGTGAAATTAATGTGGAAATGTTATGGACTTAGCATTTTTTTTATTTGATCTATAAGAAACTGAGATCTCTATAATTGTAAAAATATTGTGATAACAACAAGTGTTACAACACTTTCACAAAACATTTATTTTCAGTTGTGGTTGGTCAGGGTATCATATTTTATTATTTTATTTCGACCTATAAAAAATTGATACATCAATAATTGTGAAAATATTGTGAATCTTTTTGTATTAGTATAATATGCAAGCTCATATAAATATTTTTTTTCTAAAAAAGAGCACATACCAATGACTGGAAAAAAAAAAATGAAGTGATGAACCAAAAAGAACTGTAACTTTTACACATTCACACAACAAGCGTTAAAACATTTTTACAAAACATTTATTTTCAATTGTGATTAGTCATAGTCTCATATTTTACTATTTTATTTCGACCTATAAAAAATTGACACCTCAATAATTGTGAAAATATTGTGAAATTTGTTGTGTCAATATAACAATATATATGCCAACTCATATAAATATTTAAAAGGAAAAAAAAGAAAAAAAGAAAGAAAGAAAAGGAAGGCAATGTAGCTACAGTGATGATTGAATAAACCAAAGAATCACTATAGCTATTGTGCATTTGCGCATTCGCGCTTTTTATATATACATAGAAATTAAAAGTCAAATTATATCATCTGTATATATAATGTATTTAGTTTATTAGAATTTTTTAGTGAATAAATAATGAACCTAATTTAATCAAAATAGTGATGGGTTGACGTTTACAAAAAAAACAAAATGGTGTTGTAACTGGTTTATTATTTATACATGTGTCAGGTTGAGTGGGGTGTGCATGTGTTAGGTTGAGTGGGATTAAAAGATGTTTTTTCAACCCAATATTATCTTATTCGGCTAAGAAATTCCCAATGCAACCCATTTTTTGTAACAAAAACAAAAAATTGAACACAAGTTTCATTGAGTTGGTGGAATAAACTATTTTATAATGATTACATATTTAGTTAATAAATTAAAATTAAAATTAAAATGATATAATTTGTATAAATAATGTATCTAGTTTATTAGAATTGTTTAGTAAATAAAAAACCTAATTTATTTGGAACAGTGATGGGTTGATGTTTTAAAAAAACAAAATGGTGTTGTAATTAGTTTAATCAAGTTAACAAACCTCATTTCATCACAAAGTTTGTTCTTTAACTTATTCCAAGTCTTGTAGCTTAATTTGATCATATATTTTTAGACTCACTTCCAAAATTTGGATATGGATCTCATGATTATGCTAATTAACAAATCTATGACTGTATATTTTTAATTTTTTTTAACAATTCAATAGTTACAACAAGAGAATGAGATTTAAATCTTGAGTATTTCCATTAGAAATAGCAGAAGATGTTAACTAATTGACTTACAAGGTTCTTAACAAAAATTTTAAAATATGAAGACCATAAGATGTGGATTGGAATTATAAGAATAATTTTAGGACTTAGGATCTCAAGAAATTTCACAATTTAATAACAAATGTTCACATGACAAGTTGTGAATACTAATTAGGGTTATATTACTTTCCTATAGACCCATTATTGACACCAATTTTAGCACCTATATATATATATATATATATTAATAGATAAAACTGAGAGAAAATTCAATTAAATTCTAATTTAAAGTCTAATTTTGTATAATGTGTCTCATCTAATTTTTAAATTTGTATATCAAGTGAATTATTAGATGCAAAAGTCAAAGAGTCTCACTTAGATTCTAAATTGAATTTTAATTAGAGTTCAATTTTGCGTCATATGTTTTATCTAATTTTTTAATTTTTGTGGCAAGTAAATTATTGGGTACAAAAACTGAAAAGTTTAGATCTAATTAGATTCTAAATCATATATATATATATATATATATATATAATTGTGATTATTTTTAAATGTTTCCGTACATATACACTGGGTTACTCCTTATTTTTAATAAAATAGAAAGATTTTCATTTAAAAAATAAAATATTGTTTTCTAAATCTAATAATACAAAGCCTTACTAAAATAGGAAATGTCTATTTTCCCATATATATATATATATATATATATATATATTATGGGTCATGCTAATGGGTGCTTTTAGGGTAATGGTTAACAATCCATTTAAAGAAAGTTTTAACACCACTTTTATGGAAAATGGAAAAAACTGTTAAAACATTAATTATCTTATTTTTTTTCTTTTACCATAAAAACTTTCTTTAAATGGATTATTAATCATTGCTCTAAGGTCATCCGTTGGTATTTCTCATATAATTAATAGGTAAAATTTAGAGAAAATCCAATTACATTCTACAATTAAAATCCAATTTTACACTATGTGACCTAAATTATTTTCTTTTAAAAAAGTTGTATTTCTTAATTTAGAGTCAAATGTAGGACCACATCATAAATATTCATCCAAATGAGTATTACATACAAAAACCAAATTCTAGAATTAATGAACATAACAATTTTTTTTTAAATGTACAATTTACATTTTCTACCGAATAATATTCTTACAAGACTTTTTAAAGAGTTAAAAAAAAAATATATAAGAATGACTATCAATAGTTTTTAAATTATATATGTAAGAATTTTACTATGTATCTTAATGTATATATTTTAAGTATATCTATGCATATACATAGGGTTATAAACTAACCATCAAAGCCACTTGGTTTCTTAATTACTCTTCTTTACATAATTACATGTGACAGTCACTCTACCATGCCTCACAACTCGGTCTCTCTCTTACCATTTACTCACCCAACTCACCAATTTGGCTTTCCATAAAATTTTGTCTCTATCTCCCTCTGTTTCTAAAACATGGATTTGAAGCAAAGTGAAAAGTTAGAGCCAATGATAGAGATCAACGGTCTAAAATTCATGTACCCAAGAATCAATGGTCATCCTCCATCGAGTTCCACTCCTTTCTAAATTGAAGTCTAATTTTGGGTCACTTGTCTCATCTAATTTTTAAATTTGTGTATCAACTGAATTATTAAGTACAAAAGTCAAAGAGTCTAAATTCAATTAGATTCTAAATTGAATTTTAATTGGAGTTTAGTTTTGTGTCATGTGTCTTATCTAATTTTTTAAGATTTTGTGGCAAGTAAATTATTGGGTTCAAAAAATGAAAACTCTAGATCTAATTAAATTTTAAATCATATATATGTGTGTGTGCGTGTGTGTGGGCAAAACTTACGTATAGTACCTTAGGTGCTGTTTCTTAGATTTCCCTCTTAAGATTCAGTCATGTGGCTACTTAACTTAAAAATACACTTCCATCCCATGAGAAAAAATCTATATGGCAAAATCTTAAAAGGGAAATCTAAGGAACAGCACCTAAGTACTGTACCTAAATCTTGATATATATATATATATATATATATATATGCCAAGAGAAAATCCAAATAAATTCTAAATTGAAGTCTAATTTTGCGTCACATGTCTCATCTAATTTTTAAATTTGTGTGTCAAGTAAATTATTAGGTGCAAAAGTTAAAGAGTCTAAATTCAATTAATATTCTAAATTAAATTTTAGTTGGAGTTCAATTTTGCGTCATGTGTCTCATCTTTTTTTTTTCGTGGTAAGTAAATTATTGGGTGCAAAAACTGAAAAATTTAGATCTAATTAGATTCCAATATATGTATGTGTGTGTGTGTGTGTGTGTAATGAGAAACTATTACATATTTTAGAAATTTATGGCTTAAAAAATGTGTAAGTTGTAATTCTTACACCAAGTTTAATATGAACTCATATATATATATATATATGTGTGTGTGTGTGTGTGTGTGTGTGTGTGTGTGCGCGCGCGCGCGCGCTCTGGGTTACACATTAGTTTCAATAAAATAGAGAGATTTTCATTTTAAGATTAAAATATTGTTTTCTAAATCTAATAGCTTTACTAAAATAGGAAAGGTCTATTTTCCCATATATATATATATATATATATATATATATATATTAGAATCTAATTAGAAAAAATTCAATTAGATTCTATAATTGAAAATCCAATTTTGCGCTATGTATTCTAAATTGATTATTTTTTAAAGAGAGTTTTATTTTTTAATTTTAAAGTTAAATGTGGAACCATATCATAAATATCTATCCAAATGAGTTACTATATACAAAAACTAAAAAATCTAATTAATGAACATAATTTTTTTTAAATAATGGACAATTTACATTTTCTACCTAATAATATTCTTACAAGACTTTTTAAAGAGTTAAAAATTATAAGAATGACTATCAATAATATTTAAATTATATATGTAAGAATTATACTATGAATCTTAATGTATATATTTTAAGTATATCTATGTATATGCATGGAGTTACAAATTAGTTTAGAGTCTGTTTGGTATTCGCTTATTTTGCTGAAACTAAAAACTTTTTGCTGAAAGTACTATAGATAAAGGTAAAAGTTAGTTGAAACATTACAATGAGACTCATAAATAATGCCAAAAAGTGCAGTGAGACTTATGAACAGTAGCAAAAATAAGCTGAATAGTAAAATAAGTTAGCAACAATAATCTTTGCCAAATAAACACTTAATAGAAAGAGACTTTTCCTGATTGGACTTTGTTCAAGGTGCCCATCAAATTCACTTGGTTTCTTTACTCTTCTTTACATGTGATTGTCACTCTGCCACACCTCACAACTCGGTCTCTCTCTTACTCGACTCCACCCAAAAAACCATTTATATAGTTCTTTTTTTTTTTTAGAGTAGTTCTTTGGCCCTTTGAAGCTAAAGTAGTAAAAAATATATATATATTTTTCCATTTCTACTGTACCATAACATGAAAAAATATATAAATAAATACATTTCCCACCTAAGAAAGTCTAAAAACACAACAAAATTTAGTAATATTTTTACAATGCTTGTCTTTTTAGTTGAGATGGATCTTAGAATAATTTATTTGATTTTATTTTGACCTACAATATACTAACAACTTAATTTGTTGTAAAAATATTGTGAAACTTTGTGATGTTACTGAAAGAACTATTTCCACTTTTATCAATTAGCTTGACATTGAAATAAATGGCCACAAACTATCACCGTTATTTTTAAGTTAAAGCCGATGAACACATTGACCGAAATTCAAGGGGTTTTTTTTTTTTTTTTTTCACTTATCCAAATTCCTTCTTTTCACCTCAGGTACAGCCCGGTGAACTCAAACTTTACAAATAATAATAATAATAATAATAATAATAATAATAATAATTGTAAGGACACAAATTGCAGATTGGGCCTACAGGAGAGATTGACTCTGGCCCAATGAGTAAAAGGTATCCTCGCAATGAATTTGTAAGAGAGTGGGTCGAAGAGTTAGGCTTTAGTGGGTCAAACAGAGATGAACCGAGTGAAAGTGTATCCTCGGCACAGTCCGAGGAGCTTTGTTCTAGTAAGACGTTGAATGAGAATGGTTACAGGAGTTCTTGAGATCCCCCGTTCTCTTTTAGTTTTCTTCTCTGGAATGTTCAATCCCCTTCTTCCCTTGCTTCCAGCTCTATTTATACGTCAGTTCCCCTCACGTGCCAGTAAGTGGTTCCCTTTGGATACTTGTCCCATCAAGATCACTGTTCAGACGTCTATTCTTCATTAATGCGGCCATGATGTTAGCTGCAGGGTCATAAATGCGGTTGCAGCAGCCTTTTATAAAATATCTTCTTGTTGCCACCTGCCCCTTATGGTCTATAAACGTTAGGGGATTCCTTGGAAATACCAGGGCCGGTGCTGGAGTATTCGCCTGGGTCGTTCCTCTAATTATCCGAGCAGCAAGTTCTCCTCGGACAAGTCCTTTCCTCCTTCACGTAGGTTGTACGTCAGAGGGAAGTTAGACCAGATACTTCTTTCATAACGGGGTGTCCTCGGACCAGTGGAATCTTCGGACAGGCCCGTGGCCCATTATCTGGTATTGGGCCTTTTCCCCCTACAATAATAATAATATGTCTTGTTTGGCACTAAAGTAGTAAAACATCCATTATTTTTTTCACTCTATCTCTTATTTATTCATAGTTTCAAATCTAGAGTTTTTACCATAAATTTAAAATTTAAATAATTAGAAAAATAGAGAAAGAAAGTTGGAAATTTATTTTATCAAATTATTACATGGAATCAAATTAGATGTCTAAAATTTGTGTATATAGATTAATCTCTTACTTTAATTGTTAATAACTATGAATTGGTTGTTTTGCAATTGTTTATATATTTTATGGTTTTTTAAATTTTAATATATATTTTTTATAACATTACCATTATTCATAATTTTATTACTAAAATTATTAATATTTTAAAAAAAATTATCTTTTTATCTTACCTCCCTAAACTGAAATCCAAGCCCCACCACTGCATCTAGCTTACCAACTTGGCTTTCCATAAAACTCTCTCTCTCTCTCTCTCTCTCTCTCTCTCTCTCTCTGTGTGTGTGTGAAACATGGGCTTGAAGCAAAGTGAAAATTCAGAGTCAATGATAGAGATCAACGATCTAAAATTCACGTACTCGGGAATCAATGGTCATCCTCTGCCGGGTTCCCCTCATTTCTAAACTGAATTTTAATTTTGCGTCACGTGTTTTATCTAGTTTTTAAATTTGTGTGTCAAATGAATTATTAAGTGTTAAAATCAAAGAGTTTATATTCAATTTAGATTCTAAATTGAACTTTAATTGCAATTCAATTTTGTATCATGAATCCTATTTAATTTTTGTAACAACTAAATTACTAAGTACAAAAAAAATTAAATTTAATTAGATTTCTTTATCATATATATATATATATATAATTGTGATTATTTTTAAAAGTACCAACACTAGTTTTAATAAAATAAAAAGGATTTTCTTTTTAATATTAAAATATTATTTTCTAAATCTCATACTAATACAAAGCCTTGCTAACATAGGAAAGACCTATTTTTCCATTCCATTTTTATAGAAAGAGACAAAATTTAGATACAATATCTTAGGTACTGCTCTTTAAGTTCTCCTCTTAAGATTTAGTCATATGGCTACTTAACTAAAAAATACACTTACATTTCGTAAGAAACAATTTACTTGATAAAATTTTTAAAATGACACTTAAAAAGAAGCATATAAGTACTGTATTTAAATCTTTAAGCTAATCTAGGAGACATTTCCGAACTGGGCTTTGTGCGAGCTGCCCACCAAATTGGGTTTCTTAATTACTCATAATTACTCTCCTTAACATGTGACTCTCACTCTGCCACGCCTCACAACTCGGTTTTTCTCTAACCGCTGACTCACCTAACTCGCCAACTTGACCTCCATCAAACTCTGCCGCTGCCTCTTTCTTTTTGAAACTCTCTGTTTCTGAAACATGGGTTTGAAGCAAAGTGAAAAGTCAGAGCCAATGATAGAGATCAACGGTCTAAAATTCACGTACCCGGGAATCGACGGTCATCCTCCGCCGGGTTCCACTCCTTTAATCGAAGATTTTTCTCTCTCTCTTCACTCCGGTGATCGTTGCCTCCTTGTTGGATCCAATGGCGCTGGTTCGTTCTATTGTTTCTTCCTTCATACTCTGTTTTTTCGTTAATACTACTCTTCGTTTGGTTTCCCAGAAAATGGAGGGAAAGAAAAATCAAAATTGGAAATTGAGATTTTAATGTATTGATTTGGGTTCAATTATAACGGGGTTCGTTCAATTTTTGTTCTTTTTCACATTCAGAGTTTCCTTGAATCTCTGTTTACTTGCCGAGAAAATGGAGTAAAGGAAAATATAAAATTGGAAACAGAGATTTTGATGGTGTTTTTCTTGGGATAAATTATAATTTGGCTCATTCAATTTGTATTCTTTTTCACCTTCAGAGTTACCTTGATGCTCTGCTTACTTTAATGCTCTGTTTGGTTGCTGAGAAAATGAAGGGGAAAAGAGAGTCAAAGTGGAACCAAAAATTTATTGTTTGTTACATTCTTATATTGTAATGATTTTGTTCTATCTATAGTGCTTTTCATCTAATAATTGTATTTGATACTCTACTCTGTTTAATGCTCCATTTGGTTTCCGAGAAAATGAAGGAAGAAAAAAAGTTGGAACCAGAGATTTTGGTGTTGCTTTTGTAGTTAAATTGTAATGACTTTCTTCAATTTGTATTAGTTTTTCACCTTACTAATTGTCTTAATTTGGTTTCTGAAAAAGTGAAGGATAATGAAAATAAAAGTTGGAAACAGAGATTTTTTTTAATAGTTTCTCTAGTTAATTTGTGATAGGTTTTCTTTATTACGAAATGGGGATAATTGAAACCCACCATTCTAACAAGTTGAACCCATAGATCTGGTTGATTTCTGAGAAATTTCATGAAAACAACAAATTTTGCACTAGAGATCAGTAACAAAATGGAAATGATGGGGATCCCATTGTTCTGGTGTGCTTGATTATTAGCTGAGAATTTTCTTGGATTTGCTGTTTGGTTGATCAGAAAATGAAGGGAATTTGCATGATATTAGCTCTGATTAAATTTGTATTTAGTTAATCTATGATAAGTTTTTTGAGATGGGAGTAAATGGAACCCACAATGTTATGTTTGTTTGTTGAATGATTGTGTTGTAACTTGGGAAGAATGATTTCATTTAGCATCTGTTTGGTTATTGATAAAGGGAAAAAGAAGAAATAGTGAAGGGGAAAATTTTAGGTACAATCGCTTCTCTCAATTAAAGTCAACCATGCAGTTGCGTTAACCAGTGATTGAATTTAATTGTTCTTAGGTGAAGATAATAATGGTTATGTTGCATTGGTCAATATAGTCATGTGATTGAATTTAATTGGGGAACCTATGATACAATACCTACAGAATTACATCTAAGTTTTGGCAATAGTGAAGCTCCAAGATTTTGTTTTAATTGTTTATTTTCCTTTATTGGAATTTCTTAGCAAATCTAACAAACAATTCAGAACAAAAATTCTCATTGTGTGTTAGTGTGTGTGTTAAATTGATTGTTATTGTAGGTAAAACGACAATTCTAAAGATATTGGGAGGGAAGCACATGGTTGAACCCCATATGGTCCGCATACTTGGAAGATCGGCATTTCATGACACCACATTGACTTCTTCTGGTGATCTCAGCTATCTTGGTGGCGAGGTTCATACTTGTCTTTGTTCTTTGACTTGAACAATTTTTATGAGTTATACTAAATAAAATATATGTTTTTTTTTTCAAAGATCTGATTATCTGTTTTTAGGTTTACAGTTAATATTTGACTTTTGTGTTGTTACTCAGTCTTTTGAATTTGACTTTAAACAGAAAAAGAAAAGAAAGTTACAACTGATTTGACTGTACATGAGAATTTCAATAAAAAAATTTGGCATAAAAATTTTAACTTTGCTGGCATGTAGGCAATTTATAAATCCAGTTGAATATAGCCAAATCATCAATATGTTTTGCCATTTTTTTTTTTTTTTTTTGGAAAATTTGAATATATGACATACACAATTTAACATGAAATGCAAGCAAAATTTCAGACACTGTTATAAGTCACAAAATTTTGCAATTCCTTGAATTATATTTTTCCCAATATTTCCTTAGTTTCTGAAAGTTAAGAAGATATATTCCTCTTTCAAAATTTTGTTTCAGTACAAATCCATTTAATCCCAAATTTTCTCAGCAATTTCATTTTGCAGTTGCTTGAGTATGTTGTAAAACATGTTCTAATAAAATTTGAAGTCTTTGATAGTTGTAATCAGGCTATTTTTATTTATTTTTTTTTTTTTTGGGGGGGGGGGGGGGGGGGCGGGGGGGCGGGGGTGTGTGGGGATTATTTGCTTGCAGTGGAAGCGAGAAGTTGCTTTTGCTGGGTTTGAGGTCGCAATACAAATGGATGTTTCTGCAGAAAAAATGATATACGGAGTTGCGGGTATTGATCCTCAAAGAAGAGATGAGTTAATTAAGGTAAGGACCAGTGTGTTCTTTCCTTGAGACACACAATCTTCATTGATGTGAGCTTGAACTAATTGTCCTACAGATGTTGTGTCTTTATTTATTTACTGGTAATTACATCCCTATGGGATTTGAACCTACAACCTAGCCCTCCACATTACTCTTACAAGGGGATGAGGTTGAGGTGCTATTTGAGCTAGAGCTTATTGGCGCATATGTCGTGTCTATGTAAATGGATATTATCAAAAGGAAGTGCTGAGGTCTATCTCAGAAGTAGGGACTAGTTGCCCAAATATTCAAAAAGCTATCTTTATACAGGTCTCAAGATTCACAAGATTTTGACATTATCACACCTTAATAATAGCTAAGAAGGTGGGACAAGATTCTTTCTCATATTCTACTAATATAGCAGAAGCAATTTCTGTGTTTTGACTTCAGTCATTAACGTTTCTTATGTCATTGGCTAGGGTGTAAAAGTCATTAGCTTCAGTCAATTCCATTTTTTGGAAGTAACCTAGATGATCAACTTAGAGAGTAATTTTACATTGCATGATTGTCATATGATTCAATATACATAATTATTGAACATTCCTCTTTCATTTATACTAAGAATTTGACTATAAGAGTATGATTGTGAGGCTTCTTATAATATACAGGAGAATAATTAAATTTTGAATGGAAATGGAACAGTGTCTTGGGCATTGGTAATTGTATGTAAATCATAGGCATTTGTGATATCAATGTCATGAAGGATGCACAAGGTAGCTAATATTAAGAGAAGACAAATGCATAGTTCACAAACCATGTGCAGTTGCACCATTGTCGGGACTGTCATTACGTAAATGGTTCAATGGTTATTTAGGTACTGTATATCAATCTATCATGGAGGATGCACAAGGTATCTGACGGTCAGAGAAGACGAGTGCAAATCTGTATGGGTCTTCTCAAGCCATTCAAGGTATTTCCATCTTTAAGCACTCACCATCTCACCAAGTGTAAATTCTTCAGAATCATGTATCTTAAGCTTTTTCCTTTTTCTTTCTTTCCTTCTTTCCTTTTCTTTCCTTTTTTTCCCCCATTCTCATATTCCAAAATGTAATATAGTTTGGCTTCATTGTTTCTTAGGTCCTTCTTCTTGATGAGATAACAGTTGACCTTGATGTTCTAGCAAGGGCTGACCTTCTGAAGTTTCTAAGAAAGGAGTGTGAAGAGCGAGGTGCCACAATCATCTATGCAACTCATATATTTGATGGCCTAGAGAACTGGCCATCTCATATAGTATGTCTTGGTTTATTTTTCCTAACTTCTTGTCTAAACTCTTACCCATGAAAAGAAATTCTTGTCTAAAATTTGGACGAGTTTCTACATATCCTCAAGGATGAAACTGTTATGTATTTTTCAGGTTTATGTGGCCCATGGGAAGTTGCAATTAGCAATGCCTATGGATAAAGTCAAGGACATCAGCAAACTGTCACTAATGGTAATTTTTTATTTTAACCTTCACATTACTTGTAGATATGCAATATGCATTTCTTTCAAATATTAAATAATGAGAGAGAGAGAGAGAGAGAGAGAGAGAGTGGTGCTTTTCCTGAGCCCCTGTTTTTGTTTGTGCTTCTGGAATTGTATTTTCAGAGAACAGTTGAAAGTTGGCTGAGGAAAGAACGAGACGAGGAGAGGAAGAGAAGGACAGAGAGAAAAGCACGTGGACTTCCAGAATTTGGCAAACAAATTGAAGGAAGTCGTGTGACTGGTGATCCAGCCCGTGCTGCCACTCGTGCACTTAACAATGGTTGGGCAGCAGGCCGGATGCATTCCACCATTGCTGGAGAAGAGAACTTTGTTTTAAGCTCAAATAGAGTTCTGAGATAGATGAATTCAAGTTATTCAAAACAAAGGAAAGGCCCCAAGCTTTGTGCCTTGATCACAACAATTAGTTGGGATAATCTGTGGCAGGTCCTTATGAATTGGGATGACCACAGAATTTGTTGCCACTAGTACATGATATTCAGATTATCATTTACAGTTGTGTAATAATTTCTTGTGTTACTTTGTGGAAGCATGCTATGAAAATGGCTTGCTTCCTTCTAAAAATAAAAAATTGTGTTTATATTTATTCGATCCTGTCAACAGGCAACACTAAATTATGCTTAAGACCCACCATATACAAGATAGATACTTATTAGGTGATTAGCCCTCTAAATATCATTCTGATCCTGTGGTGTCAATACATTTGTTTTAGATAAAAATATTCATAAACTTACAAAAGTATACAATAATAACTGTCTCAGATAAGTTAAACAACGTGAGCCATCAATGGTATCGATGTCACATTTTCAACAATGTGAGCCATCAATGTCATATGAACGCATGTTCGTGCCTTTGGATATTTGGCGAATTAATGTAGCAACTACAAGCTACAATGAAGAGGAATGAAATTCTAGTCGCAAGAGACCATGGTAACGCAATTTATCCCATCCTAGCTCTAATGGATGATCACCCTTGCTAATTTTATATATAATAACTGGAGCACCTATTTCAAATGTATATCCCATTTTTTCATAGCAAGGTTATTAAAATCCATGAGAATCGGCCATGACACATTAAAAAAAACATATAGTTTAAGAATGTAAAGTACTAGGGTCCTCGCATTAGAGTAACTAATTAGGTGAATTAGCCTTAAAAAAAAAAAACACATTACGATAGCTAGCTAGTTTTCTACAAGCTATTGTATTTGGTATTGGCTTATTTAGATTTTTGCTAATTGTATTAGGCCAAAATGGCCAAATACCACAATTTTCAAAAAATTTTAGCAAAAAAGCACTGTTTCGAAAATAAATAGGAATGTAGCACTTTTTCTGGAACTCGAGTTTCTGAAACTCGAGTTCCAGAATAAGTGCTACATTCCCATTTATTTCTGAAACATTGCTTTTTTGCTAAAAATTTCTGAAAAATGTGGTATTTGGCCATTTTGGCAGCTTGTCAAATAAGTTGGATGCAACCAGACATGAGTCAAGCCTAGCAAGGCATTATAACTCGTGACAAAAATTTTTTAAAATTAAAAATTTAGTAATTTCTTTGCCGGTTTTCGTTGGTCCTTGATAATGAATTAAAGTTTTTGCACAGCCAGAAGGTACCTTCTTTTATGTATTTATGAGTTCTGATATTTGTTCATTTTGGTTTACTTCAAATATGTTGCAATTTATTTTGTGATATATATGTTGAATGTTTGTAAAAATTCGGGTGATTGATGATGGAGTTATGTCTGCGTGTTCCCAATGAACCACTCCTAAAATGATGAATTTTGACTTAAATTTCAGTTAGATTGGCTCACATGATAGACTAACTTATTGGAGTTATATTTAATTTTTTATCAAAATTTTAATATTGGGAAGGCTATCTTTTCCATGTTTGAATTAAAGCCCATTTTCCTTTTAGTATAGTATCACCTTAAATATGCATTTAGTGTTTTATTGGAGAGACCTGCATGGGTCAATTAATATATTCTATTTTTACTCCCGCATACCTTTGGTGCAATGGTTACTCCACAACTATAAGTATTTGTGGAGTGTAAGAGGCAAAAGCCGGGGTTCAAGTCTCCATGGGGAGTTTCACACACACACACACGCATATATATACACACAATTTTTACTCAAGCAAAAAAAAAAAAAAAAAAAAATTTATTGGAGAGATGAAGGAATCATTAAATTTACTATCATAAATAGAACAAAATAAAAGTATAATTAGATTGTAAGGTTATTTGCACTAGATTGCCTCTGGTACAAATCCAATTCTATCCTTAACTTGCAAAGGAAATTAGGAACAAAAAAAAATACTCCCAAGGCCAAGATTCAAAATTTTCATAAATGTTTTCTAATAAATCCCAAATGTTCATGAAGATACCCCAGTAATTACAACACCTCCGTGTTTGAGAAATGGGATTCGAACCCCACGAGCCCCTCTCCCCATATAAATGACAATCTATTTTTGGGTTGGAAAACTTTTGGTGTAAACAAGAGTTATATATCATCTCAGCTGTGCATGTATACCAAAGTCTCAACATATCATCGTGTTCTTATCATATTGTACTAATGTCTTATTTCTGTACCTGTGCTTCCTTCTTGGTGATTTTAGCCATGAGTATTTCACATGTAGTCCTATTAAATAGGATTATCCACCTCACTAATCTTCTTTAAGGGGAATATTTCCAGGGAAAAATCGATTTACCCTAATAAACACATCGAATTATACCCCTCCAAAGAAAATTATTAAACTTCTGCTCAATAGATTAAATAACTTTCTTTGGGAGTATAAAAATGGCCAAATACCACCATTTTCATAAATTTGTAGCAAAAAAACACTGTTTCGGAACTAAATAGGGAAATACCACTTTTCTAAAACTCAAGTTTCAAAAACTCGAGTTCCTCATCAGTTTTGCCACTATGGCACTACTGAGCTAGAATTTGTGCGATTAAAGAAAAAATAATGTGGTACTAGAGCTTGGTAAACTCGAGTTCCATGCAACACAGTACTCGAGTATACCAGGCTCGAGTACCTTTTATAGATAAAATTATGTTTATGTTTATTTCTATGGTACTCAAGCTTAGGAAACTCGAGTACCTTGTAAGGAACTCGAGTTTAACAAACTTAAGTTCCTTATAACTTTTTTTTTTTTTTTGGATACTCGACAAATAAACATAAACATAAAAATAAGTAGCTTTTTTATGTTTTTATTTATTTAAATAGAAACATTGTAAAATATAGAGATTTTAATTTCAAAATATGAATTAATTTCTACATTAATTAAAATTATTTATTGTTTTCTCATAAAAATTGTTCACTGTTTTCTGCAAAAAATATTTCTATGATTTTGCAAAAAATTATTTTCTGTTCAGCATTATTTAAAAAATTGTTTACTCCTTTTTCTATGTAAATTAGTTTCTGTTTACTATTTAAAAAATTGTTCACTATTTTTTCATAAAACACCTACTGAAATCGTGTTTTCTAAATTTAAACGCCAAATCTGAATACTTTTTCATGCTTAAATATCATAATAATCAAATTTGTTTTTCTGCATTGATAAAATCTATTTCTACATTAATAAAATTTGCTCTTTGCACATCATGTTTACTGTATATTCGAATCTGCTTATTGCATTCATAAAATCTGTTTTCTGCATTAACTAAAATTGTTCATTATTTTCTCATAAAAATTGTTCACTGTTTTCTGCAAAACTATTTCTACAATTTTGCATAAAATTATTTTCTATTCAGCATTATTTAAAAAATTGTTCAGTCTCTTTTCTGCATAAATTATTTTCTGTTCACTATTTAAAAAAATTGTTCACTATTTTTTCATAAAACACCTACTGAAATCTTGTTTTCTAAATTTAAATGCTAGATCTGAATGCTTTTTCATGCTTAAATTTCACAATAATAGAATTTGTTTTTCTGCATTGATAAAATTTATTTCTACATTAAAAAAATTTGTTCTTTGCACATCATGTTTACTATATATTCGAATTTGCTTACTACGTTCATAAAATCTGTTTTTTACATTAATTAAAACTGTTCATTGTTTTCTCATAAAAATTGTTCACTGTTTTCTGCAAAAACTATTTCTACGATTTTGCATAAAATTATTTTTTCTTCACTATTTAAAAAATTGTTCACTGTTTTCTCATAAAACACCTACTGAAATCGTTTTCTAAACTTAAACACCAAATATGAATGCTTTTTCATGCTTAAATTTCACAATAATTGAATTTGTTTTTCTGCATTGATAAAATCTATTTCTACATTAATAAAATTTGTTTTCTGCACATCATGTTTACTGTATATTCGAATCTACTTACTGCATTCATAAATTTTGTTTTCTGCATTAATTAAAATTGTTCATTGTTTTCTCATAAAAATTGTTCACTGTTTTCTCGAGAGTTGTGACCTTAAAATCACTCGATAAGGTTTTTGCCGTGTTAGTTTTCTCCATTCGAAAATAAATCACCGTGTCAATTTAATTTCCGCTATACTTAGTTTAATTGATGATTTTTTTGTGATACCATACGCTTTGCATGTTAATTTGATTAATTAATAAACTTAGCTAATTAATCACTAGGGGTCAATACATTTTTGGCCTATCAAATTTCGTTGAAAGTACAAAATCGTGAAAATTCAAGAGAAAATTGTGTACATTAGATGTACAGATCGTTCAAATTTGTAAAAAATAAAATTTATTCATTGAATGTATAAAATATTGAAAGTACAAAATAAAATTATGTAAATTAGATGAATAGATAGTCTGAATCTGTTGCAAAGTTTGGATTCGTTAAATGTACAAAATCATGAAAATTAAATGGAAAACTATGTACTAATGTATTGATCATCCGAATTTGTTGAAAAATTCAAAATCGTTGAATGAAAAAAATCGTGTAAACTCAATGGAAAATCAAAGAACGTACCAAATAGTTGAGCAGCACATGTAGCACGGCGAACATCATTGTAGTAATGGTGGACATTAACAACAACGTCTAATGTTCGTAGGTAGAAATTTTTGGAAATCATCATTACTTGAATCTAAGAAGTATGAAATATCTCTTTCATCATCTAACGCAGTAACTTCATTAATAGACTTGATGGCTTGCTCTTGCACCTTCCCCTTTAGATGCTTCCTAGCTTTTTGGATTGCATGAAAACGGTCTAATCACCTTTGCATTTGATTGTTCTCTTGTTCAAGACGAGCAAGTATGTTGGCAAGTTCATTTCTAGGTAACTCGGCTGAGCGTGCCTTAGGAACTCATAACCCATGCCATCGACAATACACCTCCAACTCACACATTTTCTTGTATAGGGTTGACCATGGTGGTTCTACTATGGTGAACTATATTACGGTGGTATCTGTACTTAGTTTTGCAGGTTTGTCGACCATAATGTGCCCGACGCTTCCAAGACTCTCGTACGTGTATATTAGCATATTAAGGAAATCTCTCTTCTTTCCAACCCATTTCCCTCCATAGTGGTCTATGTATGTCAATAGTTGTTGATTTGCTGGAACTTGTGTAATCCATTTGTTGAAGTAGATCCAAACTTGTTTCACACTATACGATTTGATGTTGAGGCGTTGTGACTCATAGCTTAGTCAATCTACTAAGTTAGTAGGGTAGAAATAAGATCATTATTGTGGTGCATTTATAACCTCATTTCATATTGAAGTATAACCTCTTTCTGAGGGAGAGAGAAGGCTATTACAAAAGGCTTTCTAAAACTTGAAACTTAAAAGCTTAGAATCTTAGAAACTTATCTTCTGTCTTCATAGTCCGTCTCTTTTATAGGTGAAATGAACCATGGTAAAGTAACTTGAGTAGGTAAATTTAACTCAAGTTAATTTGTTGGTGGTATGGAAATTAGTACTGATGATTAATGTCTGTCTGTGTCTGTCTGGAAATCTTTCAGATATGGGGAATCTATCAGATCTCTTTTTACGCATGCTAGTAAACGGTAGTTACTTTTGAACATCTGTCTGTATTTGTATGGATTGTCTATATCTGTCTAGACTGTTTTGATTTGTCTAGAAGCAATTCACGCGTGCTGGTGAATAGTGATTTGTCGCCAGTGAATAGTGATCTATCTGCATCATTCTAGGATCCTTAACAATCTTTCTTTTCCCAAAGAGCCTCCTTGCTGAAGGTATTGGACCATATACAGCTATCCTGTTCGTGTAACTATATAAGTAAAAGCCTCTGTCTAATTCTTTCTGTATCTCATAAATCTTATTACTCATGAAATTAGACCATTCTTGAGCCAGAGCATCCGGATCATTAAGTGGTAAATAAGTATCTCCTGTATACCAGTTGTATTCAAGGATACAACCCCAATAATGAATAAGAACCAAAATGTGTGATGGCCAAGTTTCCATATAATAACTACTGTCCTAAGCTAGAAGAGTACTCCAAATAGTGATCTTCATATAATTAAGTCCTCCAATCTGTGCGGCTACTTCTTGGATGACTTTAGGCAATAAACTAATCTGAATTCCAAAAGTTATGATTAATTTGCTGATAAACCCTGCTTCTAGTATATTCTATTGGATTTCAAGGGGTAAGGTTCTAATGGCAAGTCTCATTTTTTGCTGAATCTTAGGGTGGAGCTTTGAAAAGCTTGTTCCCATAAGATAGCTTTTAGGAGACTATGATTCCGTCTTTATGGAGCTTAATCTCCAACCTCCTTGCCAGGGAGTTGCAACCAAATGCCTCAATAAATGCACCGGTGTTAACAAGATGTAATTTCAAAGCCTTTCTGTCAATGTCCTTTTGTAAAGTCCTTTTAAAATGTTTTATAAGAAAATCATCTTTAAAATTTAAAGCATATATAATAAAACAAACTTTTTTCTGTACACCTTTGTGCTCTTGTTGAGTAGTGGTATAAGAGTAGCCATGATGATCAGGGGGACTGGAATTCAAAAACTTTATAAATTCTACCATGATTCTATCTATGTGATAGTGAACATTTTTTTTAAATAGTGAATAGAGAATAATTTACGCAGAAAAGAGAGTGAACAATTTTTTAAATAATGCTGAACAGAAAATAATTTTATGCAGAATGCTAGAAATATTTTATGCAGAAAACAGTGAACAATTTTTATGAGAAAAAAATGAACAATTTTAATTAATGCAAAAAACAGATTTTATGAATGCAGTAAGCAGATTCGAATATACAGTAAACATGATGTGCAAAGAGAAAATTTTATTAATGTGGAAATAGATTTTATCAATGTAGAAAAAAAAGTTTGCATAGATGTTTGTGCTGGTGATTTTTCTTTTTTGAAATGAGAATCTTATAATGTCACTGTTCTCTGTATACACACTATGTACATGGGATTTGGCCCCTTTTGTGATTAACGTATGAATTCTCGCTTGTCTATTAAGTATATGAAAACAGTTTATTCAATTAAGATGTCATTGCTTTCAGAGCATAGCATTTGACCACATATCTTAATTTTTAGTCATCTTTGTTGCCTCTAGATGGATCAATTCCTGCTATTAAATTATCAACTTATAGACGCCACTTAAATTCAGGATGTGAGGTGAGAAACCTTGTGTGCAAATGCAATCATTGTATGTTGTTTACTTTCTTCTAATCTTATTTTGGGTCTTTTTTTTGTTGGAAAGTTCTTCACACTAACTTGATTTGGTTTTTGAAGGCAGGTTACTCAAGATGATAGACACTTGCCAAATGTTACCTCGCTACAAAGAAATATGGGATTTGAGTTTTCTTGCATGATAAAAGAGGCTAAAGCTTTGGGCATGGCACTTGGCATTGCTTGCTTAGAGCATCCGTAGTAGATGTGCCAAATGCCAAATATTTGGCACATTTGGTACACCAAACACAAAAATAAAGCTTTTATCAGATGATGCAAATGCCAAAAATTATGCCACATGCTATAGTACCATCACATATTTGGGATGGTACGGAGCCAAATGGCATAACTTTTTATTCATTTTTTATTCTCTTCTCTCTCTTTTGTATAGTTTATATCATTAGTTGCCCTTTTTAGTTGGTATATTTTGGATCAAGCTGAATTGCATGGTGTCCTTTGTTCAAAATTCTAGACTTTTACATAAGACTCATTGAGACAAAAGATTTTTGAAGATAGGCCACCCCTATCATAGCATCTCCCGATGTGCTCAACAATTGTCTAAGTGAAGTCAAAAAAAAAAAAAATGCTTGGTAAAATTTTTTATGTTTATTTTATGAAAATCCTCTATTTTCATTTGGATTATTTATTGTTTTTCTTAAATGCCAATACAACATGATATTTGTTTTGTTTACTACAAGCATTTTCATAATTATTAGAATATGAGTCTTATACCTTAATTTTTTTTTGCTGATTCTTCCCACTGTAGCGGTAATACTATTCAATATCCCAACCAAAGCACCTAGGTTGTCCACCTATTTCAGACCTTTGTATAGCCCCTTTCAATTTTCAGTTCAAGCCATTGATATCTAGACTACCTGCAAGGTCTTTGTCTTTCTGCATGTATATGTGTATGTGTGTAAAGTTTGTCTTTTTTCTCTATTTATATGTGTAAAGTTTACATGCTTTCATTAACTACAGTAGTAGTAGTGAAAGCAATGAAGTTTCCATCCTCATCACTAGCGGATTCATTGTTAGAAACTTCATCATCACTAAGGGTTACAGCCATAGCTTTACCCTTAGACCTCAAGTATGTAGGACATTCAGATTTCAAATGACCATACCCTTGACAACCATAACATTGTTGTCCCAAAGAATTATTAGAAGGTTGACCTACTTTCTCCTTAGGTTTTTCAGTGTTATTGACCTTAGTGGGATCATTCCGCCTAAAATTTCTAGGTTCAACAGTGTTCTTGCCTCTTGCCCTTCTGTTATTGTTCCTAAGAAAGTTTCTAAAGTTCTTGGCAAGATAGGCAATCTCTGTAGCAGAGAGTTCATCATCAAATCCACCATCCTCAACATCATCAACAGACTTAAGAGCCATTGATTTGGATTTGTTAGTCTTAGGGAGGTCTAACTCATAAGACTGAAGAGATCCTACAAGCTCTTCAACAGGGATGGAGTCCACATCCTTGCTCTCAGTGATGGCAGTCACTTTGGGTCTAAAATCCTCAGTCAAAGATCTAAGAATCTTCTTAACAATTTTAGGTTGATCATAGATTTCACCCAAATTATAAGCAGAATTAACAATATCATTCAATTTAGCATAGAATTCATCAAAAGATTCATCATCATTCATTCTAATGCTTTCAAATCTAGTAGTTAATTGCTGCAATTTATTTATCTTAACTGCCTTTGTGCCTTCATGCACAGTCTGGAGGATATTCCAAGCAGAATGAGCAACCTCAACATTTGAGATTCTCTTAAATTCCTCCATGGAAACAGCATTAAAAATAGCATTCATAGCTTTGCTATTAAAAGCGGCTGCCTCCTTTTGAGAAGTTTGCCACTCACTCACAGGAGTAGTGGGCTTCTCCCATCCGTACTCAATGGAATTCCAGACTCTCTCATCAATGGATTTCAGGAATGCTTTCATCCTTACTTTCCAATAAGCATAGTTGTTTCCATCAAAGTGAGGTGGAACAACAAGAGAGTGTCCGTGTTCCATGACAACAGGGGTCAAGGATCAGCTAAAAGATCAAAGGATCAAAAACAAAAGCTACCCGCTCTGATACCACTTGTAAGTTCGTTTAGACCCCTTAAACTCAACAGATTAACCTAGAGAATTAGCCAAGTGATTAACTTAGGTAATTTAATTAAATCTAGGTTAACACAAAATAAACAAAAACAACAAAGCAGCGGAAATTAAAGAACACAAAGATTTGATGACCCAGGAAACCACACCGGTAAAAACCTGGGGAGGATTTAACCTAGCTATCCTCAAGGTAAACTGAATCCACTATGAAAGAATCGAAGTTTACACAATAAGACTTAGACCACTAACATCCTATTGCTACCCAAGTATAGGAAACTTACTACCACGACCCCATGATAGCTCCGAGATCCACGGACTCCTTCTTTCCTTGAATTTTTCAGCAAATCACAAGCGCACCTGCTTGTATATCTTTATGCTCTTTTGATTCTGCAATTGTATTGATTTACACAACTCTTGACATGAATCTCAAGTTTGTAAACCCTAAGTGTATGTGAAGGCAAACACCTCTAGATCTCACAATGAGATTCACAAACACAGCATTCAGAACTCTAAAAACGTGGCTAGGGTTTTCCCTTATATACTTAGGGCAAAACATAAAACCCTATACATTAAATGGACTAGGGCTGAGTTGGAATTTTCTGTAGAAAAACGATCTGCCCAATTTTCGATCGATCGAGTCTAATTCTCGATCGATCGAGTTAGGCAGAAAGTGAACAATTACTTCTGCAGTAAACTCGATTCCAACTTTACATAAAATCCCATACTTTGAGCAAAGTCTAACACAAGACTAAATATTGTTTTGATCATGGTTTGCCAACATACAAATTGAAGTTCTAATACATTAGTTCCTAATTCTTAGAACCTAACACTTTTGGTCATTAAAAAAACTTCTATGTCAATTTAATCCACACCCCTTGTGTACCCTCGTCAGTGTGCTCCTTTTCATCATCTAACTCAACAAAAATGTTGATATTGCTAATATATTGCTTACGTGTTACTTAATCACAATAATGAAATACACTTCCATCCCATGCCAAAAAATTCACATGACAAAATCTTATAAAGGGAACCTAAAGAACAACACTTAAATATTGTACCCAATTCTTGCTCTTCTAGATAAATTGTGTTAAAAAAAATAGGCATATCTATTTAGCGAGCGTAGGTGCAGTGATGTATGATATACAAATTAAATTATATTACTAAAAAAGTTGTTTTTATGGATAAATTCATAATTTTTGTGATTGAGAAAAAATAAAATTAGTATTTTTTTAGGCCAACAAGATCTTGAAATAGCTCCAACCCTCCATTGAAAAAGCTGGCTTTGTTCCTTCTATTTTAATTCAAATAATGGTTATCTTAAGTACTCACAGTTTACTTACTATTTGTTTTTTTCTTTCTCAAAACACTATGTTTTAATAGCTTTTTCCATTTGCCATAAAAGTGGTGTTAAAACTTTCTATAAATGGATTGTTAACTATTACCTTAAAAGCACCCATTAGTATGACCCATAATATATATATATATATATATATATATATATGGGAAAATAGACCTTTCCTATTTTAGTAAGGCTATGTATTATTAGATTTAGAAAACAATATTTTATTTTTTTAATGAAAATATTTCTATTTTATTTAAACTAGTGAGTAATCTAGTGCATATGTACAGATACATTTAAAAACAATCACAATTATATACATATATATATATATATATATAATTCAGAATCTAATTGCGATCTAGACCTTTCGGTTTTTGTACCCAATAATTTACTTTCCATAAAAATTAAAAAATTAGATAAAACACATGTCGCAAAATTGAATTCTAATTAAAATTCAATATAGAATCTAATTGAGAGTCTTTGACTTTTGTACCTAATAATTCACTTGATACACAAATTTAAAAATTAGGTTAGACACATGGTACAAAATTAGACTTCAATTTAGAATTTAATCGAAGTTTCTCTCAGCTTTATCTATTAATATATATATATATATATATATAGGTGTTAGAATTGCTGTCAATATTAGGTCTATAGGAAAGTAATATAACCCTAATTAGTAATCCCAACTTGTCATGTGAACAGTTGTTATTAAATTGTGAAATTTCTTGAGATCCTAAGTCCTAAAATTATTCTTATAATTCCAATCCACATCTTATGGTCTTCGTATTATAAAATTTTGTTAAGAACCTTGTAAGTCAATTAGTTAACATCTTCTGCTATTTCTAATGGAAATTACTTAAGAAGGAAAGGAAAAGCGTATGCCACGACTCTAAATGATTCAGATTCATCTTACTCTGATTTGAAGGAAAGTTGTGACGGTGAAGGGAATTATTCTGCTTTTATGACCATTGATCATGTCACATCGTTAAATAACTTGAGTGTGCTTGTAGAAGAGCTTGGTGAGCACTCTAAATTGGAGTCAATTGGGATAATAGAGGAATCCGATGATGTAGAAGATAAAGGTACAGTGGGACTACAAGAGGCCTATAATTCTCTTCTCGAGAAGACAGGTGAGTATGCGAAAGTAGCTAATGCAGCCATTAAAAAATGAAAAGGGCAGAGGAGGACTATAGAAGTCTCTGGGTGCGACATAAGGAGGCCGTGTGAGATATAGAAGCTGAATGGAGAGTTGTCAGAAGCCTATGCAAAGGTGAGGTTTCTTGAGCTTGAGGTGATTCAAGCAAATGCCAAGATAGAAAAAGTCTCCACAAAGAAGCTAGATGATGTAATCTCTTCGCAAAAACACTTCTCAGACAAATCTGGTTTGGGATATACCGGAGAAAGTAGTTCTGCTATCAATATCTCCAAGGATGTGAAGTTTGTAAAGGCAAAGGAGCCTGTGATGGAAACTCTTGCTGTTGAAAAGGTGAAGCCAAAGAAGAAGAAGAATGTGGCTGATCAAAGGGTGTTGAATAAACCCCGTAACTCCTCAAAGGTCAGACCTGAAGCTAGAAGGAAATCTCTTCCAAGATCACAAAGAGGTCCAAGAACAAATCATTTTTGTCATCATTGTGGTGTTCAAGGGCACACCAGACCAAATTGTCACAAACTGAGAGCATTGATGTATGCAAGTGATCAAAGGTCAAGAGAACCAATAAATGACAAGAGGATGAAAGTTCAAATAGCGTATAAAACACTATGAACGTTTAGACCCCCAATTTACAAATTATCAATTCAAGCTTTAAAACAAACGATAAACGTGCGGAAAATGAACTAAAGCCTAAAACAAAATTGATAAACTATCTAAGCCAAATAAAATCACATCCATAACAGAAATTAAATGACAAAAATAAAGAAAAGAGAGATGCAAACACAAGGACGACACGCGATGTGTTATCGAAGAGGAAACCGAAACCCTCGGCGTAAAACCTCTCCGCCACCCTCCAAGCAGTCAAATGATCCACTAAAGAATGTAGTTGGCATACAAGGGTAGCAATAGACCCTCCAAGCCTAATCTATCCAGTGTACCTAAGCCTTCCAAGCTTCTTGCTCCAACGAGGTTACGCCAAATCTATTTCTTCTTTAGCTTCTCGGGTCCCGCTACTAGTCCATAGCATCAACCAATAATAATTGGTTCCTTCCTAACTGCTTATCAAAGCACCAAATAACCTCCTTATAGATGTGGGTAGGGTGAGAAAAGGATTTGGCTAAAGAACCTCTCAAGGATCTATAATGGACATGGTGAGAGTAGAGAAATTTGAAGAGTCACAAGATAAAGATTGTGGATGAGTCAATCTTGTTTTTCTCTAGGGTTTCTCTCTCAAAATTCTCTCTAGAAGCTCTCTACATTTCGTGGGTATAAGGGGTATATACACTGGGATGAGAGGGGAATATGAAGAGTCAGTTTTTCCAAAACAAAGTTGTCTGGCGGCTTGACTGAGTCGTGAGTTCATACCGCGAACTAACTGTCCTACCAGACTGAAATTTTTGTCCTGTAGTACATCAGCTGGCACGACGATTCAGTTTCTAACAGCTTGCCAGTCGCGAGCAACCTACGAGACCAGTTGCGAGTTCTACTCTACATGCTTCACTCGTGTGCAAATTCTGGTGGCTTGACAGTCGCAAGACACCAGCGAGATCCAATCGCAAGTTCCTGTTCTGCTGCACAATCTTGAGCATTTCTTCACACTCTCTCACACACTACCCTTACATGATTCCCACCTAAAATACAGGGTTTCTAAGTGCTGAATTACAAGCAAATTGGCAAGGAATAAAGCCAACAAAATGGTTGATAAAATTCAACCTTACAATCTCCTCTTTTGGCTATTCTGTGACAAAACCCTACAACAAACTCTAGACTTAACGCGTGAGTTGGGAACAGTTGAATATAACTCACTCACACTTAACTCTAGAATTTGTGAAGCTCTTGAATCATAAGTACAAGTATCTCCTGAAAAGCAGCCACACAATAAGAACATTGTATGCAGAAAAGCTTGTATTGCATATGAAACAAGCATAATGCGGTCAAGCAAAACGGATTAAAGTAATAAAGTAAGGCTTGACCAAAAAATAAACAATCACTATAAATAGCAATCACAATGCTCATTCACACATGGAATGAACATCCGGGCATGCAAGCAAATAAGCTCAATGCAAAGTATCATTTGCATGTCCAACACTCAACCAATGCAACAACACAAAGTAATTGCATTAACGATAAAAATCCAACACAGGGCATAACAGTGATGTACTTAAGGAAATGCATAACATTAACTTAAAAGTACTAACTACAAAGCAAGGATACAAAACAACTAAACAGCCACAGAAGCAAAAGGTACAAATATGCTTACAAAAGCAAGGTACAAAATAAAAGGCTACAGAAGCATAGGTACAAAGAAAAGAGAATTGAATAACATCAATATATATATATATATATATATATATATCAAAGTACCAACAAAGTACCATATCCAACAGTATACACTAAATATATTTAGCAAAAACATGATAAAATAAAGGCACATGAACATAAAAATATAAAGTAAACTACTAAGACAATGTTTTTATGCATGCTCCACCTCAACAAAACATATAAAGTAAACTGCTAAGACAATGTTTTTATGCATGCTCCCCCTCAACAAGTGCTCCCCCTCAAGAGCTATACTCCACAAAAATAAGCTCCATCTCCCCCTTTTTGACGGAAATAGCCAAAAGGTCATTGTTGTGTGGTGAAGCTGTCAAGCTTTGCTGAGAGACTAGTCATCTGGTCTTGGAGTGCAACCAGCCTATCAGAGTGTTCATTTTGGACCTCTCTGAGCCCATCAATCCTCTCCAGGATGATTTGGAACGCATCCGGGGGTACGTCTGATGAAACTGTTGCTCTGCTTCTCTTACTACGGCATCTTGAACTTAAGGGTTGACCTGCAGCTTCTGTCTCAATTTCAATGCCTTCACCTTCTTCCTGATCACCTTCTTCTTCATCTCCCGGAAGACACACTTTTATTCTTGTGATGGTTAGTTTGTTAATTGTTGAAGGAGTAGTCATGAGTCATATATCTTAAGGGATTTTCACTTCTTTTAGTCTAAAAATTCTCATGAGAAGACATGGGAAAATCAGCTTGGCCCTGGATGTTGTTCTTGTCTCATCAATAATGGTGTAGAATATGTGCGCACTGATGTCTATGAAGGTCTTCTGCTTAAGCTCCATGAGGAAGATGGCTCTAGCATTGTTGATTGTGGTCAGCTTCCTTACTGGATATAGGTTGAACATCATTATCACAGTGAGGCATCTCATATCTACTAAAAAAGCATTGGTGTTGAGACATCTTCCCTCTCAAACTCCACCAATATGTGACTGAACGGTTTCTAAGGACAACATCCTATCCTTATAGTGTGTAAAGTCATAGTCATCTAAGCTGTCAAAACCCAACACTTCATCGATGTCATCTACATCTATGGTGAATTCCTTTCCACTTATCCAGTAGTTGATCTTATGCTCTCTCAAAACAGAATTAGCATAAAATTCTATAATTAGGGGTTCACATACCCCAGGCAGGTCACTCAATAGTTTCTCCCAATTTCTTCCCTCAAAACAACTTAGAATGAAAGTGTCCTTCAGATCCACCAAGTTTACAAACCTCTCTTGAATGATGGGTGCTTTCATGTAAAACTGAGTGTATCTCTCAAAGTGTTGAGGAGATCTGAACTTTGTATTGTCCATCTTCATCTTTCTGTCACTTCTTTTGGTAGTAGATTTCTTCTTTGTTGGAGTCATCTGCAAGACCAAGACAGCAACATCCACAAAAATAGAGCACAATAGATGGAACAATAAAACATCAGTAGAAGAATAATAGTACTGTAAGAAACAAAAGTTTGTACTATAAATTCTGACCACACAAAGTTCAAGAAGAATCATAGCAAGATATAACATACTATAGTATAGATATATTGCTAGAAATAAATTCAGGCTTCAAAGAGACAATGTGCAAAAACATGACATAAACAGTCTTAGGTCACAAAACTAGACACAAATGTAAATGTGTAATAGGCAAGTTTTGTTTAGTCAAATACAACATATGGCCAAATCCACTCATAAAAACCTCAATAACTCAGGCATATGTCAACATAATATTTCACAATGGGTATGATATGCACAGCTAAGGTCAAATCTGTACAAGTACTCAATGAAGAGAATCAGGCATGAAAGAATGCATATCAAGCATTAGACCAGAAGGATCAACAAAACCCATTCAAACAAAACAACAAAATGATTCAAACCCATAGCCGAAACCCCAAAATGACTCAACCGTTCAAAACAACACAAAATCCAAGAAAATTAGGCTTAAAACATGAAATAGGTAACGAAAATATGAAAACCCATACCTTTTTCTTGAAGATTGATGAGAAAATGATGAAGAACAAAGAAATTTTTGTGAAGAACACGGTGAGTTAGAGAAAGAAGAGCACGGACAGGCTAATGAATAGTCAAAAATATTAGAGGTAAACTGAAAAGTTTTAAAAACTGACTTTATACACGCAAAAGCACACGTTTTTCGCTACTGATCTAAGTAGTGTGCAAGTCGCCAGGTCCAGCCGCTAGAACACTTAAACAAAAATTTTGGAAAAATTTTCGAACTGTTTTTCGCGACTGGAGGTTCAAGTCGTGAGAGAAATGTGAGCTGAGCCACGAAACATTTTGTGTAATTCTTGCAACTGAGCCTCCACTCGCGAAAAAGCCGCCAAGTTAACCCGCGAGAACCATTAAAAACCTAGATTTTGAAAAATATTCTAAGTCTTTTTCGCGACTTGGGCATTGACCCGCCAGTAAGACACGAAAACAGTCTGTATAGATCTCGTGACTAGGGCATACGACTGGACAGACCCGTGACAAAGTCGCCAAAACTGGACACAGCAGTTTTTGAAAATTTTGACATTTTTGCAAAAACAAAAGACTTTCCAAAAACAACTAAAAACACTCAAAAATCTTTTTGAGCTTGATCACCAAATAGATGAGCATGTGAAACACATTTAATCAAGTACAATCACACGAATGAATAAGGCATTCAATGAACATAGAAATGTGTGAATATCATCAATGAGATAGTCCTTAGTCTAATGTGAAACTTCAATGATCAATTCAACCAAGGCATACACAATTAGCACTAGATAATGTGACCCATCTCAATTACAGAAATATGTATATATGACCTCCCACATAAACTTGACAACATAACATTGAAACTTTTCATTTTGACTTCATCTTCAACATTTCATTTGATCTTTTGAAACATATCATCTCATTTTGAGACCAATGTCATAAATTTTTGATATTTCACTTTGATGAACAAGCCTTTGGCTATTTGGGCATCATACAATTTCATAAACGTCGCTTTCACTTTTTTCTAGTCGAATACTAGTATGTGCGACAGGCTTTTGCAGCTCATTATCTCTTTTCATTTGGAGATTTACATTTTTAAGCTCATTTAAGCAAAAACAATAAAATAAAGAGTGGGAAGATATATAGACACAAGTCTATGCAAGTCTCAAGATCATCAAAACCATTGGCTAATCATTCATGACAAGGTTGAAGATCGATTTACAACAATCACAAATATTTCAAAACTTCTCCCACAATGATATGAGTGCATATGAGACAAGCCATGCTCTTAGATGCACAAAGCCATTTGCACGAATGTACAAGCCAAAACAAGTTTAAGACAAAAACTCAACAAAAGTTGATCAAACATTTTGGATTTTCTACTTTTTATGTGTTTTTGGATTTTTGACATGAAAGTAGGGAAAATTAATCAAAAGCAACAATGCAAAAAGAATGTAAAGCAAAAACATTCAAACAAACAATTTTTTTAAACTCAAAATAAGCACAAAACACACAACCAAGCAAAGTCACAAAGCATAGGAAGTATTAATGCATGGACATGTTGTAATGCTTATGCATGAGTACCCTTTTTCACCTACACGTCACGTGCGTTTGGGGTGATATCCCTATAGGATTGGGTATGATAGTTAGGACTTTCAAACCTTCTATTGAAGCTTTCCAAGTAAGAGGTTAAAGCACCAATCATCTTTATCACATCCTTCATTCCAGAATCACCATCTCGACTTCTTAATTGCTCAATAGCCTAAGTCCTCTTGTCATTTCTTGGTCCTCTTGACCTTTGATCACTTGCATTCATCAATGCTCTCAGTTTGTGACAATTTGGTCTGGTGTGCCCTTGAAGACCACAGTGATGACAAAAATGATTTGTTCTTGGACCTCTTTGTGATCTTGGAAGAGATTTCCTTCTAGCTCCAGGTATGAATTATGAGGAGTTGCAGGGTTTATTCAACACCCTTTGATCAGCCACATTCTTCTTCTTTTCTGGCTTTACCTTTTCAGTAGTTAGAGTTTCCATCACAAGCTCCTTTGCCTTTACAAACTTCACATCCTTGGAGATTTTGACAATAGAACTACTTTCTCCGGTATATCCCAAACCAGATTTGTCTGAGAAGTGTTTTTACGAAGAGATTACATCATCTAGCTTCTTTGTGGAGACTCTTTCTATCTTGGCATTTGCTTGAATCACCTCAAGCTCAAGAAATCTGACCTTTGCATAGGCTTCTGACAACTCTCCATTCAGCTTCTCTATCTCACACTTGGCCTCCTTATGTTGCACCAAGAGACTTCTATAGTCCTCCTTTGCCCTCTTCATTTTTTTAATGGCTGCATTAGCCACTTTCACATACTCACCTGTCTTCTCGAGAAGAGAATTACAGGCCTTTTGCAATCCCACTGTACCTTCATCTTCTTCATCATCGGATTCCTCCATTATCCTAATTGACTCCAATTCAGAGTGCTCACCAAGCTCTTCTACAAGCACACTCAAGTTATTTGACGATGTGACATGATCAATGGTCATAAAAGTAGAATAATTCCCTCCATTGTCACAAATTTCCTCTGAATCAGAGTTAGATGAATCTAAATCACTTAGAGTCATGGCATACGCTTTTCCTTTCCCTCTTAAGTAATTGAGACACTCTTTCTTGAAATGTCCATGTCCATTGCACTCAAAACATGTGATTCCTTGAGAGGATTGAGACTCCTTCTCATCTTTCCTCTTAAATTCCTTTTTCTCCTTTCTGGAACTTGGGAATTTTCTTTTCTCAGCAAATTTTCCATTCTTCTTGAATTTCAAGAACTTTCAAAAAATTTTCACAAGATATGCTACATCTTTATCAGCCTCATCTTCATCCGATGAATCATGAACTTCCACCTTCTCTATAATTGTCTTAAGAGAAAGAGATTTGCTCTTCATTTGTGATGGCAATGACAGCTCATAAGTTTGAAGTGAGCCAACTAATTCTTAGACCTTGATATCGTCCAGGTCTTTGCTCTCTTCAATTGCAGTAACTTTTGCACGGAAGCTCTCCGGCAATGATCGAAGGATCTTCCTTACAATCTTTGAGTCCTCCGTTTTCTCACCCAAGTTGAACTTGCCGATGAGTACTTCATTCAGCTTGCTATAGAAAGAGTCAAAGGACTCGTCTTCACTCATCTTGAGCTCCTCAAAGCGAGTGGTCAACATCTATAACTTAGTGTCTTTCACCTTCTTGGTTCCTTCATACGTGGTCTCTAATATTTGCCATGCCTCCTTAGCCACCGAGACATGGGATATCCTGTGAAACTCATTTGGAGACACACCACAAAAAATAGCATTCAAAACTTTACTGTTAGCGTTAGATGCAGCAAGAACTGCTTTATCCCAAGTGGATTCTTCGACCTCCGGCCTAACCCAACCAATATCAATAGAATCCCACACACTTTCATCAATAGAACATAAAAATGCCCTCATCCGGACTTTCCAAAAAGCATAGTTGTTACCATCAAAATATTGTAGTGCATTCAAAGATTGAGACCGGTCCATCTCAACAAGGGGTCAAGGATCGCACCAAGGTAATTAAACTACAGCAAGTGCACCCGCTCTGATACCAATTGAAAGTTCAAATAGCGTATAAAACACTATGAACATTTAGACCCCCAATTTACAAATTATCAATTCAAGTTTTAACACAAACGATAAACGTGTGGAAAATGAACTAAAGCCTAAAACAGAATTGATAAACTATCTAAGCCAAATAAAATCACATCCATAACAGAAATTAAATGACAAAGATAAAGGGAAGAGAGATGCAAACACAAGGATAAAACGCGATGTGTTATCGAAGAGGAAACCGAAGCCCTCAGAGTAAAACCTCTCCGCCACCCTCTAAGCGTTCAAATGATCCACTAAAGAATGTAGTTGGGATAAAAGGACAGCAATAGACCCTCTAAGCCTAATCTACCCAGTGTACCTAAGCCCTCCAAGCTTTTTGCTCCAACGAGGTTACGCCGAACCTATTTCTTCTTTAGCTTCCCGGATACCGCTACTAGTCCATGGCATCAACCAATAAGAATTGGTTCCTTCCTAACTGCTTCCCAAAGTATCAGATAACCTTCTCACAAATGTGGGTAGGGTGAGAAAAGGATTGGGCTAAAGAACCTCTCAAGGATCTACAATGGAGAGGGTGAGAGTAGAGGAATTTGAAGAGTCACAAGGTAAAGATTGTGGATGAGTCAATCTTGTTTTTTACTAGGGTTTCTCTCTCAAAATTCTCTCTGGAAGTTCTCTACATTTCGTGGGTATAAAGGGTATATATACTAGGGTGAGAGAGCAATGCGAAAAGTCAGTTTTTCCAAAACAGAGTTGTTTGGCAGCTTGGCCTCACGGCTTGACTGAGTCGCGAGTTCAAGCCACGAACCAACTGACCTGCCAAACTGGAATTTTTGTCCTGTAGTGCACTAGCTGGCATGACGGTTCAGATTCTGGCGGCTTACCAGTCGCGAGATACCAGCGAGACCAGTTGTGAGTTCTGCTCTGCATGCTTCACTCATGTGCAACTTCTGGCAGCTTGACAATCGTGAGATACTAGCGAGATCCAATCGCTAGTCCCTGTTCTGCTGTACAATCTTAAGCATTTCTTCACACTCTCTCACACACTACCCTTACATGTTTCCCACCTAAAATACAGGGTTTCTAAGTGCTAAATTACAAGCAAATTGGCACGGAATAAAGCCAACAAAATGGTTGATAAAATTCAACCTTACAATTCTTTATTGGATCATTTGACCACTTGGAGGGCGGCAGAGAGGTTTTACGCCGATGGCTTCAATTTCCTCTTCGATAACACATCGCGTGTTGTTCTTGTGTTTGCATCTCTCTTCCTTTTATCTTTGTCATTTAATTTCTGTTAGGATGTGGTTTTATTTGGCTTAGATAGTTTATCAATTCTGTTTTCAGCTTTAGTTCATTTTTCACATGTTTATCGTTTGTGTTAAAGCTTGAATTGATAGTTTGTAAATTGGGGGTCTAAACGTTTATAGTGTTTTATACGCTATTTGAACTTTCAAGATCCTCTCCATTTCACTAGAAAGTTGCACTCAAAGTTGGTATACAATAAAAGTTGTGTATCCTCAATCAAGAAATAGATTCATTTCAAATGAAGAGATGATCATTTCCCGACTTTGAGTATGGAAGAGCTAATCACCTTAACATTTTTTGAAAAAAGTTGGAAGCAATTTATGAGAAAATAGTTACAATAAAGTTGTGTATTCTCAGTCAAGAAATAGATTTATTTCAAATGGAGAGAGGACCATTTCCCAACTTTGAGTATGGAAGATCAAATCTCCTTAGTATTTTTTGAAGAAAAAAGTTGGAAGCAATTTGTGGAAAAATAGATTTAAAATATAATTTGTAAAGATGCACGCAATCTCTCAGCAATAATCGCCAGTGGCAGGTTGTTCGGGCATTGAGCTTCTTGAAGCTGTTACATTTGATCTCCATTGCTTCCAATCAGTTACTGGTACGTTTCAATGTTAACTGATCACCCTTGAGCGTAGGAAAAATAGTTGATGACTGTTGCGTATAAGAAGCTAAGCATAGTTATTGGTAATCCATATCTTGCTAATCTAATGAGTCTCATCCAATTGTTGATGGGTGCATATCACTCTTTACGTTTTAGTTATACAGTTTTGTCTCAAGCATTACAGTTTTTGTAATCTTCCCTTGGGGCCAAAACTTATCAAATAATCTTGCAAGTGTAAAGACATGAAAAAATATTTGATAATTGTGCATACAAGAGTTAGAGAGACTTTTTTGCACGTAGATGGTACTTTATTTAGTCATGCTGTTATGTCAAGCATTGCCACTTTTGTGGTTTAATTGAACTGAAACGCAGTTGTATGGAGAAATTTATGCTGTGACATGCTAGAATCTAACGATTTTAGTTAGCAACGTATATATTGCAAGTTGATATTAGATATTTATGACAAAGGGTGGGCCGGTGGCTCTTTGTTTTTTTCTTCCAATGTCTGGAAAAGTGTGCCAGTTTGCGACATCAGTTTCCTTTTCACTAATGGGATTGCCTCTTATGATGTTGGTGTCTCAAGAGCCACTTTTGAACATAAGATAACTGTTGGGGGTTGCTTACTATCTAATTATTTATGTTTTTGTTTTCCATTGGAGTTTTTGAACTCTCTACCTAAATGATATGTACAAAAGAAGGGGAGGGGGGGTGGGGGGGAGCTTTTCACCCCATGTAAAATGATGCTTCTCCACTGTCTTTTTGTAGTTATGCAATTTATCATAAATAGTTGGACACTGATAAGCGGTTCTTTCTCTCGGAATTGTTTTTTGTTTTATTACCATTTTTTAACAACTATGAGTTGCATGAATTGAGGCTCACTTCCTAACTATTGAATTTTAAATGTGGTCACGTTTTGATTGCCATGGAATTCAAATTCCATAAAACAAATAAATTTTCAATTATAACAATCTATACCTCAGACACGTATCCACATTATTTGAAAATTAACCAATAATAAAATTTAATCTATTGAAGATGTATCATTTGTTTCAATGTTGGTATTATTTTTGTCAAGAGCGTTGTAGTCCAACTAGTCCCCTTGGTATGTTTTGCTCTTGCATTCATATGGGCCCCTTGTATCTGGTATTTGACCATCGTAATATTTACCATTAAGTTGAAGTTCTCCCTCATGAGTAAAGGAGTATTCTTGGGTTTTATAACACTCCACTATACACTTTGGAAGTTGATAAGAATAAAATTGTAACATTAATACTCACCCAGGCAATGGAATAAAACAGCGCCCCTAATAAACCTGTCAGTATCCATTGATACGTGGCGACAGTATTAAGTCTAAGAATCGCACCACGAAGCTGACAGGAGAAACTTAGGCAATGAGTATGGGAGCTGACACCAGTAAGCTGAAAGGGGTAGGCAAGGCTGACGATCTTGGCATGGCCTTACTTGGTCTCCACATTTGCGTGTATAAGGAAATATCTTGCACTTCACGTTTAGCACTAATCAAAAGGACTCCTACAAGGAAAGGATTCCATAAAATACGCTCATGAAGACTCCTATAAGGAAAAGACTTCAAAACCAAGGAAAGGAGGTCAACCCTCTGCTATTATAAAAACTCCAAAACCCTCACAAACCAAGGTACGCATAATTTTCCAAACTCTGGCACTCTAGGGTTGTGAGCCTTCTCTAACTTAACCTTTGCAAAGTCTTTGGCCGGTACCACATCGGTACTCTCTTGAGGTCTTCTTGTTTTGTGTTGCGCAGGTTTTTTCAAGTACATGAGAACCTTGTAGCTTACTGACGATATTTCGACATCATCAGAAGTGAAATTTAACACGAGTTTATCTTAAATAATGAGCTTGTAATTGATGTTCTTTCTGGAAAAATTAGACTTACAAATTAATTGCATTTTTGGCAAGTACAAAGTTCTTTGTGGTTTGTGAGCCTGGGACACAGCACATGGAAGCTCCCTTGAAAATCATCTACAAATTGTATACAGATTATGCCTTGAAGAATCCCTTCTATGAGATGGAGATGCCTATACGTTGTGAGCTTTGGAGGAGTAGCGGTACCGATTTAATGGTCGGTACGGTATACTTCTCTGGTACGGTATTGACTTCTTTAATACTCTTAGACACATTAACAACTAAAAGTGACCACTTAAATCTCATAAATTAAAATTAGGACCAACATAGTATTTTTGTAATTAAAAAAAAAAAGATAAAATAAAACTACAAACTACAAAGGTACCCCCAAATAATAAATATCTTGTATAATATATTTTATACTAATTTAGTGTGTGCGTGTGCTTTAAAAATATATATATATATATATATATTAACTATGTAAAAATACAAAATAAATTAGAAAAATATATCTAAAAGATTAAAACAATTTATGTTTGGGTTCTTCTAAAAAAAAACAATTATGTTTAGGCTGACTAAACAATATCTTGTCAAAAGTGAATGAGTTTCCCATCAACAAATCATTCTCTCACTCTCATTCACAACTTTCTTCTCCATCACTCTAATCCTATTTTATAGTCAACGTGCAGAATAATCACGGCTAAAATCACCAAGGAAGCACAAGAAAATGTACAAATTTCAAACAAGCGATATTTTTCTCAAAATGCACCATTAGTCCCTACAGTTGAATAATTTGAGTTCCTTGAATTTAAAGTAATCGTTTTTAGTTTTTAGGACTAAATCCATAAAAATCCATAAAATCATTCTTAGCAACCTGGACAAACTAACGTTTTATAGAAAATATAGCTAAACCAACTTTAAAGCCCAATGCAACATGTTCAACATTTTAATGTGTAAAACTAATAAATGAGTAGAACCTCAACACCTTTTTGAGTTATTGTTCATCAACAAATCAAAATAAAGCCACTCTATGGCTGATGATGTGTTTAGGTTTGAGTCGTTTGACAAGGGTTTGTGTTTGTTCAGTATTGAATTGAAAGAGAGAAAAAAAAAAAAAAGGATATTAAGAAAGACAAAAAATAATATTTAAACGGAGTAGAGATAGAATATTAAGATAGATGTAGTTGTTGAAAATAGTATGTATTAAAATTAGGGTGTATTTTGGTGATTTAAAATAAGATAGCAAATATAAATTAGGAGGATTTATGTATTTTGGTGATTTAAAAAATAAAAGCAAATAATAATACCACAAAGACACACCAATTAATTAATATTTTATATAATATCTATAGTATTATTTAAGGGACTTCCCTTATTGAGGATAAACATTTCGTTGGTTCAAAATACCCCTAAACCATAGGTTTAAGCAGAGAAAAAACGGTTGGATAACCCTCATTCATGGCAAAGAATAATTTTATTATTCTTTGGAGAATTTATAGACATGTAATAAAATTTTATTTAGTAAAAACATTGTTGCAACCTTATAACATTGGTTTATTTTGCCTGTGAACTTTATAGAATTTTTAATGCTATTATTTATAAAATCTTGATATTGAATTATAATAGTGAGTTTAATATAGGCATATGCCTTTTTATTGTTAATTTACATATTTATGTTATAATTTCTCAAACTTATATATATATATATATATATATATTTTAAATCTTTTTATTTGACCCTATGGTTTGACTGTTAACCCACTGGTTGAACTAGTGACTCAGTGACCCAACTCATAAACTGGGTCAAGCTCCGATCTGGGTTTAGTAACTATGATTGAAACTACTCACTCACTTAACGTACATCAAATCCTTCTTCTATCTATACTATTAATAACAGGATTTTCTGTATAGGTTGCAACATTTTGCGCACTAAAATACTAGTAACCCCACCTACCACTTTTGCTAAGTAGAGCAGGCAGATATTATTTTACATGGTCATTAGAATAAGTACGCATATGAGAATACATGTGACCAATGTTGACTAGATTCATAATGGCTTCAAAAATTTGAAACTAAATCTTTATTCTTGTTGCGGTATAAAAACTGTATCTCTTGAAATTCACATTATTTGCATGATGCATCACATTAATTGCCTGTTTGTGTATGACTTTTAGGGTCATATGGCTTTGCTTGATAAGATTCATATCAAGCTAATTTCAATATGTTGTACTAATACGTGGGGATGTACATCATTGACCATACAAAATTGATGCACATAAATTTTGTATGACTTTATTCTATTCATTTTATAATATTAATTTTTGATCATATTAAAATTATGCAAACATTGAGAAGAAAAGAAGACATTGCAATCTAACGGTTAAATTCTCAAAATATGAATATAATAAAAAGTTATTAGATTGTATAATATTAACTAGAATTACACCAAATATAACCTTAGTCTAGAAATACATGCCCATATGACAATTAATAAAATATAAATACAATACCACCATTATCTATTGAATTGTTAGCCAAATCAACATGAAGACTAACAAAAGTAATTGGATCACCAAGAAGAATGCTGATAATTGTCTTGAGAAATATTTTGAGTATTTTCAAGCACATTTTACCCATCCCACCGTTTCTTTTCAATTGACGTTGAATAGGCAGCCCCAAATTCTTCAAAGCCAAAATATCAGTTGTTCCATTCTCCAATATCTCAACTATCAATTTTCTTATGCAAGAAACATGAACATTATACTCACCACACTTGGACACGTACGACCACACTACAATTCCCAACAGCTTAATTTGATTGCAAAATATGCACTTTGACTTAGTCCCACCAAGGTGAAATTTCACATGATCAATTTGGAATTCTTTCATGAGGTTGAGACAACAGGGGTGCAAATCCAAGTCCTTTTCAGGGCAATGGTAGATGAAACCTTTGACATGTTTCCCACAAGCATTACAATATCTCTTGGTTCTTTTGCCATAGAGTTCCAAAGGGGGTAGTTGCTCGTAGAATTTGAAAACAAAGTCTTTGAAGATCTCATGGGTTGTGGTGAGATTGCTAAACATGCAATCTTTGTGAAGATCATAGTCACAATCTTCACTTTTGTATCTCATTCCATTGCTACCGTATTCCTTGCATCCGTTGCATATGTAGCATTTTTTGTTTGGATTGTTATTTAGCTTGAGCTCATGCTTCTTGGGACAAGTGCGATTTCTCTCCATACTATTGCTTATCTTTGTTTTTTTGAGAAACACTACTACTGCTTATCTGCACCAAAGATGCCGTATATAATTCCCTTATATACATTTGGCACGTTTGGTACATTTAATATAAATTACATTAGGAATAGTAATCTTTATTACTGGAAATAGAAGACATTGTAATAGAATAACTATTACTATTCATAAGTTTGGTTGTTACATATGGAAAGCTTGTAAAAGATGATGTGTAAGGAAATTTTATATTTTTGGAAACATATTAATTTTAAAACCTATTATATGAACTAAGGAATAGCCATTATATCCATTTTAAAGAGGAATAACTATTCTTCAATTTAAAGAATAATTATTCCAGTGTAATAACTATCCATGTAATAAAGATGCAACCAAATGACCAAATTGTTATTACACATGAATAACTATTCTATTACATGAGCTATTACAGCATACCAAACATACTCATAGTGTTGGAATATTTTATAGATATGACAATATTATTATTATTAAATGTTGATATAAGCGTGTTAATAGATATCGGATTCTTTCTTTGATGTCTTTCCGATTTTGAGTTGGCCAAACTAATGCATATTGATTATCAAACCTTTCCAAATGTTGGTGCACCTGATTTACTTACTTATGAAGTATTTTCTTTCTAACTCAAACGTTTTCTGAATTGCTAATCTGATATTTTTCTTTCAGCATGATCAGGAAGAGAAGTGCATTCTTCACCCTGAAAGCAATGGCTTCCTCGTTGGTGCCCTGTTTAAATATTTTACAATACTATATCGTAAACAATAGTTAATAGTTAAATAGTATACTCGGGATGCAAGTTTTAATGCTATTAGTTAATGCTTAATTTTATTAAAACTTGTACCTTCTGATAACCATTTTGACATTATAACTAGTAAATTATGGAATATCACTTTTGATTTATAATGTGAAATGCTTAACCATAAACAACTAATAGTCTGTTTGGAATCCACTTATTTTGTTGAAACTGAAAACTTTTTGCTGAAAATACAGTAGGCTGGAATTTAACCCCAAATATCTTATTTAACCATTAGAAATTTTACCAGTTGAGCTAACTGGAACTCACTTTGATTTTTACACTTAATAATTCATTTGACACAAAATGAAAAATTAAATAAGACAAGTGGTGTGAAATTGAGAATCTAATTAAAATCTAATTGGATTTTTTCTAAAATTTGGCTATATATATATTCTGCTAGAAATGGTCGTATAACCACAAAAAATGCTAGATTTTAGTACAAAAATATTTAGTATTAACTTTACTACTACAACAAAAGTCTTAGTCCCAATTTGTTAATCAAGACACCATAGATCACAATGTTGTAGCTCAAGCTTTTGTCTTCCATCTCCTGAAATAATGTCATTGCTTCACCAATATGTTAGTTCTTGCAAAAGCCATCTAACAAGATGGCATAGGTTTGTGGAGTTGTAAGTCACAACATTAGGAATTATTCTTTTGTTGGAAATTTCATGAAAGAGCCTCACTGCCTCATCATTTATTTATTTATTGCAATATTTATTGATCGATATGTTATAGCTAAACACATTAGGCAAACAAATTTCTCTCAAGTCTCAACCATTGTATTAAATGTTTTAATAGCATCATCTATTTTGTTTTGCAAATAGTAACCATCAATCAAAGAGCTATAAGTGACTATGTCAAGCTCAATGCATCTTTGAATGATCACATCAAAAACTTCTTTTGCCTTTCTCAAGTCTCAACATCCCTTCACTGCATAGGCCTTGAATGATCTTCCTTTGTGTCATCTTATTTGGCATGATCTTCATCGCATAGGCCTAGAATTAAGCAGTTGTAAGTGACAAGGTTTGGTTGAATGCTTTTACTCATCATATGAGATAAAAGGTTCAAAACCTCAGTTACCAATTTGTCCTTACATAAATGGGTCTATTATAGTCTAGATTGAATATAAAAACAAGAGTTAGTTGATTCAGCAGAAGCCTCAAGTACCATTTCTTGAAGAAGAAATCAAATCTGACAGTAGTACCATTTCGGATCGGATTTAGATTTGCTGGGCTACGGTACTTCAAAGGAAAGGAGAAGAAGTCGTGGCCCCTTGAATAAATGAGTTCCTTTGTGAGTGTGAGTCAAGGAAGTCAATACCGTACCGAAAGTTGTACCGGTTTAGCTAGCGGTACGATATATTTCAGATACCGGTCAATACCGATGTACCGTTTTGAATTTACCGCTATTTTTTTTACTATTTTATAGGATATACAAAGTTATATATCTAATAACTCAATATATCACTTTTGCAACTTTTTATATTTTTTAATGGAGTTATCAACATATAAATATATAATAATGAGAAGGACACTTACCTCAAATAAAATAAAATATTTAAATATTATAGCAATATTAGTATTATAATATTTCATACAACTTTTATCACAACTCGTTGTATAATAAGTTATGAGAGCTGAAAAAAAATTATAGGTATATGTGAGTTCACATTTTTATCACTTACAACTTGAAAAATTATGACAAAAATTATTTAAAATGTTGTAATATTAGCATTGTTCTAAATATAAATTTATTGCAATACAAAGACAATTCATTCCGGCAATACACTATATTATGTCACGTCACATTGGGCTCAAAGGCCAAAACTGAAAAGAAGTAATGGATTATCTTTTATTTAAAAATCAAAAGTTTTGAATATTTCCAATGAGTGTCAGTAGTCACATGGAGCCTAGGAAACTTCAAAGAAAGAGAAAGAGAAGTGGAAGCCACGTACATAACAGTGTTCAGAGCAAAGAAAGAGAAAGACTAATTGAGAAGCAGAAGCCACATACATAACAGTGTTCAGCCAAAAAGAGTGAGAGAGAGTGTATTAAGTCATTTACAGAGCAGTGGAGAGACTGGAGACTGGAGAAGGAGACGGAGAAGGACAGAGAAGAAGAGTGTTCAGCAAAAAAAGAAAAAAAGAAAAAAAAAAGAAGTAATAATTCATTACAGAGTAGTGGAGATGGACAGAGAAGAAGCTGCTTCGTGGCGCCACCCTGCTTCATCGTCGTCTTCTTCCTTTTCTCCTTCTTCTCTGTTTTCTTTCCTTACAAATGAGACTCTTCATGTTTCGGCCCGGTATCCATTTACCGGCCAAAACAGCTGGATTTTGCCGGTACGGCCGATACGCCGCCGGTACGACCGGTATTTTTTCCGGTACGAAACAAGACTGTATCTGTGCCGATGCACTGGTCGGAACGGTATATGCCGGCCATACCGGCCGGTACGGTACGGTATCACCCACACTGGTGTGAGTATCACACAAGTTGGTTGTTTCTCTCTTTTTTTTTTTTTAATTTATTTCTTCTACAAATTAAATATACTTATTTATCAAGGATTTTTTTTTTCTCTGAAAAATGAACTAAAAATAAAATTATTATGTTTTCTCAAAATAAAAATTATTATGAAAATTAGTACTCTTTCTTCTTTTAGTTTTTTTTTTTTTAATTTTTTTCTATGACAATGAACAGAAAATGAGTTGAGTCTACTAACTTATAAGAAAAGAGTTACCAATAATTTTTTTTTTCCTATAAAGGAATAGGTTAATTTATTTTTTCTATCGCTCATGATATATATATATATATATATATATATATATATATATATATATTAACTAGGGCACCTATTTCAAATGTATATCCCATTTTTACATAGCAATAAGTTTATGAAAATCCATGAAAAGCGGCCATGACATATTAAGAAAAACATATAGTTTAAGAATGTAAAGTATTAGGGCCCTCACATTAGAGTAACTATTTAGGTTATTTAGCCTTAAAAAAAAAAAAAAAAAAAAAAAAAAAAAAAAAAGAAAAAAGAAAAAAGAAAAAAACACATTACACTAGCTAACCAGTTTTCTACAAGCTATTGTTTTTTATTTAGATTTTTGCAAATTCCGTTCTGTTAAAAGTGTATTGAAATATATTTATATTTTGAGAAAGTGAGAAACATAGATAAATTTAAAAAGCTGAGAGTTGAAATCTTGTTGAAATAGCTGGATGCAAACAGACATTAGTCAACCCTAGCAAGGCATTATAATTCAAGTGACAAAAAAAAAAATTTTAATTAAAAAATGATAATTTGCCAGTTTTCGTTGGTCCTTGATAATGAATTAAAGTTTTTTTTTTTTTTTGGTGAAATGAATTAAAGTTTTTGCACAACCAAAATGCACCCTCTTTTATGTATTTCTGAATTACGATATTTGTTCATCTTGGTTTACATCAAATTTGTTGCAATTTATTTTGTGATATATATGTTGAATGTTTGTAAAATTTTGGGCAATTGATGACGGAGTTATGTGTGCCTGTCTCCAATGAACCGCTCTTCAAATGATAAAATTTGACTTAAATTTCAGTTAGATTGGCTCACATGATAAATAAGTTATTGGAGTTTTGTTCAATTTATCAAAATTTAAATATTGGGAAGGCTATTTTTTCCCTGTTTGAATTAAAGGCCATTTCCCTTTTAGTATAGTATCACCTAAATTATGTATTTAGTGTTTTATTGGAGAGAACAAAATGGGCCAATTAATATATTTTATTTTTCCTCAACAACAAAAAAAGTGTTTTATTGGAGAGATGAAGGAATCATTAAATTTACTATCATAAATAGAACAAAGTGAAAGTATGATCAGATTGTAAGGTCATTTGTACTATTTTTGCCTATGGTACTAATCCAATTCTTGCCTGAACTTGCATAGAAAATTAGGAACAAAAATAAAATTTTCTTAAATGTGTTCCAGTAATTGCAACACCTCCTGTTGTGTTTGAGTATTGGGCCCATATATATGTGTGTGTGTCACTACAAAAAACTAGGGCTCTCCCAGCATTTTGAAACTGTCGGGATAGCCCCAAAAAAGGCTGCAATAAGTCTCCTAAAAAATGCTGTTGTAGAACAAGTTTTTTTTGTAGTGTGTTAAACTATTTTTTGGTTGGAAATTTTTTGGTGTAATCAGGTTTATTGTTTTGTAACTTCACTTGACTTGTAATTGAAAGAGAGAGAAAGGTTGTATCTATAGGAAAATATATAGGGAAATTCTGCATTCATATGTATTGGCCTTTGCATATTTTATTTTATTCCTATAGGGAAATATATAGGGAAATTAGCTAATTTTGTAGGAGGCAAAATCTTGTTCAAATGACCACATAGCTTGATTATACTATTTAATTTATTCTGTTTATGGTTAGAAATTGTATATTGAAATAATTAAATAATGGCTTAAGACTCTACAATGGAACACCTATTCCCATGCATGTCGATGTGTGTATGAGGTTTTACGAAATTTCCGTAGTAAAAGCACTCTTTCTTAAAGTAGACTAGTGATGTGAATTTCATGTATCTCATGAAATTCACATTATTTGCATGATGCATCACATTAATTGCCTGTTTGTGTATGACTTTTTAGGGTCATGTGGCTTTATTTGATAAGATTCATATCAAGCTAATTTCAATCCATTGGACTAATACGTGGGGATGTACATCATTGACTATACAAAATTGATGCACATAAATTTTGTATGACTTTATTCTATTCATTTTATAATATTAATTTTTTATCATATTAAAATTATGCAAACATTGAGAATAAAAGAAGACATTGTAATCTAATAGTTAAATTCTCAAAATATGAATATAGTAAAAAGTTATTAGATTGTATAATATTACTTAGAATTACACCGAATATAACCTTAATCTAGAAATACATGCCCATATGACAATTGATAAAATATAAATACAATACCACCAATATCTATTTAATTGTTAGCCAAATCAGCAAGAAGACTGACAAAAGTAATTGGATCACCAAGAAGAGTACTAATAATTGTCTTAAGAAATATTTTGAGTATTTTTAAGCACATTTTACCCATCCCACTATTTCTTTTCAATTGACAATGAATAGGCAGCCCCAAATTCTTCAAAGCCAAAATATTAGTTATTCCATTCTCCAATTCCTCAACTATCAATTTCCTTATGAAAGAAACATGAACATTATACTCGTCACACTCGGACACATACGACCACACCTCAATTCCCGACAACTCAATTTGATTGCAAAATATGCACTTTGACTTAGTCCCACCAAGGTGAAATTTCACATGATCAATTTGGAATTCTTTCATGAGGTTGAGACAACAGGGGTGCAAATCCAAGTCCTGTTCAGGGCAATAGTAGATGAAACCTTTGACATGTTTCCCACAAGCATTACCATATCTTTTGGTTCTTTTGCCGTAGAGTTCCGAAGGGGGTGGTTGCTCGTAGAATTTGAAAACAAAGTCTTTGAAGATCTCGTGGGTTGTGGTGGGCTTCCTAAACATGCAATCTTTGTGAAGATCATAGTCGCAATCTTCACATCTCTATCTCATTCCATTGCTGCCATATTCCTTGCATCCCTTGCATATGTAGCATTTTTTGTTTGGATTGTTATCTAGCTAGCTTGAGCTCATGCTTCTTGGGACAAGTGCGATTTCTCTCCATACTACTGCTTAACTTTTTTTTTTTGTTGAGAAACACTACTACTGCTTATCTGCACCAAAGATGCCGTATATAATTCCTTTATATACATTGTGTTGGAATATTTTTATAAATATGACAATATTATTATTATTAAATGTTGATATAAGTGTGTTAATAGATATCGGGTTCTTTTTTTGATGTCTTTCCTATTTTGAGTTGGCCAAATTAATGCATATTGACTAGCAAACCTTTCCAAACGTTGGTGCACCTGATTTACTTCCTTATTAAGTATTTTCTTTCAAAACTCAAACGTTTGCTGAATTGCTAATCTGATATGTTTCTTTCAGCATGATCAAGAAGAGAAGTGCATTCTTCACCCTGAAACCAATGGCTTCCTCGTTGGTGACCTGTTTAAATATTTTACAATACTATATCATAAACAATAGTTAATAGTTAAATAGTATTCTCGGGATGCAAGTTTTAATGCTATTAGTTAATACTTAAAGTATTAAAACTTGTACCTTCTGATAACCTTTTTGACATTATATCTATTAAATTATCTAATATCAATTTCGATTTATAATGTGAAATGCTTAACCATGAAAAACTAAATCTGTTTGGGATCCGCTTATTTTACTGAACCTGAAAACTTTTTATTAAAAATACTGTAGATAAAGGTAAAAGTTAGCTGAAATAGTACAGCGAGACCCATAAATAATACCAAAAAATAAACTGTGACATATGAATATTAGCAAAAATAAGCTGGATAGTAAAATAAGTTAACAAAAATAATATTTTTTTGAAACACACTAAATATGTGATTTGCAACTTGCCTAGTGGCATACTGCATTCAGAGTAATATAAGAGAGCAACAACTTGTATACTAGCAATTAAGCAAACAGATAATGATCAATAATTCTTCTCTCTGATGTCTCTATCCCTCATTCCATTCTCTTATTCTTAGGAGGTCCAGCTAACCTCGAATCCAGCTACTCTCTCAATTCTTTTCTTTTCTTTACAATTATAGCCTTGTAGGCAATTGTTAATTGAAAGAGAAAAACCACTTTGATTTGCTAATCGCTATATATATATTAACCGTTAAAGATATTGGGTTTATGTTAATGTAATGGCCCAAGAGGCCCAATATATTGTAAGCTCATTTGGACCTAGCCCTAGCTCTTGTAAATGCCCCACTAAGGTACATTGTAATAAAAAACTAAGAATCCAATAAAGATGTAGCCTCTACAGTTTTATCCTATGGACGTAGGCTAACAGGCCAAACCACATAACCCTTGTTTTTTTCTTTCTTTCTTGCTTCTGCTTCTCTAAATTATTTTATTCTCGCATTTTCAACATTTTTTTCTCTTCAATCTATTATTTGATGTATTTCAATAACGTAAAAATTAAATCTTGTCCAAGTAATTTTTTCAGGTATATACTGTATAAGAATCATCAAACTAACATAAATTTTGTCCTATTATGCAGCACACTCATTTTTTTCATATGTGATGCATGTGATCAAAAAGCTAATCAAGATATAAAATTGTAGACAAGCATACAGTAGAAAAGCATAGAGCATATGGTAGAAAAGCTTCATGAACGTAACTCAAGACCAAGATAACAAATGGAGGCACCGGTAACATTCCAATAAAAAAAACCCCATCACTTGATTTATCCCTTGCCATAGCAGTGCTAGCGAGGCAAGCTCGTCCGCAATAGCAAATCCTTGGAATAATTTGAAAAAAATTTTGGAAGGATACATAACAAAAGTAAGGAATATGGTTATGTATAGAAAACACGCTTCATACTAGCTCCGTTGTCATATTCTTTTTTTTTTCTTTTCTTTTTTTGATACAAGATAGAAATTTACTCTAATATAATCAAAGTGTATATGTGTGTGAAATTCCTTTCTGGAGACTTAAACTCCGGCCCTTGCCCTGCACATTCTACAAACACTTATACTTGTGGAATGACCATCGTACCAAGGGTGTGCGGTGGTCCCATTGTCATATTCTTGATTCCTTTCGTTTCATTTCCTTTTAATTACTAAAATATGACTTGGTAGCAAAGAGTTAATGGTGGCCTTAGATATTCAATAATACAAGCAAAGCCTAAGTGAATGACATATAGAAAACCTTTATGCTAAAAAAGCATACAGATGATTCAGTTACTTTGTTACGAGTATCATCTAGATTTTAATATGATTATTAGATCAGATTAAATTCACATTTTTCTATTAACTTAATATTTTGAATAAGTGATATGATTAATTAAGATATGCTAAAGACAAACAAGATAAAAATCAAAAATCAAAGAAAAGATCGAAGAACACCTAAAACTAGGGCTGCATCCACATACTTATATTAAGGTATTTAACAACCATTGCAAAAAGAGTAACATGGACTACATAATTGTAAGGTTAAAATTTATCAACCATTTTGTTGGCTTTATTTCGTGCCAATTTGCTTGTATTTCAGCACTTAGAAACCCTGTATTTAGGTGAGAATCATGTAAGGATAGTGTGTAAGAAAGTGAAGAATTACTCAAGATTGTGCAGTGAAGCAGGGACTCGCGACTGGCAAGCCGCCAAAAGATGCACACGAGTGAAGCGTGCGGAGAAGCTGAATCGTCTGCCAACTGCTGCACTACACAACAAAATATCCAGCCTGGCCATTCAGTTAGCTCGCGGCTTGAACTCGCAACTCAGTCAAGTCACGAGGTCTAGTCGCCAGCTAGCTCTATTTTGGAAAAAATGACTCTTCGCATTCCTTTCTCACCCTAGTATAAATATCCCTTATACCCACGAAATGTTGAGAGCTTCTAGAGAGAATTTTGAGAAAGAAACCCTAGAGAAAAACAAGATTGACTCATTCACAATCTTCATGTAGTGACTCTTCAAATTTCTTTACTCTTACCCTCTTCATTATTAGATCATTGAGAGGTTTATTACCCAAATCCTTTTCTCACCATACCCATATCTGTGAGAAGACATTTTGGTGCTTTGGAAAGCAGTTAAGAAGGGACCAATTGATATTGGTTGATGCTATGAGCTATAACGGAATCCGAGAAGTTAAAGAAGAAATAGGTTCGGCATAACCTCGTTGGAGTAGGAGCTTGGAGGGCTTAGGTACACTGGGTAGATTAGGCTTAGAGGGTCTACTACTGTCCATGTATCCCAACTACATTCTGTAATGGATTATTTACCGGTTAGAGGGCAGCGGAGAGGTTTTACACCGAGGGCTTCGGTTTCCTCTTCGATAACACATCGTTGTGTTGTTCTTGAGTTTGCATCTCTCTTCCCTTAATCTTTGTCATTTAATTTCTGCTGTGGATGTAATTTTATTTGGTTTAGATTTTTTTATCAATTATGTTATTAGTTTATGTTCATTTTTCGCACATAATTTGTTTGATTATAAGCTTGAATTAGTATTTTGTAAATTGGGGGTCTAAACGTTCATAGTGTTTTATACGCTATTTGAACTTTCAATAATATATGTATGTAATTTATCTATATGTTTATAAACATATAATGTAAAGTCCACATAATGGAACCAAGTACCAATAACTCGACAATGAACATGGTCGGATGGTCATGACCGACGTTGTGTGACCACAAGTGATGGTTCTCATTCTTTTGACTCTCTGCTTTTTCTTTCTTTATTTCTTTGTTGTGTTGTATAAGCTAAAGATGTTTTTGTTTAATTATGTTTTTGGGTGCATTATATACTGAGAGATTGAAACTTGAAAGCATTCCTTTTATTTGAATGCAAATAGTATCTCACTTTTTATGCTCCCCTCTATATTCTATTAATTTCAACTTGCCATCCATATAAAATAATGGAAGTTTTTTCGAATGAAAAAAAAAAAAAAAAAGCGAATCAAACACCTTGGCTTAACATAATTAGTGGATGGAGCATAATTATAAATTTATTATTAAAAAATTAGAATATAAAAAAGAAGTATATTCTTTTTTGTGGTTATTGCTTTATAAATTTGCTATAATTGCTTAATATTTAAATTAAATCCGAATTTGGTAAGGATGGGATGTAAAACCCATGTTTTACACCATATACAAATATCACTATTATATTAGTAGTATTGTACAATAGTGATTTTACATAGTGTTCATATGTTTAAACCAAACATATTTAACTATTAACTTGCTATAATTTATGTCATTTATTTTTTCTCTACATGGGATGTTCGCTTGATTAAAAGGAGGAAGAGGTATGTAAAAAAATGAATTTGTTCAAATATAATTAATGATATGTTTATTTCATGAGCTTACTAATTTGTGAATTTGCACCACACTCCCAATTAGCTTACTAATTTGTTAATTTGATAATAATTTTGGATGATAGTGTTGATATTATACATCAACACTAGCATGACTAGCTTTATTGTTTGCTTGATTTCAATATGTATTGGCTTTGTTTCAAGTCTCATTTTGTTTGTTTCATTCTAATTAATTCCTTTTTTTGTCTTGCTCTTGCCTCAGTCTGGTTGCTGGAATAAATGTGGACATGATTGTTAAGTCAAATTAACATCAGTAGGGGCTAGAGAGACTCTGGAGGTTTCAAATTTTAATAGCTTCGCTGTGTTTTTGTACGTACTTTAATTGGGCAGGAGAATTGTTTACTTGTTTGTGCCCGTGTTTGGTGAAAGTAATTGTCGGTGGCAATGTGTTGTTGAGGTTTGGGAAATTTTTCCTTGAGTACCATCTACTCTTCTTTTCTTTTTTCTTTTTTTATTATAGATTTTGTGCTTATTGCCTGGAATATCCAGCAATTTTGTGGACATTGTAGGTGTTATTAGTGTTACAATAGCAATGAGACGCTTTCAGAGTATTCCATAGTACTTAGCAATTTCTATCGTGCTTTCGCCGTTGATTCAAAAACCCTTGCCTGCTTAGCAATGTTTAGTTCCATGGCTATTTGTGATAGAATATAGTTGTCAAATGTTTGCAATTGTCATTTGATGGTTGCACAATGCAACATGCCAACATGCTTTACGTAACCCTTGGGTCTGTTGCTTTGTTTTGAGACTTTTGTTGATCTATTTTCCCTGTACAGGAAGTTTTGCCGATTTCTCTTGTGAATGTTACTTGGAACGGGATAAATGGGAGGAAGTAATAAAATTAATGATAAAAACAAAAAGGTTGAATTGCATATTTGGTGATTAATTGTTTCAAAATTGTTCTTATACTTTAAAATAACTCACTAATCCCTGTACTTTTAAATTTATTTCAAAAGGGTTCATATTGACATTCGATGGATAGAAAATATTGATGTGGCAAAAAGAATTTATGCCAAAAAAAGAATTTATGCCACATCATAGGCTCTATGTCATCAAAGTGACTTACGTTTTATCAATTCCATTTGTTATGCTAGTATTTTCCATCTAATAAATAAATAATATAGAAATATTTGAAACATTTTAAAGTATAAGGACCATTTGAAACAAAAGTCAAAGGCTGATGGCCAAATATATAATTTAACTAAACAATTGGAGCAAGCATTTTAATGAACATATAGATTTAAAGAAACAACTAACTTACTTACTTGATCCCCCTAATTGTGCCCGGTTAAAATTTGATCTTCTGAAAGTAAATTTGTGGCTTTAAAATATTAGTCAAAACCACTGAAATGCCGATGTTTCATATCCAAAGACATCAATAGGCATCGGTTGCTCAGGAGTCAGATCATACTTAACAGCACTGAAGGCCTATGTTTCATACATCCTTCATGACTGCTTGCATTTGCCATCTAGGAAGCCTCGAATTCTAACGTAAGGCCACTACATCAACATTAGCTGGAATAGTGATAACCTTTATATATCCTTTGTTTTTTGTTGCCTTGAGAGCTTCCTTGACAGCCAGACAGATGATCGCCACCCTTGGTAGCTAAGCTAAGATCCTTTTGCCTTCTCGATCTCAGCAAACAAAACCTAACCCTGCTTATCTTTTATTCATTGATCTACAAAGTGAAACTAACAGAATACCTTGTCAGCTCACACATTTCACAAAGCCTTAATTTAGCTTCCCCTATATAGATTATTGTGAAGAAACTTGTTGCCTATCAAAGGTTTCCCAGCAAGTGCAAAAAAAATTATGCAGAAGACAGGACAGCCTCAACATTGATGAGCACTCACTAAAGAACAGATTTGTTCCTGAAATACCACAGGTTTTACAACTTCCCTTGAAAAAATGAATGAAAAATCAATATATTTCTTACGTTATCATTACCCCATTAATCAGTTTTATCCTCCACTGCTGCAAGTATCGTCAATTACAAACAAACTAATCTCTCATTTCATAAATGCATCAAACTAAATCCATTAATTTTACGCTACATTCACATAATAGCTATTCAGTGCTTTTTTATTTTTGTGCCACATGGCAATTGCCCATTTGAAAAACAAATATTGAGCCATTAGCATATAAGGTCCAAGCTGGATAGTCACATGTGGATTGAGCCCTATGCCCAATTATTAACAAACAATTTTGGCCTATAGATGGTTACAACTGAATTATAAAACTAGCTTTCTGTGACAGATAAGCTTTGAATAAGGGTTGGAACATGGAAAAGGTAACTAGAGTGAGAATCAAGAAGATATACGAACCTACTACAAACTAGGATTATTGAGTATCAAACCCACGAGGGCTGTATAAACTATAAACACACCATAAGGCTAGCCTTCCTGTAATTCTTCTAAAAAATTCCATAACCTTAAATATTAAGCTATAGACAATAGGAGGTTACATAAAAGGCTAAGTAGCCTGCTACAGTAATAGGCTACTGGATAAGCAACTACTCTTCCTTGAAGTTTAACATCACTAAATGCCTCATTGTTCCTCGAAAATAACTTTTTTTTCTTGATAAGTTATAGACTCATTAACTAAAGGTGGAGGAAGTATCATTTAAGCTACAACTCATTAACTCCTCAAAATAATGAACTTAGCTTTTTGAATATTCTTCAACCATAGTCAAGCTCGTATGTCAGCACTTCTTCTGTTCCATGCCAAATAGAAACCAGCTTTATTTGATCCTTTTTTTTTTTCCTTTGGTTTTCATTTTTATTTTCTAAGAATAAAATTTTAGGGGTCCCGTTTCTGTCCTATTAAAGCATCTTAACACATTCATAAAAGACATTGACATTGGATCTCATGACCAACAAACCATCTTGTTACTTTTGCACCAAAATGCAATCTAAGTTTCCAAACCATCTATGTTTCCAGTCTTCACTACACCTTATCATAGGAGAAAATATATAATGTTTGAACATAATATATAGTTTAATTGAATTACATGTAACAGGCAACGACTAGACTTAATATCATTAGAGGGAACACATAAAATTAAAAATTTTAATTCGGCCAAGCCAAGGGACATATAACCACACAAAAAATGCTAGACTTTACAAAAATAATATTTAGCATTAACTTCACATCTGCCAAACTTTGAAATGAATATTGACAAATATAAGTTTAAAGCAACCAAAATAAGCACACAACAAAATTGCAACAAAAGATAAAACTGTTAAAAGAACAAAAAGTCTTGTCACAGAAAAGAAAATAAATATCATCTTATAAAAAGTGTAAAGTTAACTTGAAGCCAATATTCGTCACTTACAAATTGAATTCTGCATGGTTATAATATGAAAGGTGTTCTTGACATTGGGAAACTAAAATGCCTTCACCCTAACTTCTGAAGCAATTCTTGAATGTTTCTATTAGCTTGACTAGATGATAGCTAGTCAACCAACATGGTTGCGGTGGTCACATCTGCTGAGAAACCCTTGTCAACCATTATTTGGAGATATATCATTGCCTTTGATGCCTCATTATGCAGCAACAACCCTTGGATGATTGTGTTATATGTGCGATCACTTGGTGAACAACCATTCCTATCCATTTTCTCAAGCAATTCAATTGCTTCATCTATTAATCCCTCTTTGCAAAGCCCTTTGATCATTATAGTGTAAGTCTGAACATTAAGTTGCAATCCTTTGGTTGAAACGCTATAAAAGAGTTCTTTTGCAGTCGTAAGTTTCTTGACATTACATAAACCATCAATCAAGATGCCATAAATCACAATATCTCAGTCCAGCCTTTTGTCTTTTATCTCCTAAAACAATAACATTGCATCAGCAATTCGTCTATTCTTACATAAGCCATCTAAAAAAATGGCATAGGTTTGGGGATTTGGATGTTGGCCACAAGCTTGCATCTTATGGAATAGCTCCAGTGCAGCTTTGAGATCTCTCCACTTGGAAAGAGTGCTATAAGTCACAACATTAGGAATCACTCCCTTGTTGGACGTTTCATGAAACAGACTCGTTGCCTCATCAATTCTTTTATTTTTGTAATATCCATTTATCAATATGCTATAGCTAAACACACCAGGCAAACAACCCCTCTCAGCCATCGTACTAAATGCTTAGATAGCATCATATATTTTGTTTTGCAAACAATAACCATCAATCAAAGAATTGTAAGTGGTTTTGTCAAGCTCAATGCCTCTTTGAATCATCACATCATAAACTTCTTTTGCATCCATCAACATCCCTTCTTTGTAAACTGTGTCCACCAAAATGCTAAAGGCGTACACATTCGGCATGATCTACCTTTGTGTCATCTCATTCAACACAGTAGCAGCCTCCCTCCACCGGCTAAAATTGCATAGGCCCTGAATTAAGTAGGTGTAAGTTACAAGGTTTGGCTGAATGCCTTTGCTCATCATTTCAGATAAAAGGTTCAAAGCCACAGTTACCAATCTATCCTTACATAAACTGTCAATGATTGTGCTATAGAGCACCACATCAGGTTCAAATTTACCTTTTTCCATCTTCCTGAGTAACCTAATAGCCACACCAGTCTTTCCAATCTTACACAAACCGTTTACTATCGTCCCACAAGTAATTACATTAGGTTGATACCCTTTGTTCTCCATTTCCTCTACCAACCTCACAGCTCCAGAAATATTATTGAAGACAGAGACCTTTAAGAAGAGTGTTTAGAGTAGATTGGGTAGGTCGATAACCAAGTTTCAAAATTGTTGCTAAGACAGAGAAACCAAAATCAACCCGGTTCAAATGGCAGTAGCAATTAATCAAAACATTGAGAGTATGAACATTGGGAGTAATTCCAAAGGAACCCATATCTCTAATTAGATTAATGACTACAGAGTAATGCTTCATTCTTGCAATGGACAATTGAGTAAAATCCACAATGGAAGGCAAAGGGTGCATGTGAAGCAACGTATCAAACAGGCCTAAGACACGATCAAGATTCTTAAAGGTTCCACATTTGGAGTAATCTCTCACAGATTTCAACAACTAATTCCGATTCTGATTTGGGTTTTTGCATTTTCTCTACTGCTAAAAGTAGAATAAGTAAAAGCATGAAATGGAAGGCTTACTCTAATAATGAAAGGATTGCATATAAAAATAAGAGAGATGTTGATTTACCCATTTCATCGAGAAGAAGAAGAAGCAGCAAATCTGGTTTGCTGATAATTCGGTTAGGATCGGGTTTGGATTCAAGAACTTCAAAAAGGAGAAATCTTGGTCCGGTCCTGTGGTGATGGAGACTGGAGCAGCGAAGGTGAGAGTGAGGGAATGATTTAGATATATTTTTAACTTATTTTGTTTTGTTATTAGCTATTGCACTGCTCCTTCAAAAAAAATGGTTTGATTTTTTTGGTTAAAATAAATACTGACTAAGTTTTTATTACATATTTTTCAGTTTTTCAATAAAATTTTCATAAAATGAATGATTAATGTATATATTAAAAACATATATTAACCCAACCATATTATTTAGTTACGCAAATACTTTATTGGTCTTAATTTTAATTTTTCAGAATTCCTCTACTATGCAGCATTTTAATTTGGCCCTATGAAGTTGTGTGGCACAAGGCATCAACCCCAGTTCTTTGAATTATGTACCATTCACCAAAATAAAGAGCACATGTTCATAAGGAACAAGCTTGTGCTCAAAATGATGGATTGAATTCCTAGATTATAAACATACATAAACGAGAAAATTATTATTGTACCAATAAACATATTTCTCTTTTTAAAAATACAAACATTAAAAAATATATTAAAAAATTATTTTATCAATAGGTGACTTTATTAGGACTTTTACAAATTAATTTATTAATTATATAATCCTTTTAATATTTTTTTTTTCCACTAAACATCTATGATTTAATTTAGAAATGGAATTACAATAATAAAAATGTGAGCATGAAAGATAATTATGGTTAATCTTGTAGTTATCCTTTTAGTCAATTAATCTTTGCTAAATTAATCCCACTATTTAAATAAAGTGGATACTCTATAATTATACTTGTGGATACTCTAAAATTATGCTCTAATATACATTTTTTTATCAAATCATAATTTTATGAATGTTAAAATTATGATTAAGTATGACATACTTAATCATAGTTTTATAATGTTATGAATAGGTTTCATTAGTTCTTAATTCTTATCCTATTTGGCTCATTGTTATGATGAGTTTGTTAATTAAATTGTTACGATGTGCAAGGTTTACCTTACTCATATGTATATTGTTTTATTATTGAAGAAATGTGGATAACAGTGTGTACAAATTGACCAATAAATTACGACCCCCATATTTCTCGTGGGGAACCCTCATAATGTATAGTGGTGTCACAATAGTTTTTGTACTTTATACATTTCTTGAATTGATTCTCAAGTGTTAAGTGAAAATGTTAGTGTATTTTGCAGACAAATATGTTAAATTTTTAATAATAAAATTGAATAGCACATGCCACACTAAAAAGTATTATGCAAAAAATGAATGCAACTTATGTACTATTAATCGAGCGGATTATTATGTCCAAGGTTTATATAATCTTGGAAAATAGAATACTTTTATTAATTAAAATTGTAATACAAATTTCATTTAATAGGTGAACATGTTAGTGTATTTTATAGATGTATATGTTAAAATTTTAGTAATAATAAAATAGAATTGCACATGCCACGTTAAAAAGTATTTCAACATAAAAATGAATGCAACTCATGGACTATTAATTGAGCAAATTATTATGTCCCAGGTTTATATAATTGGAGAAAATAGAACATTTTTATTGATTAAAATTGTCATACAAATTGGATTTAATAAATGCAACAATAACATAAACATTAATATGAAAATATTATTGTACTCATAAACATATTTTTCTTTTTACAAATTTAGAAAATTAAAAAAATAATAATAATAATTCTATCTATATGTGATTTTATTAGGCTCTCTATAACTTAATTTATTGAATATATAGATATATATATATATATATTCAATAAAAGCTATATAAGAAAAAGAAACATAAAAAATGAGGGTTGGAAGAATAGCACAGTATTGTCATCTACTATTTTCTCATTTTTGGTTCATGCAAAAGATGACAAAAAGAAGTTTGTTAGTGCCAAACATGTTAGAGACAAATGTAAGCTTATAGGTTGTTCAAAGACTCAAGGAAATGTGTTTTGAACACATTTCCACAAACTACACCTATTCTAAGAAATACTTGGAAAAGAAAGTTACAATGTTAACATTTTTTTTTTTTAAGAAACACATTTTTGAAAAAAAGAGACATTTTTTATGTGGAAAAAAGGTTTCAAGAAAGCATTTTCCTTTTTTATTAAAAACCTTATTTTTGAAAGCATTTTATTTATTTGAAAGCCATTTTTTTGGGTTTTAGAAAAGGGAATGACAAAGCTTTTTTTTTTTTTTTTTTTTTTTTTTGAAAAGAACATTTTTCAACGTAATAGAAACATTCTTTTTTTTTTTTTTTTGTAAAAACAAGATTTTCGGATTTTTGTAGAAAAAAGAAGAAAATACACTTTATGAAAAAACCCAACATGGTAAAAACATTTTTCCAACATGATAAGAATATTATTTCGAAGACAACATTTTTTTTACTAGCCCTTTTTGGATTTTGAGGAAAAAGGGAAAACGTTTTGTTTTGAAATCTTTTTTTTTTTATGAAAAGAATCTTTTTTTTTTTTTTTTTTGAAAAAGAAAATTTTTTTTCTTTGAGAGGAAAAAGAATTTGACGTGTTAAAGAAAAATCCTTTTTGGAAAACACTTTGGGAAAGAAAAAGAATTTTGAAAACACATCTTTTATTTTATTTTTTGAAGTTTCGGGTTTCACACTTAAAAAAAAAAAGGATTTTTTTTTTTTGAAAGATTTACTTGAAAAGATGAGGAAAAACTTAAAAAAGAAAGTATTTTCTTAGAATAGAGGTGTATGGGAGATGTATACCCAAGCTTCTTTTCTTTATGGCACATCATCAACAAGAAAAATAAAGAGATAACAACATGAAATATGTGCAGCAAAATTAATTAAGAGTTTTAAAAGTAAAGACTTGAAATGTAAATGACATAAAAGTAAAAGCTTGGAATATTGTAAAGTTGATTAATTTTTTTTTTTTTTTTGTTTCCCTGTTAATAGAGTTTAATCCGTTTCAAGCCTTATGGATCTTTCAAAATAAAAAAGTGGGAATTTTTAAGCCATCACCACTCTTATGAGATATACCCATATTGTGCATTAATGGGGGTTTAAACACCATTTAAAGATGATAATAGAATTTTTTTTTCTTTTTTAGTGTCTATATATATATATATATGCACACACACACACACACACAAATACACACATTTATAAGAGCAATAAAAGTAAAAGGGGAATGGGGATGTGCAAAAAAATAAATGGGATGACAAGAAAATAAAAGGGTTAGAGATAAAGACAAGAACAACATATAAGTAAAGCAAATATTTACAACAAAGTAAAAGCAAGACTTTTTTTTTTTTTTTTTAATATATGAAAGATGATTACAAGAAGTAGTAAAAAGGGAGGGATGAGTTTAGTTATTAAGGGGGGGGGGGGGGGGGGTGTATTTATAGGAAAAATGAGGGAATGGGAGGTTAGCATTGGTGTACCCTAATACACCAATGCCAGCTCCATTCTTATTGTCCACATCATCTGCCTTGTTAGCATTTTTTATCTTTTTCTAATTTTTGGCTCGATTTTTGCGTGAATTTTTGGAGGCCTTCCCATGTACCGTTTTCTTTGGATATATATGCACAGAAAGCTTTGGATGTCTATTTTCCAATGGTTCTAGCCTTGTTCAATTTGGAGCTACGGTCTTCCAAATATTGCGCTTGGAAGGAAGGTGACGCAAAACAGAAAAAATTCTGGACATCTTTCCTTGAAAAATTCATATCTTTAAATCCGGAGCTGATATCGTCAATTGTTTTCGGTGAAAATTAGCTAAGACCTTGTTATTCAAGACGGTCCAGCACATTTGTTCTAGTTCTTGCCCAATTGGTACAGTTTATTGCATGAAGTCGGGTAAAACTACCAATTTTTCTGAAAAGTACAGTGAAGATTTTATTAGAGTTTTGGCATTTTGGGATATCTCACTCATTTTAACTCCAATTTTAGCCCATAATTTATCGTTTTGAAGGAAAAAAATATGCCCCACAGGATGGTCCAAAATTTAACACAATCCAAGCACTACAAAAAGTCAACTTGTTTACCATACTTGGTTAGGGTTTTGGTCAGATTTTCTGTAAAATGGGTTTTTCAAATGTTGTGACTTTTTGATTCACCATTCAAACATGTTCTATTTAATTTTTACCCTTTTTGGATTTGAAATTCATGATTTTACAACTTTTTTTGTTTTAGTCTTTATTTTGACGCATGAATTGGGCCCAGAAAAAATACAATATTGACATTTATGTTTATAAACTAGGAATTTAATCCATGATGTTGATCATTTGTTTGTTCCTTATGAACATGCACCCTTTCTTCCGGTGAATGGTTTATAATTCAAAGAATATTGGGAGTCAATGCCTTGTGCTACACTGCTTTAAAGGGCCAAATTTGAATTGTTGTGTCTTAGAGGAATTCTAGAAAACTAAAATTTAGACCAAAAGAGTATTTGCGTAACTAAATAATAGGGTTTGGTTAATGTATACCCTTAGGATATACATTAATAATCAATTTTATGAAAATTTTTATAAAAAATTGAAAAAGTTGTAAAAAAAGTTACTCATGTTTTCATTTTCCCATAAAAAGTTTCTAAAATAATTTATTAACGTATGACCTACGTTAGTAAAACCGTAATAGTAATTAATAATGGGTCATGTTCACGGATGTCTTTAGGGCAATTGTGATTAAACCATAATAGGAAAGTTTTGACACAATTTTTTATTGGGAAATATAAAAATTTGTCAACAACAGTTACTGTTTTATCATTCTCCGAATAAAACGTTTTAAAAATAGTTCCCATTAATAATAACTAGCCTATGAACATGCGCTATACAATTGTTCAAAGGTTTTTTCTTTCTGAATTAAAATTTTATGCTATAAACAAAATAACCATTTGAAATATACACCAATTCTAGTATAGAAGAGTGTTTCAATTTTGAACAACAAAAGAGAATTAAGGATTTTTTTTTTTGTTTTAGAATTATAAACATGTGTAAAATAAAGACACACACAAACATGCAAGCAAGAAAACATAAAAAAAGAGTGAATGTTAAAAAAAAAATTTCCTCTACTTATGCCTCAAAGAAAAAAAGAGGGAGGGGGAGAGAGCATTCGTTTATGTTTTATTTTTGCAACTGGGTTGCTATTTTTTTTTTTTTTAAGAAAAAAAAATTTGTGGTAACTGTTTTAAGGGATATGGATGAGAAGTTATATATAGTAATTGTTTCATAGTAGGAGTGTATTTTTTTGCCCCTCAAAATCAAAATAAAGAAGAACTAAGAATCGCGTTAGCTTTTTTGTCTTTCTTTTTTGATAGGAGAAACATGATAGTGTTGATAAAGAAATTACAAAAAAAAAAAAAAAAAAAAAAAAGAGAAAGAAAGAAAAGAAAAGAAAAGTTAGAACGTGGGCTAAGTATTTTGGCTATTGTATAGGAGAGTTGGAGCGGTTTAAATTTCTAAATATAGTTGAGTTTGAAAACTAACAAGAGAGTGGTCCTATTTTGTAGGCTATATTTCATGTAAAGATTATCAGTCTAAAATTCTTTGAAATCCCTAAAGCCACTCATTAAACATTAAATGTTCCAAACACACACACACACACACACACACACACACACACACACACACATATATATATATATATATATATATATATTAAAATGAGGTTATGTCCTCATAAAAATAATAGAAACTTAAGTAATTTTATTATTTGTTACGCACAAGCAGAATACAGTTTTTTTTTTTTTTTTTTTATTCTTTCTTGCCTAAAATTTATACTAAGGTGACTACTTGCTTATGTGGTCACTTAAGGTACAAAGCAATAAGAAAATAGACATGTAGAGTCTATGTGCCTGTTTGTTTCAATGTTTTCAACCCAAAATGTGCGTTTTAAAAAAAGCAAATGCAAAAATCTCGTTTAATTACTTATAAAACGCAACTTTTTCAAAAAAGCTGCGTTTTGGGTCTGTGAAGAGAACGCGCAATGCGTAAATGGAGCTCTGAGGTGCATTTTGGAAAACACCCGTGCGCGTTGTCATGTATCCGTTGGAAGATCTTGACAATTACCAAATTACCCTTTAATAAATCATGCTCATGTCCTCACGCATGTTTCTCATTCCTCTCATCTCATCTCTCTACTCTGCGCTTCAAAAAACCGATCTGACCCATTTCTACCGCATGTCATTGGCAGTGGAGAAGATCAAGCACAGTAGAACTTGCAGCAAAGATCAAGCACAGTAAAACTTGCAGACGAAGTGGTAAGAAAAAAAAAAGCTCTGCGGAATGAAACTGGAATGTTCTGGAGGAAGATCAAGCACAGCAGAATCACGCAGCAAAGATCAAGCACAATAGAACTTGCAGACGAAGTGGTAAGAGAAAAGGGAGAAAGGAAAAAGAAGAAAAAAGAAAGAAAGAAAGAAAGAGCTCTGCAGAATGACTTGCAGATGAAGTGGTAAGAGAAAAGGGAGAAAGGAAAACGAAGAAAAAGAAGAAAAAAAAAGAAAAGAAAGAAAGAGCTCTGCAGAATGAATGTTCTGGAGGTAGGGAAAATGGGGAAAGACGGACAAAAAAGAAAAGAGAAGGGTACGAGAGGGGTACATGTGTGGAGGGGAAAAAAAGAGGGAAAGAAGGAAAAAAGAAAAGAAAAGAAGGGTATGTGGAGGAGAAAAAAAGAGGGGGAAAAAAAGGGGAATATGGATGAAAAAAAAAAGTAAAGAAATATAAGAAAAATAAAATAAAGAATGGGAACTTAAAATTGAGAAATTCTGTGACAATATTTTCACAATAAATTTTAAGTGGTAGGTTAATATTGGTGAAAAAAAATAATTTTTTTTAGAAACTTTGAAAGTACTTTTTAGAATAATTTTTTAGAAAGTATTTTCACAATAATTTCACAATACTTTATATGTACATTGTCCTTTTTGGTAATTTACCACTCAAACCGTTACTTTTATAAGTGCTAACCAAACACTCAATTTTTTCAAAAAACACTTTTTATCAGCTTTTTACCAAACACTCAGCTTTTTCAAAAAGCCCTTTTTCATACTGCACTTTTTGAAAACTCCACTTTTTCAAAAAACCCACTTTTAAAAAGCTGAGCCAAACTCACCCTATGGGTGAGTTTGGTTCAGCTTTTTAAAAGTGGAGTTTTCAAAACTGCTTAAGATGTAAATTTTCGGCAACTACCATTCCTAGTACCAATCTGATTGTTGACATCTTCACAACTGGAGAAAATATCTTTGTGTAGTCAATGCCCTGCTTCTGCTGGAACCCTTTAACAACTAATCTGGCCTTGTAACGTGTGCTACCATCATGCTCATTCTTTATTCTGTATACCCACTTGTTGTGCAAAGCCTTCTTTCCTACTGACAATTTAGTCAATTCCCATGTTTGATTCCCTAACAAGGAATCCATCTCATCCTTCATGGCTAACTCCCATTTGCTTAAATTTTCATCTTGCAAGGCTTCTTCATAACACTCTGGCTCACCACCATCAGTCAACAAGAGATAATTTAGAGTGGGTGAATAATGCTGTGGAGGTCTAATAGTCTTGGAAGATCTACGGACTTCAGCTACAGGTGTACTCTGATCTACCTGTGAATCTTCATTCTCCTTATCCTCTTCACCCCTTTTTTGGACAGTACTTTCAGTCAATTCATCTAAGTTGACAAACTCAGATTTCTTTTGATCTATCTCTGTAACATCTAACACTACAGTTGATCTGTCCTTGTACATAACCTGTTCATTAAATATCACATTTCTACTTCTGATAATTTTCCTGTTTTGTTCATCCCAAAACCTATAGCCAAATTTCTCATCACCATAGCCAATGAAAAAACATATTTTAGACTTTGCATCAAGTTTACTACGAGCATTAGAATCAATATGAACATAAGAAACACAACCAAAAACTTTTAAATGTGAAAACTTTACCTCTTTACCACTCTAAACCTCCTCAGGAAGTCTGAACTTCATGGGAACTGATGGCCCTCGGTTTATTAGGTAAGCTACAGTGCTAACAGCATCAGCCCAGAAAGTTTTTGGTAGTCCAGCGTGCAACCTCATAATCCTAGCACGCTCATTGAGAGTTCTGTTCATGCGCTCAGCTACACCATTCTGCTGTGGTGTATCAGGAATGGTCTTCTCCATTCTAATTCCTTGTGTAGCACAATACTCACTGAACCCTCCATCTATGTACTCTCCTCCATTATCCAACCTCAAACATTTTACTTTCAAACCTGTTTCTGTCTCAACCATGGCCTTCCACTTCTTAAAAGTTTTAAATACATCAGATTTATTTTTCAGAAAATAAACCCATACCTTTCGGCTTGAGTCATCAATGAACGTGATGTAGTACCTTGAACCTCCAAAGGATGCAACCGGTGAAGGCCCCCACAAATCAGTGTGCACTAACTCCAATTTTTCAGCCTTCAGTGTCTTGCCAGTTTTCAAGAAGCTCACCCTTTTCTGCTTTCCCAAGATGCAGCTTTCACACATGTCAAAATCAACGGACTTCAATTCTGGTAGTTTCCCTTTTGACAGCATCATCTTCATCCCTTTCTCACTCATGTGACCAAGTTTGCGGTGCCATAGGCTTGTATCAGTACTTGCTTCAGCAACTGCAATTGTGTCTCTTGGACTTGAGGTCATATATAGAGTACTAGTCTTCTTTCCACGAGCCAATACTCTGGCTCCCTTTGTAACCTTCCAAGTACCACCAACAAATAGTATTGCATGCCCTTCATCATCAAGTTGTCCAACAGAAATCAGATTCCTTCTCAGGTCAAGAATATGTCGAACCTTCTCCAGTAACCAAACAGACCCATTAGGCAACGATATACGAACGTTTTCCATACCCACAACATCCAAGGCTGTACCATCAGCCGAATACACCTTACCAAAATCACCAGCAACATAATTTTGTATGATTTCTCGATGTGGAGTGGTATGAAATGAAGCTCCTGAATCTAAAACCCAATCATCAAGTGGACTGTCTACTGTAAGAAGTAATGCATCCTGTACCTCTTCTGTTACAGCATTAGCAGAATCATCTTCATTCTTCTTCTTAGGACTTTTACATTGCCTCCTAAAGTGACCTGTTTTCCCACAGTTCCAGCATTGTACTTGTTGGCCTGATCTAGATTTACTTCTGTTCTGATTAAAATTTCTGGATTTTGATCTACCCCGATTTGAATTTCTATCATTACCTCTGCCTCTTGTCTCAAGGTTTAGGGCAGAACCAGATCCTGAGGTTTCACCTACATCTCTTCTGTGAATCTCCTCAGCCAGAATGAAATCTCGTATGTCATTGTACTTCAGCTTTTCCTTCCCTGTAGAATTGCTTACTACCATCCTCATTGCCTCCCAACTGTTTGGCAAAGAAGCCAAAACGATCAGTGCATGAATCCCATCATCAAAATCAATTTCTACAGACGACAATTGATTTGTGATAGTGTTAAATTCTTTCAGATGTTGTGCTACTGATGCGTTCTCTGCCATCTTCAGATTGAACAGTTTCTTCATCAAATGCACCTTGTTGTTTGCTGACGGCTTTTTATACATACCAGACAAAGCCTTCATCAGATCTGCTGTAGTCTTCTCCTTTACGACATTGTGTGCAACAGACCTAGACAGAGTAACCTGATAACTTCCAGTACCTGTCTGTCAAGAAGAGCCCATTCCTCAGCCTTCATAGTCTCAGGTTTTTCCCCTAGAAGCGGCAGATACAACTTCTTCCCATAAAGATAATCCTCGATTTGCATCCTCCAAAATCCAAAGTTTGTGCTATCGAACTTTTCTATTCCAGATGCCTTTCCTGCTTCCTCTGTCATTGCTCACATTCAAACCTAACCCTAGGCTCTGATACCAGTTGTAGGGAATTTAACTCGAAATTCCCAACCAGTGAGAAACAAAAATAGAGAAAACACACGTCGAAGAAAAAAAAAAAAAACAATCACACGCACAAGACAATATTTACGTGGTTCGGCAATTTGCCTATGTCCACAGAGTTGCAGGGATTTCACTATTATCAGGGAAAAAATACAGAGTGCGGCTACATTGTTTTTGCTCTCTCAAAAATTACAACAAGACGAAAACCCTAATCATCAGAAAAAAAAAAAAAACGGTTTTATTATATCCTGCGCACAGGAGCTACAAAATGGGCTCAAAAATTTTTCGGCCTAAGCCTCCGCTTCATGGACTAAGCTTCAGAAAATCTCCCATTAAAAACCACGCAACATTATTCGGGTCGGGTCGGGTCGTCAACTAGATCAAATATAAACTAGTCTCCACAAAGCTCAACAGTGAGAGTAGAGGAATTTGAAGAGTCTCTGTGTGAAGATTGTGGATGAGTCAATCTTGTTTTCCTCTAGGGTTTCTCTCTTAAAAATTCTCTCTGGAAGCTCTCTACATTTTGTGGGTATAAGGGGTATTTATACTAGGGTGAAAAAAGAATGCGAAGAGTTAGTTTTTCCAAAATAGAGCTGGTTGGCGACTTGACCTCGTGACTTGACTAAGTTGCGAGTTCAAGCCGCGAGCTAACTAAATGGCCAAACTGGATATTTTGTAGTGTAGTGCAACAGCTGGCAGACAGTTTAGCTTCTCCTCACGCTTCACTCATGTGCAACTTCTGGCAGCTTGCCAGTCGCGAGCTACCCGCGAGATCCAGTCGCGAGTCCTTGCTTCGCTGCACAATCTTAAGCATTTCTTCACACTCTCTCACACACTACCCTTACATGATTCCTAACTAAATACAGGGTTTCTAAGTGTTGAAATACAAACAAATTGGCATGAAATAAAGCCAACAAAATGGTTGATAAATTTCAACCTTACAATCTCCCCCTTTAGCTATTCCGTGACAAAACCCTATAACAAACTCTAGACTTAACGCGTGAGTTGGGAACAGCTGAACAAAACTCACTCACATCTAACTCTAGAATCTGTGAAGCTCTTGAATCATAAGTACAAGTATCTCCTGAAAGCAACCACACAATAAGATCGTTGTATGTAGAGGAAAACATGTATTGCATATGAAGCAAGCACAATGCAATCAAGCAAAAATGATTAAAGCAATAAAACATAGCTTAACCAAACACAAACAATCACTATAAACAGTGATTACAATGCTCATTCACACATGGAATGAACACCCGGACATGCAAGCTAATAAGCTCAATGTAAAGTATCATTTGCATGTCCAACACTCAACCAATGCAACAACACAAGGTAATTGCATTAAGGATAAAAAAAACCCAACAAAGGGCACAAGAGTGATGTACTTAAAGAAAATGCATAACATTTAGCAACAAGTACTAAAGCCACAAAGCAAGTGTACAAAATATCGGCTACAAAAGCATAGGTACAAAGTAAAAGATAAACTGAATAACATCGAATATATATAAACCAAAATACCAACAGCTTAGAACAAAACACAAAGAACCATATCCAACAGTTTAAACCAAATGTATTTAGCAAAAACCACAATAATATCAAGACATATGAATATCAACATATAAAGTAAACTGCTGAGACAAATTTTTTATGCATGCTCCCCCTCAAGAGCTACCCTTCCTCAAAAAAATCTCACCCTTTTTGACTGGAATGGCCAAAGGGTCACTGCTGTGTGGTGAAGTTGTCAAGCTTTGCTGAAAGAATGTTCATCTGGTCTTGTATTGCAGTCAGCCTGTCAGATTGTTCATTCTGTACATCTCTGAGCCCATTAATCCTTTCAAGCATGATTTAGAATGCATCTAGAGGTACATCTGATGAGGATGATGCTCTGCTTCTCTTTCCACGTCCTCTTGAGCTTGAGGGTTGACCTGCAGCCTCTGTCTTAGTCTCCATGGCTTCACCATCTTCTTGATCACCTTTTTCATCCCCAAGAAGATGAAATCTTATCCTTGTGATCATTATCTTGTTAATGGTTGAGGGAGTAGTCAAAAGGCTGATATCTTGAGGGATTTCTACACCTTTCAGTCTAAAAATACTCATAAAAAAGACTGGGGAAAATTAGCTTGGCCTTGGATGTTGTTCTGGTCTCATCAACAATGGTGTAGAATATTGGAGAACTGATGTCTATGTAGGTCTTCTGCTTGAGCTTTATGAGGAAGATGGCTCTAGCATTGTTGATTATGGCCAGCGTCTTCACTGGATATAGGTTGAACATCATTATCACAATAAGGCATCTTATATCTACTGGAAAAGCATTGGTGTTGAGACATCTTCCCTCTCAAACTCCACTAATATGCGACTGAACGATTTCTAAGGACAGCATCCTATTCTTATAGTGTGTGAAATCATGGTCATCCAAGCCGTCAAAGCCTAACACTTCATCAATGTCCTCCACATCTATGGTGTATTCCTTTCCCCTTATCCAACAGTTGATCTCATGCTCTCTCAAAACAGAATTAGCATAAAATTCCCTGATTAAAGGTTCACATACCCCGAGCAGGTCACTCAATAGTTTCTCCCAATTTCTTTCCTCAAAACAACTAGGAATGAAGGTGTCCTTTAAATCCACCAAGTCTACAAATCTCTCTTGGACAATAGGTACTTTCAGATAATACTGGGTGTATCTCTCAAAGTGTTGAAGAGACCTAAACTTTGTACTATCCATCTTCATTCTTCTGTCACCCCTTTTGGTAGTAGATTTCTTCTTTGTGGGAGTCATCTGCAAGACCATGACAGCAATACCCATAAAAATAGAGCACAATAGATAGAACAATAAAACATTAGTAACAGATTAGTAGAACTATAAGAAACAGAAAGTTATACCAAAAATTCTAACCACATATGGTTTAGGAAGAATCACAGCAAGAGATAACATACTATAATAGAACATAGTATGGATATATCACCAATGATGAATTCAAACCCCAAAGTGACATAGTGCACAATCAAGACAGAATCAATCCTAGGTCACAAAGCTAGACACAAATGTAGATGTGCAATAGGCAATTTTGTTTAGCCAAACATAACATATAGCCATACCAACTCACTAAAACCTCAATAACTCAAGCACATGTCAACAAGACATTTCACAATGGGTATGATATGCACAACTAAGGTCAAATCCACACAAGCACTCAAGCATGAGAGAAAGCATATCAAGCATTAGATTAGAAAAACCAACAAAACCCATTTAAACAATTTCAACAACCCAAACTATGGCCGAATCACCATAGAACACAAAAACCAATCACCAACACACAAATCCAAGAAACAAAGGCAGTACCCATGAGTAAAGTGTAGAAAATAAGAAAACCCATACCTTTTTCTTGAAGATTGAAGATGAAATGGTGAAGAACAAGAATGGTTTAAGTGAAGAACACGGTGAGTTTGAGAGAGGTGTGTACAGGCAAGGCAATAAACAGTCACAAATATTCGAGAGAAAAACTAAAAAGTTTTTAAAAACTGACTTAAAAGCGCAAAACACGCGTTTTTTGCGACTGAGTCAAGTTGCGGGCAAGTCACCAGTGCAAGGTGCTAAAACACTAGAAACAAAAATTTTGAAAAATTTTCTAATTGTTTTTCGCAACTGGAAGTTCCAACCGTGAGAGAGTCACGAGTTGAGCCGCGAAACTTTCTATATGATTCTCGCGATTGAGCCTCCACTCGCGAACAAGTCGCCACATCAAGTCGCGAGAAACCTCGAAACCCAAATTTTGAAAAATATTCTAAGTCTTTTTCGCAACTGGGGCATTGACTTGCCAGTGAGACGCAAAGACCTTCTGTAATGGGCTCACGACTGGGACATGCGACTGGACAGACCTGTGGTCAAGTCGCCAAAACAGGGCAACACAGTTTTTGAAAAATTTGACAATTTTTGTAAAAACAAAATACTTTCCAAAAACAACTAAAACACTCAAAAATCTTTTTGTGTTTAAACAACAAAGGCCAAGCATGTGAAACACATTTAATCAAATACAATCACACAAATGAATAAGGCATTCATTGAACATAAGTATGTGTGATGTGTGTGGATACCAACAATGAGATAGTCTTTAGTCTAATATGAAGCTTCAATGATCAATTCAACCAAGGCATACACAATTAACACTAGATAATGTGACCGATCTCAATTATAGAAATATGCATGTATGACCTCCTACAAAACTTGATAACATGATATCATAACATTGAAGCTTTTCATTTGGCTCCAAATACATCATTTCTTTTGATCTTTTGAATCTCAACATCTCATTTGGAGATCGATGCCTGAAATTTTTGATATTTCAATTTGATGAATAAGCCTTTGGCTTTTTAGGCATCATATAATTTATTTTGAGTCGCTTTCCCTTTTTTCTAGTCAAATACTAGTATGTGCGATAGGCTTTTGTAGCTCATTATCTCTTTTCATTTGGAGTTTTACATTTGTTGAGCTCTTTTAAGCAAAAAAAATAAAGAGTGAGAAGATATATAGACACAAGTCTATGCATGTTTCAAGATCAACAAAACCATTGGCTAATCATTCATGACAAGTTTGAAGATCAATTTACAACAATCACATAGATTTCAAGATTTTTCCCACAATGATATGAATGCATTAAAAACAAGGTACGCTCGTGAATGCACAAAGCCATTAGTACAAAGGTGCAAGGCAAAACATGTTTGAGACAAAACTCAACAAAGTTGATCAAACTTTTTAGATTTTCTACTTTTTATGTGTTTTTGGATTTTTGACACAAAAGTAAGAAAAGATTGATCAAAAACAATAATGTAAAAACATTTAAAGCAGAGACACACTAACAAACAATATTTCAACTTAAACAAGCACAAAACAAACAACCAAGCATAGTCATAAAACATAGAAAGTATTAATGCATGGACATGTTGTAATGCTTATGCATGAGTATCCTTTTTCACCCACATGTCATGTGCATTTGGGGTGAAATCCCTATAGGATTGGGTACGAGAGTTAGGACTTTCAAACCTTCTAGTGAAGCTTTCCAAGCAAGTGGTGAATGCACCAATCATCTTCATCACATCCACCATTCCAGAATCACCATCTCGTCCTCTTGATTGCTTAACAGCCCAAGACCTCTTGCCATTTCTTAGTCCTTTCGACCTTTGATCACTAGCATTATTCAATGCTCTCAATTTTTGACAATTTGGTCTGGTGTGCCCTTGAAGTCCACAATGATGACAAAAATGGTTCATTTTTAGACCTCTTTGTGATCTTGGAAGTAATTTCCCTCTAGCTTCAATTTTGACCACTAAATGGTTACGGGACTTATTCAGCACTCTTTGCTCAACCACATTCTTCTTCTTTTCATTCTTTTCTTTCTTAGAAGATGATGTAGTCGCTACAGGCTCTTTGACTTTCACAACCTTCACTTCCTTGGCAATTTTGACGACCGAACTACTTTCTTTGGTATATCCCAATCTAGATTTGTCTGAGAAATGTTTTTGTGAGGAAATGACATCATCAAGCTTCTTGGTAGAGACCTTTTCCACTTTGGCAATTGCTTGAACCACCTCTAGCTCCAGGAATCTCACTTTTGCATAAGCTTCTGACAATTCTCCATTCAACTTTTCTATCTCACACTTGGCCTCCTTATGTCGTACGAGAAGACTTCTATAATCTTCCTCTGCCCTCTTCATCTTTTTTATGGCTGCGTTAGCCACTTTTGCATATTCACCGGTCTTCTCGAGAAGAGAATTGTAGGCCTTTTGCAATCCCACTGTACCTTCATCTTCCTCATCATCAGATTCCTCTACTATCCCTATTGATTCCAATTTAGAGTGCTCACCAAGCTCTTCGACAAGCACACTCAAGCCATTTGATGATGCAACATGATCAATGGTCATAAAAGCAGAGTAATTCTCTTCACTGTCACAGCTTTCGTCCGAATTTGAGTTAGAAGAATCTGAATCACTAAGAGTCGTGGCATACACTTTTCCTTTCTCTCTTCAATAATTGGGACACTCTTACTTGATGTGTCTATGTCCATTGCACTCAAAACATGTGATTCCTTGAGAGGATTAAGACTCCTTCCCATCTTTCCTTTTAACGTCCTTTTTCTCCTTCCCGAAACTTGGGAATTTTCCTTTCTCAGCAAATTTTCCATTCTTCTTGAACTTTAAGAATTTTCAAAAATTCTTCACTAGATATGCCATATCTTTATTGGCCTCATCTTCATCCGATGAGTCGTGAGCTTCCACCTTCTCATTAATTGTCTTAAGAGCAAGAGATTTGCTCTTCCTTTGTGATGGCAAAGATAGCTCATAAGTTTGAAGTGAGCCAATTAGTTCTTAAACTTTGATATCATCCAAGTCCTTGCTCTCTTCAATTGCAGTAACTTTTGCACGAGAGCTCTCTGGTAATGATCGAAGAATTTTCCTTGCAATCTTTGAGTCCTCCGTTTTCTCACCCAAGTTGAACTTGCCGATAACTACTTCATTCAGCTTGCTATAGAAAGAGTCAAAAGACTCGTCCTCAATCATTTTGAGCTTCTTGAAGTGAGTGGTCAGCATCTGCAACTTAGTGTCTTTCACTTTCTTGGTTCCTTCATACGTGGTCTCCAATATTTGCCATGCCTCCTTAGCAACCGAGACATGAGATATCCTGTGAAACTCATTTGGAGACACACCACACAAAATTGCATTCAAAGCTTTACTATTATTGTTAGATGCGGCAAGAGCTGCTTTATCCTAAGTGGATTTTTCGGCCTTTGGCCTAACCCATATAATATCGACTGCATCACAAAAAGATTCATCAATAGAACACAAAAATGCCCTCATGCAGACTTTTCAAAAAGCATAGTTACTACCATCAAAATATGGTGGTGCATTTAAAGATTGAGACCGGTCCATCTCAATATGGGGTCAAGGATCACACTAAAGTGATTAAACCACAACAAGTGCACCCGCTCTAATACCAATTGAAAGTTCAAATAGTCTCTATGTGAAGATTGTGGATAAATCAATCTTGTTTTTCTCTAGGGTTTCCCTCTTAAAAATTTTCTCTAGGGTTTCCCTCTCAAAAATTTTCTCTGAAAGCTCTCTACATTTCGTGGGTATAAGGGTATTTATACTGGTATGAGAAAGGAATGCGAAGAGTCAATTTTTCTAAAATAGAGCTGGCTGACGACTTAACCTCGCAACTTGACTGAGTCGTGAGTTCAAGCCGCGAGCTAACTGAATGGCCAGGCTGGATATTTTATCGTGTAGTGCAATAGTTGGTAGACGGTTCAGCTTCTCCGCACGCTTTACTCGTGATCAACTTCTAACGGCTTGCCAATCACGAGCTACTCGCGAGATCCAGTTGCGAGTCCCTGCTTTACTACATAGTCTTGAGCATTTCTTCAATTCTTTCACACACTACCTTTACATGATTCCCACCTAAATACAGGGTTTCTAAGTGCTGAAATACAAGCAAATTGGAATGAAATAAAGCCAACAAAATGGTTGATAAATTTCAACCTTACAAGACCCTCCAAGACTAATCTACCCAGTGTACCTAAACCCTCCAAGCTTCTTACTCCAACGAGGTTACGCCGAACCTTTGTCTTTCTAGCTTACCAAATTCTGCTATAGCCTATAGCATCAACCAATATCAATTGGTCCCTTCCGAACTACTTCCCAAAGCACTAAAAAGACTTCTCACAGATATGGGTATGGTGGGAAAATAATTTGGCTAAAGAACCTCTCAAGGATGTAACAATGGAACGGACGAGAGTTGAGGAATTTGAAGAGTCACTATGTAAAGATTGTGAATGAGTCAATCTTGTTTTTCTCTAGGGTTTCTCTCTCAAAATTCTCTCTGGGAGCCTTCTATATTTTGTGAGTATAAAAGGTATTTATACTGGTGTGTTTGGAATACGAAAAGTCAGCTTTTTTCCAAAACAGAGTGGACTGGCGACTTGTCCTTGCGACTTGACTTAGTCACGAGTACAAGTCACGAGTTAACTGAATGGCCAGTTTGGACTTTTTGTCCTGTAGTGTACGTTTTTAGACCCCTTAAAACACAACCAGATTAACCTAGTTATTTAGCCAAGTGATTAACTTAGGTAAATTATGAAGTCTAGGTTAACACTGTTAGGTTCTAAAGATTAGGATCTAATGTATTTAGAACTTCAATTTGTATGTTGGCAAACCATGATCAAAACAATGTTTAGTCGTGTGTTAGACTTGCTCAAAGTATGGGTCTTAATGTAAAGTTGGAATCGAGTTTTTATGTAGAATTACTGTTCACTTTCTGTATAACTCGATCGATCGAAAATTAGGCTCGATCGATCAAAAATCGGGCAGATCATTTTTCTGCAGAAAATTCCAACTCAGCCCAAGTCCATTTAATGTATAGGGTTTTATGTTTTGCCCTAAGTATATAAGGGAAAACCCTAGCCACGTTTTTAGTGTTCTGAATGCTGTGTTTGTGAATCTCATTGTGAGATCTAGAGGTGTTTACCTTCACATACACTTAGGGTTTACAAACTTGAGATTCATGTCAAGAGTTGTGTAGATCAATACAGTTGCAGAATCAAAAGAGCACAAAGATATACAAGCAGGTGCGCTTGTGGATTTCCTGAAGAATTCCAGAAAGAAGGAGTCCGTGGATCTCGGAGCTATCATGGGGTCATGGTAGTAAGTTTCCTACACTTGGGTAGCAATAAGATGTTAGTGGTCTAAGTCTTGTTGTGTAAACTTCGATTCTTTCATAGTGGATTCAGTTTACCTTGAGGATAGCTAGGTCAAATCCTCCCCAGGTTTTTACCGGTGTGGTTTCCTAGGTCATCATATCTTTGTGTTATTTAATTTCCGCTGCTTTGTTGTTTTTGTTTATTTTGTGTTAACCTAGTTTTAATTAAATTACCTAAGTTAATCACTTGGCTAATTCTCTAGGTTAATCTGTTGTGTTTAAGGGGTCTAAACGAACTTACAAATACAATATATCATATCATGCAAAGTAGTGGAAATATAAAGAACACAATGATATGATGATCTAGAAAAACCAAACCAGTAAAAAACCTGGGTAGGATTTAACCCAGCTATCCTCAAGGTAAAGCAGAATTCAGTATGAAAGAATTGAAGTTTTACAATAGCGACTTAGACCACTAACATCCTATTTCTACCTTAAGTAGAAAACTTACTACCATGACCACGTGACAGCTTCGAGTCCACGGACTACTTCTTTCTTGAATTCACAGCAAGCACAAGTACTCTCGCTTATATATCTTTAAGTTCTTGAATCAGCAACTAAAGGATCACCAAGCTTTCGACATCAATCTTGAGATTGGAAACCCTAAGTGTATGTGAAAGCAAACACCTTTAGATCTCACATAAGATTCACACACACAACATGAAGAGCAACCATAAAATGTGGCTAGGGTTTTCCCTTTATACTTAAGGCAAAATATAAAACCCTACACGTTAAACGGGCTTGGGCTGAGTTGAAGAATTCTGCAAAAAAAAATCTGCACGACTTTCGATTAGTCGAGTCTAATTCTCGATCGATTGAGCCAGGCAGATTTACACAGTAAACCATGCAGTAACTCGATTCCAACTTTAGATAAATACATATACTTTGAGCAAGTCTAAACACAACTAAAATGTTTTTATCATGGTTTGTCAACCTTAAAAATTGAAGTTCTAATACATTAGTTCCTAATTCCTTAGAACCTAACAAGCTCCCCTTTTGGCAATCTGTCACAAAACACAAACTTAATAAAATGCTCAAAGTTTACACAAAAACAGCCCATAACATAATATAACAAATTTAACCTAACTACTATCCATCAGTTGCAATTGTAGACAGCAGCATGACTAAATCAACCTCTATATTCCTGTAACACTTAACAAACACATAAACGCATGTGTGGAAAATACAAGTAACATAGAAAATAACTTCTTGATTTCACATAACACAAAATAAAGACATATATCATGAATAACCTTATAAATATAAATCAATAAGCAATGTGAAACAAGAAACATATACAAATCAATGTATTCCCCCTATCAAAGACAACCCAAACAAAATATCATGAGCCAAAAAGATAAATACACAAAGAAGCACCTAGAATACAATCTAAAGCTCCACAGCTCCAAAACATCAAAAATCTCCCCCTAACAACAAAAATGCCTCTACTACAACTACAATGTACTCCCCCTTTTTGTGACGAATTGCTAAAGGGCACTCACTCATCATCAAAAGGAGGTGGCAGAGGTAAACGTCGAAGATGCTCCAGATTTGCTCACAAAGCACAAAGCTCATCAAGCATGTCCACCAACAACTGACCATAAGCCGCCTGAACGGTCATAACAGTATCCAACATCCGTCGAATGTTTAGTCTTTAATTGCAATATTCATATATCCACCTAAACAAGAATGCCTTAAAAAATAGAAGCAATAAGCATTTCTAGCATATTAAAAAAGATTATTCAGTCAGTCAGCAAATTAGTGGAAATAGTGTAGGTTATACATTCATCACAGGATCCAAGAATCATACAAGACGAAGCATTTCAAGCATAGTTAATAACACATACAGTTATTTGTGTTATTAACTTATTACTGTTATAAGTTTAAGAAGCGAGCATGCCAAAAAGAAGTATATAAAAAATTGGTAAAAAAAAAAATGTTTCAAGAAGTATACTTTTTACACACCACACATTAAACACAAAAACTGCAAACACATATAGCGCAAAATGATGAAACTTGTGGTCACAGACATGACAACTGAAAAATACAAGAAGCTTACTAAATTTCTTTGATATACAGGCCATAAAATCAATTACACATTTTACAGTTACAATAAAAGGATGGTTCTTCTCAAAAAACGAAGGAAAATTTTCTAATTCAAGGGGATTGAATGAAACTTCACCTATTGGATATGAGTTACTTCAAAACATGTATTAAAAGAACATAGAAGAAGCACAATTCATCAAACAGTTTTTCTTACCCTGCCAAATGAAAACTATTTCATTCTCATTCAATTCCAATGCATCAATTTTACTAAAAAAAAAAATCAAACTTACAATCAAAAAAAGATTTTATATACAAAATTGAATCAAGCTAAAGCTTCAGATTAGACCTAAAATAAAAAATGAACCAAGAAATGCATAGCAAAATGAAGAAAATGTGAAATAATGTAATCCACACCTTTTGCTTTTTTAACCTAGGGATCTATTTTGAATCAAAGCCAGTTTGGCGTGATTGCAATTCCAAAGTATCCAAACCCTAGCCACTAATTTATACTGTTACTTGCTCTCTAAGCCCCTAAAACACTAGGACTACGCAAAATTGGACTAATACTTTGTAGTCTCTCTACCAGTGAAGAGAATGATAGAGAGAAAATGAGGGAGATTAGGACAACTTCAATTTTTTTTCTCGGGAAACAAACAGAGAGTTAGATAGAGAGAGACCTGTAATCGAATGAAGAAGTGGAGGAGATGATATTTCCGACCACCATGCCCTTAGCTCGTCATCGGAGATTATATCGCCGCCCACCATGCCTCAAATAGTCACTGGAGCTAAGTCGTCGACTACCGCACCTTTGAGTATTCTGAGAGAGAGTTGGAGAGCTATGAATCCATGAGTTTTAGATCTGACTAAATGAAATGGTTTTCTCCTTTTATTTTTCATATTATGGGCTTTATTTCGTTGATTGAAAATTTTGGAATATCTTTATTTTGAGGGCCGCGTGAAAGTGGTGCTGAAAAATGTAATATTTTGGAGCCAAAACTCTTGCAAGAATGCTGCTAAAATTGGTTCGCATTTTTTTAAAACGATTGCATTGGCTTATTTCAAGGGTTTTAATGAACCTCGAAATAAAGTTAGCCATATGTATTCGCCTACGTCTATTTTCAGTGTCTATTTGGACCTTTTTAGGAGACCCTTGGAAATAGAGGGTCGAAAAAAGTTAAGTTTTTTATAGTGGTTAGAGATGTAGTTGTGCTGTGCTTATAAAAAAACATAACTGAATAAAGCCCCACAGACCACAGTTATCATGGATATCTTGGAATCATGCAAGAAAACTCAGTTTCAAGTTTATTTAATTACTTCCTCAAAAAAAAAAAAGTTTATTTAATGAAGATATCTCTATTTTCTTCTAATTTTTATTTATTTTATATATTTTTTCTGTAGTGCACCTTCTCTCCTATGCACTAAATATATTTAAAGAGATCAATAATTTGAGATAAAGTAATTTTTACATGAATCAACATCCAAACTATCACTTTAGGAACAAGGGAGAGAAAAGTGTGCTAAACAATTGTAGTTCATTCTTAACAAAGGTAATTGTATATACAATAATGGCAGATATATGAAAACCATCAAATAAAGACTTACTTCTCTTTCTTCCTTCCATTGCATCTCTACACCATCCTTTGGCATGAACTTGCCTCCAGTTATTTCACTTCCAATCCAACTATGTGTTGCAATTTTTATTCCAACATCATCTTTCACTTCAAATCTCAGTGTCTCATAGAAGTTTACAAGAGCTGCCTTTGCAGCCTAGTGGTTCAATTTTCAAAACACCAAAAGAAGAAGAAAACCAGTAAGTGCTGTCATTTATTAAGGAAAAAAGGCATCCAGTGAGATGGAAGAGGGCAAAACAAAGACAATGCAAAGGAGAAATCAAATTGACCTCATAGACTTGTGCGTGTGTGTGTGTGTGTAACCGTGTGCATATGATACCGATTGGTTTTGATAAAATCTATGATGACAAAGTTAGGAAGACCATCAAATTGAATCATCATATTCACTCTTCTAAGACATTTCTAGCTATGAGTTAATGACATGCAGATTTTCTCCTTATTATGGTGCTATATAACAGTGAAGCTTACACTAAGGTCATGCATAGTTTTTATTCTGATTTTATTTTTTTGCATAATATGGTAAATTTATCCCATCAGAATCCTTTTTTAATGTTAATAGTAATTGCAAACTCACACAATGTGTGAGAATAAATAATTATTTTTTAATTGTAATATACTGTACAATTTTTTCTCTAAAATTTTTTGAAGATAATTTGTTCTCTCTAAATATAAAACAATTTTTATTCGGTCTAATTAGGTCTACTTTGGTCCAATTTGGTCCATTCGGTCAATTTCGGTCCTCCTTCAGTCCATTTTAGACTAAATGGGCTTTAAATTGATTCTTTTTGTAGGTTTTCTTTTTTATTTTAGCTCAAAATTTCATTTTTTTCCTTGATTTTTGGGTTGAAAAGTATGAAATTTTATTATATTTAGGCTAAACACTTTAGTTTTTAGTTAAAAAATACAAAGAAAATACTAAAATAGGCATTAGAAATTAGAAATATGAGCCTTAAAAATGTAATAAAAATGATAAATATTCAAAAGTGTTATTCGGTCCACATTGGTTCTATTTAGTCTATTCTCTCCTCTTTGGTCCAATTTGGTCCTATATAGTCCATTCTGTCCACTAAAGTTAAATTCGGTCCATTCAATCTTATTCAATCAACTTCGGTCCATTCAGGTCACATTGGACCTATTCGGTCAACGTTGGTCCTAATTAGTCTATTTTGTGTACTTTGATTTCATTTGGTCCTATTCAGTCCATTCTATCCACTTTGATCTACTTTAGTCCTATTTGGTACATTCAGTCCACTTTGGTTCTATTCCGTCCACTTTGTTTCAGTCTGTCCACTTTGGTCCTATTTGGTTCGATTTGGTCCCATTCGGTCCATTCTATCCACATCAGTCCTATTTGGTCCATTCATTCTTATTCGGTCCTATTCAGTCCACTTTATTCCTATTTGGTCCTATGTCCATTTGGTCCACTTAATCCATTTGGATCACATCGGTTTATTTTGGTCCACCTCGATCTATTTTTGTGCACTTACATAATGAGAAAATACATGTTTGGGTTGAAAGCACCTAATATAAATCCAATTTTATTTAAAAAATATATAAATCTCAAACTCATAATGTCTAAAATTTTAAGCATAGCATTTATTATCTATGTTGTGAAATGCACAAATTAATTAAAATTCATATGTAAACTAAAAAAAGGTATCCACTTGTCACAACTATAGTTTCTAAGACCATATTTTTATATAAAATATAATATAAATGATTTTCTAACATCATGTTCAATTTAAGTTCTTACTTGGCTAATGTTTGGTCGCCAATGACCAAAATTTTCATATTAATACTATAGCTTGAATTGTGAGTGATGGAATATTTTTGCTCCATTCATATAAATTTCCGATTTCATACTTTCATATACTTCTTGTGTTTGTTTCCATAGTAATTTGGAGATTAATGGGTGCTTGGAATGACAATGCTGTGTTTCGAAATTCATAATTTACAATTTTTGAATCTGCTTTTTTTTTTTAATTATTATTTAGGAAAGATGCTTCACCAATATTTGAAGGCTGTAGCTACAATACATGCTAGAACCATAAAAAAAGCATACATTAATAACCTACTCAATGCTCACGAAATGATGGCTTATACACTAATAGAAATGTACTAGTTTTCATTGGTCCCAATAATAATGATAATTATTCCTATTGTTGTAGTAATAATCATAATCTTGTTCTGTTTATTTAAAAAAAAAAATCATAATCCTGTCCTTGATGTTGCAGACATTACACACATCATTTTTTAAGATTCTTCAGCACAGTAAGAGAATAAATTTAAGGCAAGAAACTTTGAGCAATTTCATTGACAGTTTAACGAGGAACTCAAGTTTGGTAAATAGGAGGTATTGAATCCTAGATATTAATAAGTGAGGGCTTCTAACTAGATTTCAATTGGAGTCTAGTTTTGTCATAATCCTGTCCTTGATATTGTAGACATTTCACACATCATTTTTTTGAGATTCTTCTGCACAATAACAGAAGTAATTAAGGCAGCTACCTTGAGCAATTTCACAGTAATCTATACTTTTTTTCTCCTTCTCATTGCAAATTAAATTGGAGCTTCAAGGGGACCTGGGCCTCCATAGATGTGAGAGAGAGAGAGAGAGAGAGAGAGAGAGAGAGAGAGAGAGAGAGAGAGAGAGAGAGAGAGAGAGTTGCACAATTGCAGTATTCATCAATGAGTAGTTACAATCCAAGTGTACCTTTGTTACGAACCAGCTTGTTGAAGTGGATTTGGATAGCAGCTCAGATCAGATTATGCAGCACAGTTGTTATCAAATTTTGCAGCACCGTTGTTACTATCTCTTGGCTGCTTTGGATGAGTGTTATCTGCTGCACAAGATTGGTTCTAGCTTGTTGAAGTTATTTGATTGTTTAGGATTTGTTTAGGAGTTATTAATGGTTATCTTATTTATGTTTATAGGGTTGCTTTTCAAATAATGACTCTGCTTGGGAGTGTCCAACAGAGATAGGAGTTGGAAATAGGATAGGACTTGATGTTATTTTTATCTTTATCATTAGGAATGCATTGTATGCTCAATTGGAGGCTATTTATATTCTGCGTTATTAATAAGAAATCATCTAAATATTCCAGTAAAAAAATAAAGCTTTTGCTTGTTAAGGAGGTCCCAGTTATCCCTCGAAGCATAACCAGAAATTTATCCTTCTTCTTTTCTGTCAATTCCCTCAATCTAACCATAGCCCCACGCGAGAAAAGAGGTGCAACACACGGCCGAGGTAGGGGTCGTATCAGTTTGGTATCAGAGCTAGATATGGCTGAGGATTGTGTGGGTAGATTGGAAGGTGAGGTTAACAACTTGACTTCCATGGTTTCAGAACAATAGAAGGTGATGAAGGAGATACAAGAGATGCTTGCTACAATGCATACTCCTTCTGAAAAGCATACGAGTACTCATAGCAACGAAAGGGCAGAGAGTTCTCATCGGCATGGTGAGGGAGAAATATTTTCATGCAGATTCAACTCAGGACAATGGGGCTCAAATGGTTCAGTTATCCCAAAGGTAACTAAACTTGACTTTCCACACTTTAACGGCATGGAAGATCCTACCAATTGGGTGTGTAGGGCCGAATAGTTTTTTGAGTTTCAAAAAATTCCCATGGAAGAGCAGTTACCTTTGGCTACTTACCACCTAGAGGGAAAAGCTCAGCTGTGGTATCAATTACTGAAGGACGAGGGGGAGGAGCTCACATGGACTACACTCAAGGAAGGGTTGTACACAAGGTATGGGCCGACTGAATATGTAGATTTCTTTGGTGATTTGACTAAACTCAAACAGACTGGAACAGTATGGGAGTACCAGAGTCAATCAAAGAGACTGCTTAGTAGAGTAGGTAGATTACCAGGTCCTCAAAAAGTTGGGTGTTTTATTAGCGGTCTTAAAGACTACCTGAGAGTTGACGTTCAAGCACTCAAGCCTACAACTCTAACATTTGTAGTAGGGTTGGCTCGGTTATACAAGGCCAAAAATCAAAACCAGCGAAGGGTGTTCAATACATCAGATAATAAGAAGCCAGTTGCAGCATCTAATTCAAGCCCACACCAATCAATGGCTGCTAACACGACCATCCGGAGGCTGAATCCGACGGAAATCAAGGAACGGGGAGACAAAGGTCTGTGCTTTTATTGTGATGAAAAGTTTGGGCCCGGTCATCGTTGTAAACATCTCTTTTCCATTGAAGCATGTTGGCCTGACGATGAAACAGAAGTAGAGGATCAAGTAGATGAAGAGGAACAAACAAGGTCTACCAAGGAAGCACTTGGCATTTCTCTACATGCTATAGCAGGGACACTTGCTTCTCAAACTATGCAGGTCAAGGCTCTAATGAAGGGAAGGTTACTCACAATTTTGATAGATTTGGGGAGAACCCATAATTTCTTAAGTGAAGGCATGGCAGATAGATTAAAGTTATAGCCATGTAAAGTGGGCAGATTTGATGTGACAGTAGCAAATGGAGAGAAGTTGATGAGTGGGGGAAGATGTCAAGGGGTGTAGGTAGAAATGCAAGGTAATGCCTTTGTCTCTGATTTTTAATTACCATTGGAGGGGTTTGATGCAATTCTGGGGGCACAGTGGTTAATTACTCTAGGCCCTATACTATGGGATTTCTCAAGAATGAACATGAAGTTTAGGATGGAAGGAAAGAAAATAGAGTCGCAGGGCCTAACAAAACCAACTAATAGGTTGGTTAATGAAAAGGAAATTAAACAAGAGATCAAGAAGGAGAAACGGGGAATTTTGCTGCAATTGTTCTCTCTCTGTGCAAGTGCACCAACAACATAGGTTGGTAATTCTGTAGATATAGGATCACTTTCACAGCAGGTGTTGTCTTCATTCCAAGATCTCTTTGTCGAACCTAAGGGGCTTCCACCTTCTAGAACTCATGATCATCGGATTCCTTTGACACCAGGAAGTCAACCAATTTCGATGAGACCGTGCCGTTATCCTCATTTTCAAAAAGCTGAAATTGAAAAATTAATTTCAGAGATGTTGGAATCAGGAGTAATTCGGCTAAGCCACAGTCCTTACTCCTCTCCTATCATTCTTGTGAAGAAACACGATGGGTCTTGGAGGCTTTGCATTAATTATAGGGCCTTGAATCAAATCATGGTTAAGGATAAATTTCCCATACCAGTGATTGACGAGTTTCTTGATGAGTTGCATGGAGCTTGCTACTTCTCCAAACTAGATTTCAGATCCGGATACCATCAAATACGAATGCACTCAGAGGATATCCCAAAAACCGCATTTCGTACTCATCAAGGCCACTACGAGTTTCTAGTAATGCCATTTGGTCTCACCAATGCCCCATCCACATTCCAGTCCCTTATGAATGAAATTTTCAAGAAGTATTTACGAAAGTTTGTCTTAGTATTTTTCAATATATTTTAATTTACAGCAAAAATTGGGATGAGCATTGGGTTCATGTTGAGAAGGTACTGTCCATTTTAAGAGATCATAAGTTGTTAGTTAAGAAGGAAAAATGTCAGATTGGCCAAGAAAGTATTCATTACCTTGGTCATGTGATTTCAAGGGAAGGAGTAGCGGTAGATCCAAAGAAGGTGTAGGCCATGTTGAAATGGTCAAAGCCAAAGACACTTAAGGCTCTTAGAGGATTCTTGGGGTTAATTGGATATTATAGGAAATTCATTCAAGCCTATGGGAAGGTTGCTGGTCCTCTCACATTCATGTTAAAAAAAGATTCATTCGCTTGGAACCAGGAGGCAGAGAAGGCTTTTGAACACCTTAAATATGCTATGACTCAAGCACCAGTGCTAGCTCTACCGAATTTCACTCAACCATTCATAGTTGAATGTGATGCATTAGGCACGGGTATTGGAGCGGTTCTCAAGCTCTACATGGAAAGAATTTGGCATTATCAACTTATGACAAGGAAATGTTGGCTTTGGTGTTAGCAGTGAAGAAGTGGCGACCGTATCTCACGGGGCATCAGTTCATAATAAGGATAGATCAAAAAAGCTTGAAATATCTCTAGGAGCAGAAAATCAACACAACAGCACAGCAAAAATGGCTCACAAAATTGATAGGCTATGACTTTGTCATTGAGTATATGCGTGGAAGTGAAAATGTTGTCGCTGACACCTTGTCACGTTGTGTAGAAAATGGAGAACGTATAGCATTGTCTCAACCTAAGCCATCATGGTTGGAACCCATCAAGCAGGAGGTCCAATCACAACCACAGTTACAACGGTTAGTTAAGCTATGTGAAGAGGATGAGGTAGTGGGTCCATGGTTGTTTCAAGAAGGAATTCTTTTCTTCAAGAACATGATTTATTTATGGGAGCAATCCCCATTAATAACATCCATCATTGAAGAAATTCATTCCAGGTCTCATGAAGGTTATTTGAAAACATTACAGCGGATCCGAGCAATTTTTTATTAGAAGGGGATGAAGAAACATGTAAAAAAGTTTATTCAGCAATGTGATGTCTACCAACGCAATAAGGTTGAGAATCTCTCTCCAGCCGACCTACTTCTATCGTTACCAATTCCTACTCAAGTTTGGTCAGATATATCCATGGATTTCATTGATGGTCTTCCTATTTCACAAGGTAAGACTACTATTTTTGTGGTTGTGGATAGACTATCAAAGTATGCACATTTTGTAACTAACTTTCACCCTTACACTGCAGTTGGTGTGGCACAAGTATTTTTTGAACAAATTTTTAGATTGCATGGCATGCCACAATATATTGTTTGTGATAGAGATGTAGCTTTTACCAGTGCCTTCTGGAAGGAATTATTTCGATTGCAGGGAACTCATTTTAATTTCAGCTCTTCATATCATCCACAAACTGATGGACAAACTGAGGTTGTCAATCAAACCTTGGAGATGTATCTGCATTGTTTTATAGGTATAAGACCCAAGGAATGGGTGTGATGGATTCCATGGGCTGAGTTTTGCTATAACTCAAGTGTTCATTCATCAACAAAAATGACCTCGTTTGAAGTAGTCTATGGGAGGTAGCCACCTACCCTGCTGTCATATGTTCCTGGTACAGCAAATATTGAAGCTGTGGAAAAGGAATTGAAAACTCGGGATGAAGTTTTGTAGGAGCTCCGTCAGAATATCAAGGCTGCCTAAGCATGGATGAAGCAAAATGCAGACAAACATCGTAGGGAAAAGGAGTTCAAGGTTGGTGATTGGGTGTATTTAAGGCTCCAACCTTACAGGCAAAACTCAGTAACTTTTCGTAAGAATCTCAAGCTGTTACCTCGCTATTATGGCCCTTTCCACATAATTGAACGGGTAGGAGCTGTGTCTTATAAACTTAAGTTACCTGAAGGGTCAAAAATTCATCCGATGTTTCATGTCTCAAACCTCAAGCAGAAGTTAGGTGAACGAGATAAAATGAATCTTGAGTTGCCTAACTTGGATGGCACTGACAGTATCAATCCCACTCCATAAGCAGTTTTGGATAGGCGAACAAGGCGAAGGAAAGAATAGGTTCTGGTACATTGGCAAGGGTTATCACTAGCAGATGCCACATGGGAAGAAGTTGAAGGTTTACGCATCCGATTTCCCAATCTGTCCCTTAAGAACAAGGGAATTCTTTAAGGGGAAGGGAGTGTTATGAACCAGCTTGTTGAAGTGGATTTGGACAGCAGCTCAGATCAGATTATGCAGCACCGTTGTTACTATCTCTTGGCTGCTTTGGATGAGTGTTATCTGTTGTACAAGATTGGTTCTAGCTTGTTGAAGTTATCTGATTGTTTAGGATTTGTTTAGGAGTTATTAATGGTTATCTTATTTATGTTTATAGGGTTGCTTTTCAAATAATGACTCTGCTTGGGAGTGTCCAACAGAGATAGGAGTTGGAAATAGGGTAGGACTTGATGTTATGTTTATCTTTATCATTACGAATGCATTGTATGCTTAGTTGGAGGTTGTTTATATTCTGCGTTATTAATAAGAAATCATCTGAATATTCCAGTAAAAAAATCAAGTTTTTGCTTGTTAAGGAGGTCCCGGTTATCCCTCGAAGCATAACCAAAAATTTATCCTTCTTCTTTTCTGTCAATTTCCTCGATCTAACCATAGCCCCAAGCAGGAAAAGAGGTGCAACACGTGGCTAAGGTGGGGGTCATATCAACCTTCTTATATCGGACTTGGATACTAACCCCTAGATTATCAGCTAATTAAGCTAACCAACCAAACTAACAAATGCTAACTTGTCATACCAGTCAATCACAGCCTCAATGTTACTATACAACCCACACACAATGCAATATGTACAGATTCCTAACAGAAAACTAAAGCAAGAGAAGCACAAGAATTATGAAAGATAAAGACAAGATGAAGCAATAATTAAGGAATACTTATGTTAAAAGGAAACTTAACACGTTCATGGCACGCTTATGATTAAATAGGCTTTTAGCCAAAACAAGCCATGAATGCTTAGCTCAAATAATTTTTTTGCCTTTGCTTATTTTCTCTAGTAATTAACAATGGTGATCATTTAAATATCACCATAGAAAGAAGTGGATTATTGTTTTCGGTATGATTTTCATGTATGCTAGGGCCATACTTCTCTGAGGATTCTAAATAGGACCTTCAAATTTCATTAACTACAAACTTTCTTACAAGTGGGAGAAAGCATGCCACAGGAAACTATTGCCTAAGCAAAGCTTACTAGCTTTTAGCTTACAAACTATGCTTGCGAACAGATTCAGAAAACTACAGAAGCTTGCACTACTAAATTTTTGGTAGAGTAACTCCAATAGCACTCCATGTTTTCTAAAATTCGAATATTACAGATTTTGCAAGTTCTGAAGTGACATTTTCTCCTGTATTATTAATTTCTTATCAATGTTTCACCTTAATATACCTGTCTTGAAGATAAACCAGAGCTGCAAACGTTGGCTAACTGCCAACTTTAGTTACCTACAATATGCTAATTTTGTTTCTTCGATGAGGGAGGAATCATCTTAATTTTTTTTTCTTCCCTGTTTTTTTTTTCCTTCTCTGTTTCTTCAATGAATATACCAATTAATCATCATCACTAAAAAAAGAAAAAAGAAAAAGAGGAACCACAATATGCCAATAATCCAGCCAAAGATAATTAAGTACCACTCCCATCTTCAGTAAGATGTATGAGAAATTGTCCACCTAAATAGGAGTTTGAAAATTTATAAAACTTCCATATGGCAAATAGCTAGTAAGTGTCCAGAATCCCTTACAGTACCTTTCACTACTACCCCTCTAAAAGAGTGACATGATATTAAATAACATTTCTATAAATAAGTGAATCATCCAATTTTAAGTATCCCAAAATTAAAGGAAAGCACTGCTAAGAGACATGTTGTTTTGAAGAGAATTAACTACAATTTGGAAGATGAAAACAAAAGTGTAGAAGTAAACTTACTACTGTATCAAAATATTGTGTACATTTAATGAACATTTGAAGAAAAAAAAAAAGGTAGAATAACTTGAAAATCAGGATCCAAGGTAAGTTTATTTATTTCTTTGAGATTTAAGAAAATAACTCTGAGAATATTCTCCTCAAACATCGAAGGCCAAATTTGGTAGGGGAGAAGTAGACTTTAGAGACCACTATTTTGCAGCCTAGGCGTCCTTCATAGAGATTTGTTACAAACAACATGTATAGTTTGCATAGTCATGCACAATCTTGATGTCTTTCATTGAGAGTTTACAAAGTGATCGCTAAAAGAGATTTTAAAGAGAGCTAGATGAAACCTTAGCTCGTCTATGGAGGTAATATATCAACTTTTATTTTCAAAGTACACAAAACAAATGTATATGCTCCTTACAAATATGGAATAATAGAAGACTCTTAAAAAGTTCCTCTGGAAAAGAAGTATATGCAAAGTTCAAGTCCATTGGAATACCTTGGTATATACCCTGAGGCTATTATTGGCAAAAATCCAATACCAAAAGACAAGCAAGTTGCCATATTTTTGGACAAGCATCATTTCAACCATCTAGCTTGGTACAATGCCCTGTGAACCTATTCCAGTCTAGATCAAGGAGCCCACAATGTGTGTGGTTCTGCAATAAAAAAAGGTACAATTATGAAGAAGCTATTGTTGTTTAAGCACAAGGGTTCAATCTTATATAAGGGAGCCAATGAGTTGTGATTGTGAATCAAATCTGAAAGGTTATTGTTCCCAATTTAATTGGGTCAAAAATAGTCAATGCATCTAACAATGATATATTTCTCCTGCTAGAGATTTATCTGCTATGTCAAGAACTATCAAGCCAATCCATTTCATGTTTTGGCACAAAATGAGGATATTGGTCTAGAAAAGTAATATTCAAAATTGTAAAAGTTGGAGATGATCGCTATGGCTGGCCTTTGATACATTTAGAGCTCAATCAATGAGTTCAAAATTTAGCAATACCTTAGAGACTTCGCCTTCAAGTTTGTACTCAGGGAGATTGATCAATTTAATGTCCATAGCCAAATTCTAGAACGAGTTTAGAACTATCTAACTTCCTATTTGAGAGATGTCTAATTGCTTAAGATTTCTGTGTTGGTAACGTTGCAGGAAATTGTGGACCAAGCGGACTCACTGCGATGGCATTGGGTTCAAAGTAGGAGCTCCATTGTGGCTTACATTCATGACAATAGAGTGTGAAGATGTAAGGTCCAAGAGTTCAAAAAATTTTCAAGAGATTCAGGATGGGACCACAGAAGAATTTGTCATATATAGAAAGAAAGATATGCAAGAAGCCTATAATGGCCTATGGAATCTGGGATTTTCCCAGACAGCTGAGAATTATCCATCTAAATAGGGAACCAAAATTGTTTATGCAAGGAATCTACTATTCATGCAAGTTTCTTGTTCATCTTCAATATGATGTTTGAGAATTGTTTGTCTAAATAGGGAATCAAAAATGTGTAAAACTTCCATATGGCCAATCACAATTAAGTTTCCAAATCCCCTTATAGTACCTTTCAGTATTGGCCCTTTGCAAATATAACCATCACTCTTAAAAACGAACCATCCAGCTTTAAATATCCTGAAACTCAAGGAAAGTACTGCTGTGAGGAGAAATGTAAAGTAAATTTGCTATCATTTGGGAGACCTAAGTAAACAAAAGCACAGCAGCAAACTTACGACTTTATCAAAATATTGTGTACATTTAATTAACATTTGAAGAAAAAGAAAAAAAGAAAGAAAGAAAAAACTAAAAGACCTTAAATTCAAGATCCAAGGTAGTTTTTATTTATTTCTTTGAGAATATCAGAAAAAATTCTCCTCCAACATCAAAGTGCAGATTTGGCAGGGGAGGAATGGTAGACTTTAGAGAGCCACCATTTCGTAGCCTAGGATTCCTTCTTAGAAACTGGCTAGAAGGGATCCAACTAATATCCTTGAAATTTGTTATAAACACAAGTATTTTGTCCCGTTCTACACAATTTTGTTGTTTTTCGTTGAAACTTTACAAAGTGATCACTAGGAGATTCTTAAGAAAGTTAGCAAGATAGCCAGATCTCGGATGAACAATGGGAATAGATCAACTGTTGTTTTTAAAGTAACAAACACAAAGCCTAGGCGTCATTTCAAGGTATAGTACACTACTTTTATTGAATTCATTTCTTGTATAAACTAAAATTTGATTTTACAATATTAATCTACAAGGATTAAATGAAACTACAAATTGGATTGCCTTTGACATTCATAGGAAGAAACACCATATTCATATATGCTAATGGAGTGTATTAACTAACACAGATGTTATAAACATCATTAAAATATTGATTAACATAATCACATGACGTTTGCACTAAATATGAAGAATCATACAACAATTACTTACAACGAAACAACATCCTTAAGCTTGTACCCATGTGATCTAGACATCATCAGAATATTGATTAACATGATCAAATGACATTTGGACTAAATATGAAGAATCTTACAACATTTATTTACAATGAAACAACACCTGTAAGCTTCTACCCCATATGATCTAAGAATTGAAAGTACATAATTCTCCATTGCTTGTTCAATAACAAAGTACCACATACACTCCAAAACCCAACCATAAAGCCGAGTGTCATGCTCACATAGAACCAATCAACTTCAAGTCCACCAGTTGCTTTTCTCCTTATGTTTTCATTGTAGGGTTTTACACCATTTACAGTACAATTGTCCATAAGTGGTGGTCCACAGAGATTGTTTCCAATAAAACTTGATGCAGTGAGGCTTTGTAGCTGAGTGCTTAAAGGGATTTTCCCCGTCAAATTGTTATTTGACAAGTTCTGTTAGGTTCTAAGAATTAGAAACTAATGTATTAGAACTTCAATTTGTAATGTTGGCAAACCATGATCAAAACATTCTTTAAGTTGTATGTTAGACTTGCTCAAAGTATGACTTTTTATGTAAAGTTGGAATCGAGTTAACTGCAGAATTACTATGCACTTTCTACCTGACTCGATCGATCGAGAATTAGACTCGATCGATCGAAAATTGTGCAGAACGTTTTTCTGCAAAATTTTTCCAACTCAGCCCTAGCCCATTTAATGTATAGGGTTTTATATTTTGCCCTAAGTATATAAGGGAAAACCCTAGCCATGTTTTTAGAGTTCTGAATGCTGTGTTTGTGAATCTATTTGTTAGATCTAGAGGTGTTTACCTTCACATACACTTAGGGTTTCCAAACTCAAGATTCATCTCAAGAGGTTGGTAAATCGTATAGTTGCAGAATCAAAAGAGCTTCAAGATATACAAGCAAGTGTTGCTTGTGCTTTGCTGAAGAATTTAAGGAAAGAAGGAGTTCGTGGTCTCAGAGCTGTCACGTGGTCGTGGTAGTAAGTTTCCTATAGGCAGGTAGCAATAGGATGTTAGTGGTCTAAGTCTCTATTGTGTAAACTTCGATTCTTTCATAGTGAATTCGTTTTACCTTGAGGATAGCTAGGTTAAATCCTCCCCAGGTTTTTTACCGGTTTGGTTTTCTTGGGTCATCATATCATGTGTTCTTTATTATTTCGCACTTTTACATGATTTGATATATTTGTGTTAACCTAGATCTATTTAAATTACCTAAGTTAATCACTTGGCTAATTCTTTAGGTTAATCTGTTTGGGTTTAAGGGGTCTAAATGAACTTACAAGTGGTATCAGAGCGGGTAGCTTTTGTTTTTGATCTTTAAGCTGATCCTTGACCCCTGTTGTCATGGAACACGGACACTCTCTTATTATTCCACCTCATTTTGATGAGAACAATTATGCTTATTGGAAAGTAAGGATGAAAGCATTCTTGAAATCCATTAATGAGAGAGTCTGGAACTCTGTTGAGTACGGATGGGAGAAGCCCACTACTCCTGTAAGTGAGTGGCAAACTTCTCAAAAGGAGGCAGCTGCTTTCAATAGCAAAGCTATGAATGCTATTTTCAATGTTGTCTCTATGGAAGAATTTAAGAGAATCTCTAATGTTGAGGTTGCTCATACTGCTTGGAATATCCTCCAGACTGTGCATGAAGGCACAAAGGCAGTTAAAATAAATTGCAGCAATTAACTACTAGATTTGAAAGCATTAGAATGAATGATGATGAATCTTTTGATGAGTTCTATGCTAAGCTGAATGATATTGTTAATTCTGCATATAATTTGGGTGAAATCTATGATCAACCTAAAATTGTTAGGAAGATTCTTAGATCTTTAATTGAGGATTTTAGACCCAAAGTGACTGCCATCATTGAAAGCAAGGATGTGGACTCCATCCATGTTGATGAACTTGTAGGATCTCTTCAGTCCTATGAGTTGGACCTACCCAAGACAAACAAATCCAAATCAATGGCTCTTAAGTCTGTTGATGATGTTGAGGATGGTGGATTTGATGATGAACTCTCTGCTACAGAGATTGCCTATCTTGCTAAGAACTTTAGAAACTTTCTTAGGAACAATAACAGAAGGGTAAGAGGCAAGAACACTGCTGTACCTAGAAATTTTAGGAGGAATGATCCCACTAAGGTTAATAACACTGAAAAACCTAAAGAGAAAGTAGGTCAACCTTCTAATAATTTTTTGGGACAACAATGTTATGGATGTTAAGGGTATGGTCATATGAAATCTGAATGTCCTACATACCTGAAGTCTAAAGGTAAAGCTATGGCTATAACCCTTAGTGATGATGAAGTTTCTGACAATGAATCCGCTAGTGATGAGGATGGAAACTTCATTGCTTTAACTGCTACTACTGTAGTTAATGAAAGCACGTCTATTGAAGAGAACCCTTCTGATGGGAAACTCTCTGAAGATGCAGATTTACAGGAAGCCTATAATAAACTTTGCAAAGTTGCTGCAAAGGATGCCATGAATGTTGATTTAGGCTTAAAGAAAATTGCATCTCTTGAACTTGATAAGAAGAATTTTACTTGTGAAATTGTTTGATGCAAATGAGCTTTTGAATAATGTGAAAACTGAGAACATGCTTTTACTTGATAAAGTTAAATGTTTGGAACTTGAATTATCTGTTGCTAGAGAACAACCTAATAGGTCTGCAAGCTCCAAACTTGATCACATGTTGAGTGTTCAAAAGTCTCCTTCTGACAAGACTGGCTTAGGTTTTATGGAAAGCATCTCTGTGCTTGAATCTCATTCCACAAACTTTATTCCCTCTTCTGAACCTCCTAAGAGTGAGATTGTCAAACCTTTGGTGAGTGAACCTACTAAATCTGTAGATGTTACTCCACCTAGGAAGATTAGGGTTGATCTCTAAGAGTCTCGTTATAGAGCTTCTACTTCTACTAAGGGCAAGTTGCATGATAAGCCTGCATGGGTTTATCATTTTTGTGGAAAGTCTGGACACATTCGTCCAAATTGTTTTAAGTTACAAGCTGCAAAGTGAGCAAATAAACCTAAAGTACCTGTGTCCTAAGCACATGATCCTATGGTACTTATTGGTGAATTGGTAAAGGCGTTAAACCTTTATTCCAATCCTGGAGTTGGTCAAAATTCTAATATGAATCATAACTCCAACGCAAGAGTTGCATCTAAAAGGTTTTGGGTGCAAAAGACTCGACATAATTGAGTCTGTTTGACATGGTCCTTGTGCTTCATTGTTCTATCTTTTGTGACCTTTGTTTTAGGATTTGCATTGCATAACATTCGTGCATTTCATTTTAGGATGTTTATTTCCTTTATATAAAAAAAAAAATTGTGCAAATTGTGTTTCTGCTATTTTTCTTGAATTTGAAAACAAGGTTGGTCAATCTAATTTTGCATAACATATTTATGTACCTTGTTTAGCTTTGATGCACTTATTTCTGTTGCAGTTTACTAGCTGAAGTTTTTGTTGTGCATGTTGTGTGGGAAGATGCTATATTTGTTGATCATATGATCTTGATCTTGAAGTCTTATGTCTTTGATTGTCGAACTTGGTCTTATTGAGAAAGGCATAAATAACCATCTCACCACTGTTTACTAGCCAATCATGAACACCTTAGTGTATATCGTAAGATTTGTGCTCGAGAAAGTGTAGCACATGCACAAAAAGAACATAAGGTGTAGCCTCTAAATAAAATTGGTGTGTACATTATTGGGCTATAATAATATCACAATTCAAATAAAATTGGTGTGTACATTATCTTGGCTTTTATTAAGTTTCTAATCAATTAAATTGAATATAAATTTTGAGGCAAATCAAGAAACTTACATGATTGCAAGCTTTTATTCTAGGAGATGTGAGAGTTATATGATGTAACTCTTTAAGTAATAGTCTCTTTCAAATTCATGTGATGAATTTTGTAGAAATTGTGATTGATTACTATGTGCACATCACCTCACATGTTTCTCAAGCTTATGCTAGTTGCACACACTACACAAGTTATTCTCTGCTAAACTGTGTACATGTTATTGTGTGTTTTTTGTTCTGACCAACCAAGTGTGAATATTTCTGGAAATTGATGTAGAACATGTTTGCCTATTTAAATGGTTGAGGGATATTAAGAGAAAATCTTACTTTGAGAGATCTGGGTTAAAAACATGGGTTTTTGGAAAACATTTCATCTCATACTCATGCATTCTTTTCATAAAATCTAATGCTTTGAGGAGTTTTTGAGCTAATATGTTTCGTTTTTCAAAAATTCAATTTTTCCAGAATTTTGATCGATCGAGTCTGTTTTTCGATCGGTCGAAATTGTTTTTAAAATCTCAGAAAAGTTTCTGTGTATTTCGATCGGTCCTCGATTGGTATTGGATTAATCGAAGGATTTTCGACCGATCGAATGTAATTTTCGATCGATCGAAAATCGGGCTGAGTGTTTTTTTAAAAAGGATTATTCTCACGTGTTCTTCACTTTTTCAAAATCTTTTTCAACTCCTTTTTGTCTCTCACCAACCGGTCAACCAGATTTTTGCTGTTTTTGTCGTTTTCCTCCGTTCTTTTTGCATCAATCCTCTCTCCCAAGGCCGATAAGACTCTTTTGCCCTTTCTTTTGTTTTTATTTTCAAGTTTCACGCATTTTTTCATGCATTTTTGGGTTATTTTCAGCATTTAGAGTTTTGGTGATTTTGGAATTGTTTTTGTGTTTCTATCTCAAATTAATCATGGGTTTTTGTGGGGACACTATATACAAGCACTACAAGTGGTTTAATTTGATTACTTTGGTGTTTTGTAGTCAATTTGAAAATCTAGGGTTTGAAATTGATGATTTTGGAGATTTTGTTCAAATTAATATAAATTGATGAAATTGACTTGTTAGATTGATTAATTTGATCATTATATTGAGTTATATGATTGTTGTGTTGATCAATTTATCAATTAATTGTGTTTTGAAAAATTGGGTTTTCAAAATTGGGTATTTTTAATTTAAAACTCATGCTCAAGTCAATTTGTTAATTTGGATTATATTTGAACTTGTCACTGCATTAGTTTATGCATCATTTGCATATTTTATTCATGCATCATATAGAATTGATATTTCTATATTTTTTTTGCTGTGCTAACTTGCAGTCTGCCCTTGGTTTTTGGTTTTGCTCTTCTCTTTCTGTGTCTCTCTTTTCTTTCCTTAGCACCATGCCTAGGAAAACTAGAGCCCATAGGACTTCTGACCCTTCACCTTCCTTTGATAGTGATCGGTTCCCTAGTGAGAAGAACCAAGAGACCTATGAGACCCTGAACCTTAGGCGTCATATTTGGGCTGAGCGTAAGGTCATTCTAGATGAGGTTGATCCTGAGGTGAGATGTAACTTTGAGCGTCGGGGTTGGTTATCTTTGCTTGATTTTGAGCATCCTCCTCCTGCTACCTTGATTAGAGAGTTCTATTAGAACCTCTCTATCCACCTCTATGATAACAACACCTTGGTTAAGGTTTGGTTACGAGGTGTAGAGTATCGCATTACCCCTTCGGTAATGTCTGATGCTCTTGGGGTGCCCATTGTTGATCATCCTGTTTTTCCCTATAAGGAGTCTCCATCTCTAGATGATGTTATGTCATACATCACCGGGTCTTCTATCTGGTGGGGTTCTGATCCTCTGATCACATCTACTGAGCTTTCCGAGCTTCATTATCTTTTTTTTTAGGATAGCATGTCATTCCTTGTGGCCCATTTCTCATCTCCACACCATCCCTTTTGAGCGATGTGTGTTTTTGTATGCACTTGTTACTGATGCTCCTATCAGTTTTCCTCATTTGTTCCTTCGTTCTTTGAACGAGGTACATCGGTCTAGTTCTACGGCTCATACTTTATTCTTTCCTGTTTTTATTCATAGGATTCTCCTTTATCTAGGTTTAGGTGATTTTCCTGCTTCTGAGCCCGTACACGTTATTGCTCCTATAGGTGCTACCTTTTTGAGGCAAAGGGCTGCTCAACTTCGAGCCAGCTCTAAGCGTCCTAGGGTAGAGCCTTCCGGTGTCACTCCACCTCCTTCTTCTTCTACAGATGCTCCTACAGCTGAGACGTCTGCTGATCCTGCTACTGCTGCTGCTGATACTCCTCCACCTTCTCCTTCGGATGTTTCTGATATTCGTCAGACTCTGGACACTGTCATGACCGTTCAGGCGGCTCATGGTCAACTTCTGGTGGATGTTCTTGATGAGCTTCGAGATTTGAGAGTGGATTTGGCGAGCTTTCGTCGTTCTCCTCTGCCACCTCCTTTTGATGATGAGTGAGTGCCCTTTGGCAATTCGTCACAAAAAGGGGGAGTGCATTCTATTGAGGAGTTCATATCTTGTAGAGGAGTTTTTCGTCTTAGGGGAAGTTTTGAGTTTTGTACCTTACTGTGACACTGTTGAGCTTGTGGAGTTATTAGATTGTATCTAGATGCTTCACTTTGTATTTATTTTTTTTGGCTCTTGTTAAGAGATTTTTTTTTATTGAGATACTTTTTTATGTATTTGTTTCTTGTTTCACTATGCTACCTTGCTTATTGATTTATATTTATGATGTTATTCATGATATATGTCTTTATTTTGTGTCATGTGAAATCAAGAAGTTATTTTTATATATTCCTTGTATTTTCCACGCATGCGTTTATGTGTTTGTTAAGTGTTACAGGAATATACAGGTTGATTCAGTCGTGCTGCTGTCTACTTTGCAACTGTTAGATAGTAGTTAGGTTGAATTGTTTAGTGGCTGTTTAATTTTGTAATGGGATGTTTCAATTTGTAAACTTTGAGCTTTTTGTTAAGTCTGTGTTTTGTCACGGATTGCTAAAGGGGGAGTTTGTTAGGTTCTAAGAATTAGAAACTAATGTATTAGAACTTCAATTTGTAATGTTGGCAAACCATGATCAAAACATTATTTAAGTTGTGTGTTAGACTTGCTCAAAGTATGGCTTTTTATGTAAAGTTGGAATCGAGTTAACTGCAGAATTACTGTGCACTTTTTGCCTGACTCGATCGATCGATCGAAAATCGTGCAGAAAATTTTTCTGCAGAATTTTTCCAACTCAGCCCTAGCCTATTTAATGTATAGAATTTTATGTTTTGCCCTAAGTATATAAGGGAAAACCCTAGCCACGTTTTTAGAGTTCTAAATGCTGTGTTTGTGAATCTATTTGTTAGATCTAGAGGTGTTTACCTTCACATACACTTAGGGTTTCCAAACTCAAGATTCATGTCAAGAGGTTGGTAAATCGTACAGTTGCGGAATCAAAAGAGCTTCAAGATATACAAGCAGGTGTTGCTTGTGCTTTGCTGAAGAATTCAAGGAAAGAAGGAGTTCGTGGTCTCGGAGCTGTCACGTGGTCGTGGTAGTAAGTTTCCTACAGGCAGGTAGCAATAGGATGTTAATAGTCTAAGTCTCTATTGTGTAAACTTCGATTCTTTCATAGTGAATTCGTTTTACCTTGAGGATAGCTAGGTTAAATCCTCCCCAGGTTTTTTACCGGTTTGGTTTTCCTAGGTCATCATATCATGTGTTCTTTATTATTCCTCACTTTTACATGATTTGATATATTTGTGTTAACCTAGATCTGTTTAAATTACCTAAGTTAATCACTTGGCTAATTCTCTAGGTTAATCTGTTTGGGTTTAAGGGGTCTAAACGAACTTACAAGTTCAAATGACTTAAAAATGTCAAACTTGACATGCTTGAGGGAATTTTACCGGAAAGATGGTTCATAGAGAAATCAACAGATTCTAATAGTACCATAGTACCTATATTCATAGGTATACTTCCATTCAAGAGATTACATGACAAATTCAATGATTGTAATTCATGAAGACTGGTCACTTCTTTGGGGATCTTTCCTGATAAATTGTTCTTGGAAAAGTCTACTTTTTACCAGTTGGAGAATGGTGTTATACTCTCGAATGCTCCCCTTTATCACTAGCAATGCACTTTCAAGAGAAAGATATTGACCATAACCAGATATATAATGATAAGAATTCAAGTCATTTGAAATATTATTTGTGGCCATGGCTCTAAAATTTTTAAAACATCTAGGTATGCTTCCAAACAACTTATTATGTGAAAGGTCTAATACGTGGAGTGAAGTTAGAGCTGTGGACGACTAAATTTCTCGGTTCGAAATAAGTCAAACAAGTAAAAATAGTTTCACAAATGCGAATTTATATTGAAGAATGAGTGGTACAATTCTTTGTGATTACAAAAGAGTGATCCTCTGATTCGATCTCCTTGAAAGTTTTGTTGATTGGAATTGTGGTGATGTGATTTTGATTCGAACACCAGATATACTTCAATTTGGCTGAAGAATGGATCGAAGATCTTTGAAACAGAATTACAATGAATCTCTGGCTATGAGCTTGTTAGAAATCCTTTGTTCTTCACATTCTTCGTATTCTTCATGTTCTTGGTGCGTTCTTCATCTTTGAAGGTTTGTGGTGAAAGTTCTTCGGTGCTTTAGAGGCTTGAATCCGTAGAGCTTCACTGATTTATGGTTTGTGAGGTTTCTGGAGGCTTTTAAGCTTTATTCCAGTGAACTTGAAGATCTAGGAATATGATTTGGATGATTCCTCTTCGAATGTTCTTCGTATTTGAAGGTTTGTGGTGGAAGTTCTTCGGGGCTTTAGAGGCTTGAATTCATAGAGCTTCGCTAATTTGTGGTTTGTTGAGGTTTCTAGAGGCTTTTGAGCTTGATTCCAATGACCTTTGAGATCTAGGTAGGTAGTTTAGATGATTCTGCTTTGAATGTTCCTTGCATTTGAGTTTGAAGTTCTTGAAGTTCCTGGAGGCTTCAGGGCTTGATTCCAGCAGAGCTTCAATACTTCTGAATCTTCTTTGATGCTGCTTGTGCTCCAAATGGCTTCCTCCTTCAATGTCTTCGCCTCCTAATGTCTTAGGAAGGCTTCTATTTATAGGAGTTTAGAGGTAGGTGAGCGACACGTGGCGGAGCCTGATTGGTAACAAATGTCACAGCCTGATTGGTTCGCTTATGTCATCGCTTACACGTGCTGGACTACTTGTGTCATCACTTACACATGCTGGACTGCTTGTGTCATCGCTTACATGTGCTGATGTGTGATTGGTTTATTTCAATGACACTTGGCAAATTTCTATTGGTTTCTAAGTAGTGATAGCAAAACCTAGCTGCCATACGTGATGCTTTGTAATTAGCTGTATTTTGTGGACTTGGTAGTATGATGTGTCAGCTTGTGATAGGTCGGAAATTTTCCCTCTCTACAAATGCCCCTTCGAGACTTGTTCATGCACACAATTTCGAAGTGTGGTGCGGGAATGAGTTTCGAAAATGAATTTTTACACTTGACTCTTTAAGTGAAGTACTTGAAGGTGGTGAAGCTTTCAGCAGAATGAAGTAATTTTCGGAGAGTAGACCCACCCACATGAAAGGCTTTGATGAGACCGAAAAGGGGTCTGCCTGTATTTGAATGTACTTGCGTGACCGAGCCTTCTCAGCAGAGGTTAAGTTGAAGTAATTTCACAAGAGTGTTCCATGGTACTTGGAGTGGGTTGGTGAGTCTGAAAATTATTTGCAAGAAGTTAGATGTGCTTGCAAGATTGAATTATTTCAGCAGAGGTTAAGTTGAGGTAATTTCAGAAGAGTATTTTGGATCGTTGGTGGCGATCACAGGGTGTAGAAGATGGGGAAGAGGCGAGGATGTTGGCTGGGTACAGCATGCAGAGCTATGGGGCTAGCCTCGCATTTTTAAGAACTCCTGGTGAAGTTATCTCAGAGGAATCTTCTTTGGATTACGGCAAGGACATGTGGGAAAGTGGTTGAATGTGCATGTGTCATTGTATCACTCAGGTTAAGTTGAAGTAATTTCATAAGCATATGATTCTGGGTTGAGGGAGATTGTGAAAAGAAGAAGACGATGAAGATGGAAAGGAGATGGTGACTGTGTGAAACATAAAAAACCATGGAGCTGGCCTTGTACGTCAAGGAATTTCTGGTGTAGGTGTTTGGGGAGTACACTTTGGTATATGGGACCAACTGCATACTGGGTGATGAAGAAGACAGGGATGAAGCAAAGTGAATGAGTGAAACACTTGACACCATAGTGCTAGTCCTGTATGTTGGGGACTCTCTAGTGCAGATGTTTCTAGGGAGTACACCTTGGGATATGGGACCAACTACATGCTAGGCGAGGTCTGACGACAAGTCATCGAATGTGCATGTGTGATGGGACCATGCCGACGGACGTTAAGTTGAAGTGATTTCAGAAGAGTACTTTCTGAAATACTTCAAACGGAATTTAAGTTGGAGTAATTCCAGAAAAGTGTGTTCTGCGGTACTAGCAACGATGACCTTTGGGTCCCACGCTGGTGGGGACATGGAATAAGGCTTTAGCGACCATTTACCGACTCCAAAGGCTGATCTCTGATGAGCTAGTATCTTGGTGGTCATCGTAAGTGCTTGATGGAAGACAATTTGTAGGATACCCCAACACTTTTTACCATCTTCATCTACTGTCACTTGTTGGAAAAGCACAAAAAAATGAAAGATGGAGCTAACTTGTGATTTTGGTCTTAGAAACCAGCCAAGTTGCTGTTTGTTCCGAACCGCTGCTTCTATTGGAAGACCAAGCAATTGGAGAGATACTACGAGAGCCATGAGTGTAGGAACAAGTGTCTCTGCTGGACTTAGATGTCTTGGTCAACCAAATCTAAGGAAGCATGGAAGGTCGATGCAGGCCTTGTTATGAATAATTTTATGAACAAATGTGGTCGTTAAGAGGAGAAACAAAATTTGTTTGGATCTCAAAACTACAATGATGTTGTGAAGAGGATTTCTACTGAGCCATGAGAGGGTTAATTTCAAACTGATTATGAAGCAATGTTGGTCGCTCGGTGTTGAGAATGATGAGGCTATAACGAGAAATGGCTGTGAGAATGAGGGTTTGAAAATTTGAAAGAAGCGAATCTTCATTTCATGATTCAGTGTGTTTTTCTTGATGAGCTTCAATGAATCCGAACCTTTTATTTATAGCGAAGAGACGAAGAATGGTAGATAGGTAGTCAAGAATGGTGGATGAGAAATTTTTGGTGAGAATGGCGGATGAGGAATTTTCGGTGAGAACGGTGGATGAGAATGGTAGGCACCGAATGGGAATGGTAGGTTGGAGACTGGTAGGCATCGAACGGGAGTGGTTGAATTGGTGACCCGAAGTAATTCTCAGTTTAGGATAAACTTGTGAGAGTTCATCTGCTCTTTGAAAGAGAAGTCTTGATGAATTATGGAGGATAACCCTGAAGGAATCTAGACCAAATGGATGAATCTCCAATTTTGATTTTGGGTGCTTAAGTTTCGGACACTGCTAGTACTTCGAAGAAGTGGGTCAGATTGGTGGTTTCCAGGTCCAAAACAAATAAGCGAATTTCAAAATCAAAATCTTTACGAAAATCCGAATAGGACAAGCTTTGCTCGGACATCATGATTCTTGGTCATAGTTCACATTAAAGCCAACAGTTGTAGAATCACACCATTTGAGCAATTTTGGATTCTCAAATGAAGAAATAGACCTCAAAATCAGAATCTATGCGAAAAATTGGGCAAGACAGGTCCTTCTTGAAATTTTTGACTTTTGGTCAAGATTTGTGCAAAAGTCAATCTTTTGGAAATTAGGCTGTTTGCATGATTTTTGAGTTTTGAATGAAGAAACGGATCCCAAAAATGGAATGTATTCGAAAAATTGAGTGGGACAGGTCCGTCTTGAAAATTTTGACTTTTTGGTCAAAGTCAACTATGGTCAAGGCCCTCATAATTTTTTTTTTTCAGGCGGTTCAGTCCGGGTCAGGATCTACAGGTCAAATCGGGTAGGCCTAGAGAAACGGGTCAAACTGGGGTTGTGGGAGATGACATCATCGATGACATCATGGCGCGTGTGCGTGTGTTGGAGATGCGCCGGCGCGTGGAAGCGCATGAGAATCTGAGAGTGGCGCATGGTGGAGCGTGAACTTGATGCTGGGATCTCCGAAACATCTGGTGGCCCGTGGCGGCACATGGCAAGGTTTTTGGAGTTGATTTTCTTGAGATTTGTAGATCAAGGGCCGTAGAATCTAGTGTTGAGGTTAGTTTTCTCAATTGGTGATCCAATTTGCACAAATCTGAAGGAGCAGTCCGCGATCCTCCAAAGGTTTTGGCGGCGCGTGGCTGATGTTTTGGACTTGAAATTTTTGGGTTTTGTCGATCTAAAGCCGTGGAAGACCCTGGTATCGTCTTTTTTCTGAAATTTGGAACATATTTGCACAGATTTGAAGGAGGAGGCCGCGATTTCCGAAGCTTTTGGCCGCGCATGGAGGCGCGTGTTTCCTCCGATGATATTGAGTTTCCTTGGGCTTTGTAGATCTTTGTCCGTTTAAGATCTATGTTGGGTCAGTTTTGTGAAATGATCTTTTGATTGTCACAAATGGGAAGAGAAGACCGTGGGTGACAATTTGTCTAAGATGAATTTTCTTTTCTTTTTGTCAGTGGCTCTGACAACGCAGCGCCTGTGCTTAGACTTGAGGGTCAGAAGGTAGGTGATGAGCTACCGTTTTCTGTATGTCATCTTTCATTTCAAAATACGGTGCAGTCTTCTTTGATTTTGAGTGTATTTGAGTTTGCAAAATCTGACTTTTGAACTTTAGATGTTTTCATATTGGCTGGTTGGTGGAACCATTTGATGGTTTGCGGACTTTCTCCATTTCTCTTGTCTGCTAGTTTTGCAGAAGTTCTCTATATAAAGGCATGCTATTGCCTTTCTTCATCAGGCACATGCTCAACCTTCAGTTTTCTTCTCCTGCTTGATTGATTTTTTTTTTTTTTTGCATGCTATGAGAACTTTTCCCTGACAATTTTTTTTTGTTGCTTGTTTTTGTTTTGCAGCACAGTTTTCTTGATCTTTGGGTTTCAACATCAAACTTTACACTGACGTTCTCATAGAAGTGTTTGCCTTCATTTGGTGGCTTCGTATTTCATTGATAGCAACGTTTTTGCAATGACGTATACCTTCATGTTACTGCATTATTTCTTTCTGCAACAACAATCTTTTAGTGGTACTCGTCTTTGTAATGACATTTCCATAAGGATATTCAACTGCGCAACAATGCTATCGCCAGTACTTGTCTTTGAAGTAGTATTGGCCCTGGTATTGGCAACGAAGCAATACTAGCACTAGTCCTTACTGGCACATATTTTTGCAGTGCAACCACGCCAATTGTTCTTATCATGAAGCTGTACAAAGTTTGCATTTGCATCAAAGCTACATCCATATTTTCCTCTGCATCGAAGTCACGTCACCACTTATCTTTGTCATGGAGCCACGTCAACACTTCATTTGCGCTAAAGCCATGCCAATATTCTTTTTTGCCATGACATCACGTCAACACTTTATCTGCACTGAAGTCGCACCAACATTGGCCTTTAAAGTTGTATTAGTGCCAATTTTTAGAGGCAACAAAGTTCAAACATTGAAGGTACATAGTACTATCGCCAGACATCAAGATTTTAGAGATGCCAACAAGACTTTGAAGATGCAAGGAGATGCCAACAAAACCTTGAAGTTTCAAGATGCTACCATCAAGACTTTGAGGATGCAAAGAGATGCCGTTAAAATTTTGACATTGTACAAATATGTCCTTAGAGAAGAGATGACGCAACACCAACTTCAGATGCTAGAGGAAGGTGACATTGTCCGAATTTCAAAGACATGATGTGAAACAGCTTTACTCAGAAGGGAGATGATGTGGTTTAAATTTCAGAGTCGTGAAGTGGCACAACTTAAAAGAGAGGCGATGTAGCTTATACTTGCAATGTACAAGAAGATGCCCCCAAGAGATAAGTGATGCAAAGCATACTTTAGAGATGTGGGAGGATGTCCATAGAAGAGGGGCAATGCCATGCAAACTTCATTCCCAATTCTTCGCAGCTGTCATTTTCTACCACAATGATCTTCGGGCATCATGTAGTGAGCAATTCACTGATCTTAACCAATGCCCACCAATCAAAGGGATCTCAAAAGCATATTGATGACCACTGGGAAAACTCCTCAAGCTAGACTGGCAATCCTTCTTCTTTACATGTGACTGAACTTAGTGAAAAGTACTAAGCTACCTACGTACCTCAGAAAGGGATCAAGTCATTACGTAGTTCAAAAGATTTTTTTTTTTTGATGATTTTTTTTTTTGTTTTTTTGTTATATCTTTTTTTTTTTTTTTTTTTTTTTTTTTTTTGCAAAAAAGGGGGCTTAGTGTGTAATAGTGGGTATCACCACTAATCAAACCCGAGACCTCGGCCTCAAGGGCGACATGGGCATCCAACCACTACGCCACACTAGCAATTGGTGACATAGAGTGGGATTAATTTCTCCTTATTGGTACGCTTTCAAAGGCAATGGGAAGACATCATGTACCCTTGCAGCGTTGCAGTGGGTAGTTTAAGCTCTTACCAAGGAGCAATCCTCGGTTTTTCAAGTGTAGAAGTGTTTAAGGAACTTCCCATTGATGGGGCTGATCCTTATGCCATCATTGTTAATCAATTTGTAAACTTCATTGATGTTTGCCCCTTGCCTGAGAGTTGGAAGTACATCACAAGCAACGGTCACATGGTTTGACCCAACAACTTCATCAAAGCCTAGATCAATCTTATTTTCTTTGGCGAGCTTCATGATTTGTTCATTGAAGACGAAGCATTTTTGAATTGGGTGGCCAATGATGCGATGATATTTGCAATAGTTAGGGTCATCAACTTTCCCCATGTCTTCTAGTCGCTTGCATTTTGGCAATTTAATTAGCTTCAATTGCAATAATTGTTCTAAGACGTTTGGCACATCTTCATCGGGGAACGGATATACTTTTTGATCACGTTCCTTAAAAGTTAGACGACGCACCTCGTTCTTTTGCCATCCTTTAAGCCGTTTTTCATTTGCATTTGCTCCTCTTCTTGGAACCTTGACTTCGACAGTGTTAACAGCTATTGGGTCTTTGAGGCTGACTTTTGCATTCCTATCATTCTTCCTTATTTCCTTTCTGCTTTCCTCAAGTATGGGAGGGTTTGTATTTCCATGGCTAGCAATGCTGAACTCCATGTCATGCGCACGAGTTGCTAACTCTTCAAATGTTTGAGGCTTTATCCCTTGAAGGATGTAAAGAAGTCCCCAATGCATGCCTTGGATGCACATTTCTACAGCAGATATTTCAGAAAGTCTATCCTTGCAATCTAGACTCAAAGAACGCCACCGATTGATGTAATCAACGACGGGCTCATCCTTCCATTGCTTGGTATTAGTTAGCTCCATCATGCTCACCGTGCGACGCATGCTATAGAACCGGTCAAGAAATTCTCTTTCAAGTTGCTCCCAATTGTCGATTGACTCGGGTATTAAGTCTGTGTACCAATCAAAGGCATTCCTTTTGAGTGAACGGACAAATTGCTTTACAAGGAGACCTCCTTGAGTCCCTGCATTCTCACAAGTTTCCACAAAGTGAGCAATGTGTTGCTTAGGATTTCCATTGCCATCAAACTGTAAGAACTTGGGGGGTTGATACCCATTTGGCATTCTCATACTGTTAATGTGCTTAGTGTAGGGTTTCGAATATGTGAGAGAACTTGTAGAAGAACCTCCATATTGTGTTCGGATGGTATTTGTTATCATGTCTTGTAATTGTTGGACTAACAACGAAGCAACCAAAGTAGATTGTTCTTGTCGAGGAGTGTTTTCAATTTCTCTCCCTTCGTCATCCTTTGCAGATGTGAATTTATGACCATGGCTTGATTCACCAAGATCTTGTACTTCAAGTTTGTTCATTAGAGTTGCAATTTGGAGGTCCTTATCTTCAAGTGCTTGTGTGAGAAGGACGACACTTTGCTCCATTACGGCCATCTTTTCTTCCATGGTAGAGGTGTTAGTCGTCATGACCGATACAACTTCCCAAGGTGATGGAGAAGGAAATGAATTGATGTGAGTAAGTGAAATCTCATCTTTTGGGTTCCCTTTAATAGGAGAGAAATCATGTGACCAACTTCTTGTGAAGGAAGAAGGGGATTTGCCCCTATACTTGAGGTGTTCCAAGGTGGAGATGTCTTTGTTGATGACCTTGTTTCTTGTAAGAGTGTCCAAGGAGATGATTGTCTGGACCTTGGCTTCCTTGGTTGATTGAGATTGAAGTTGATTGTTTGCTTTGGTTTGGCTACAATTGATTACACCAATGCAGTTATTGGTGGTAGCCATACCAAGTTTAGTTGAAGTAGCTATTATTAAAGCTTGAATGTTCTTGCTAGTGGCCATTGAAGTTGGTAGCAAGATGATGAAGATTTCTTTCTTTAAAGGAGAATGAGATGAGAGGCAGAGATGTCCCACTGGGCGTGTCAGAATATGTGGACGACTAAATTTATCGGTTCAAAATAAGTCAAACAAGTAAAAATAGTTTCACAAATGCGAATTTATATTGTTAAATGTGTGGTACAATTCTCTGTGATTACAAAAGAGTGATCCTCTAATTCGATCTCCTTGAAAGTTTTGTTGATTGGAATTGTGGTGATGTGATTTTGATTCGAACACCAGATATACTTCAATTTGGCTGAAGAATGGATCGAAGATCTTCGAAACAGAATTACAATGAATCTTTGGCTATGAGCTTGTTAGAAATCCTTTGTTCTTCACGTTCTTCGTATTCTTCGTGTTCTTGGTGCGTTCTTCTTCTTCGAAGGTTTGTGGTGAAAGTTCTTCGGTGCTTTAAAGGCTTGAATCCGTAGAGCTTCACTGATTTATGGTTTGTGAGGTTTCTGGAGGCTTTTGAGCTTGATTCCAGTGAACTTGAAGATCTAGGAATATGATTTGGATGATTCCTCTTCGAATGTTCTTCGTATTTGAAGGTTTGTGGTGGAAGTTCTTCGGGGATTTAGAGGCTTGAATCCGTAGAGCTTCGCTGATTTGTGGTTTATTGAGGTTTCTGGAGGCTTTTAAGCTTGATTCCAGTGACCTTTGAGATCTAGGTAAATAGTTTAGATGATTCTGCTTTAAATGTTCCTTGCATTTGAGTTTGAAGTTCTTGAAGTTCCTGGAGGCTTCAGGGCTTGATTCTGTTAGGATATGTGCCCTTAAATCCTATTGTATGATGCTATGTATGATATTATGTATGACATTATGTGAGAAATCATGTATGACTTAATATTGTGTTTAATAAAGTTGTTTTATTCTTATCTAAAATAATGGTAACATGAATATTCGGACATTATCAAATCGTCCATGAGATGCATAGTATGTGATTTATGTGATTTAGTCACAGAAGATATAGATCACAAGTTCTTTGTAAACTCAGAATTTTGGTTCGTAGTCGGTGATGAAATTGGGCATTTCATCTGCGAAGACTATAACATATTAACTACGATGATTTGTCTTGATCATGGAAGTGGTGACTTCTAGTTAATATGTTGATATGTTTTAAGAGTTAAGACATATTGAATAGGACTGCTGTGAGATTTATTATTCTCCTAACGACTGTCAATTGAATCATAAATCTCACGACTTGTATTCATATGAACTCTTAATCCTGAGAGAATAATGGACCTGATCATGAAATGTAGGTTGCTTTGATATATCAGGAGTGAGATCTAAAGTAATGGTCAAAACCTTAGTATGTTGGGCAGCCACACTTAGTGTTAATGGAACATGTATTCTCAAGATGGAATTCATAGTCTCTTAACGGAGATATAAAATATTCCCTTGAGATAAGTTTAATGGGTACAGTTATTCAAAGAGTTAGGCCTAACCACTTTAGTAAGACTAAAGTATATATTTATGAAATTGGATTTCATAAATATATGATGAATAACTCAAAATGATTAAACCGGGTACTCGAGGATTAAGATGTAGTAATTTACAAAGTGGCAGTCTATATTCATGACTTTGTGTTACTACGAATATTTTATGAAGGGGTTGCATGTATAATAAAGTCTTGGGATATAATTTATTAATGAGGCCTAGAGTGCAATTATATTTATATAGTGGTATTAAATATAATTAATGGTAACTTTGGACTTGTCAAGAGTTGACAGAAAAGCCCAAGGCCCATTGGAGCTAGTGTCTTATTTGTTTCCTTTTGGTCCCACTCCAAGCCATACACTAAAGCCCAATTGGGAAGGCCCAAAAGGCTAGCCCAATTAGATAATCAGTTATGTGGAGAGAAACATACAGAATTTTATATAGATTAAAATGGTTTGTATGTTTTATCATAATTATGGTAATGAAATAAGGAAGAGAGACACTCTTTCATATTCTCTCTAGAAAACGTAGAACTGATTGAGAGACCACACATCTTGGGCATCAAGTGGAATTGGAGTAAAGATTGAAAGTCTTCCCGAGTACTTCTTCATTCGGTTTTGAATTTCACCGCATCAAGGTACACTCTCTTGTTCTTATATTCTGAAACTTACATAGTGCACGTTATCGATTGCGAATGAAGTAGATCCGTTTATTTTCCGCTGGGTATGTTTTGTATTCGATGCAAACATGTATTTTTCTCAACAGATTCCAGCAAAGCTTCAATACTTCTGAATCTTCTTTGATGTTGCTTGTGCTCTAGATAGCTTCCTCCTTTAATGTCTTCGCCTCCTGATGTCTTAGGAAGGCTTCTATTTATAGGAGTTTAGAGGTAGGTGAGCGACACGTGGCGGAGTCTGATTGGTGGCACATGTCACAGCCTGATTGGTTCGCTTGTGTCATCGCTTACACGTGCTGGACTGCTTGTGTCATCGCTTACATGTGCTGATGTGTGATTGGTTTATTTCAATGACACTTGGCAAATTTCTATTGGTTTCTAAGTAGTGATAGCAAAACCTAGCTGCCATACGTGATGCTTTGTAATTAGCTGTATTTTGTGGACTTGGTAGTATGATGTGTCAGCTTGTGATAGGTCGGGAATTTTCCCTCTCTACAAGAGCACAGAGTTCTTTTGGTATGTAACCATGGAAATAGTTTGAGTGAAGGCTAAGACCATCAAGCTTGTACATCTATGCCCAATCCATAAAGGTATGTTTCTAGTAAACCTATTTTCAGTAACATCTATAATTACCAACTCTTCACAATTTTTCAAAGATGATGTTAATTTTCCAGAGAATTTGTTGTTGTATAGGTGCAAAGAATGAAGATTAGTCAAAGATCCACCAAGTTGTTCCAATTCATCAAACAATCGGGTATTATTCTTGATAAAAGATTTTTTTTTCAAGATTGAGATGTCCTATGTTTTTTGTCTCATTCACTCTAAAACAAAAAAAAAAAGTGAGAAATAGATCTGGAGAATGAATTGTTAGAAAGATCTAGCACATACACATTAGAGGATAGACAAGGTTGTTAGTTTGTTTAGACCTCTTAAACCCAAACAGATTAACCTAGAGAATTAGCCAAGTGATTAACTTAGGTAATTTAAACAAATCTAGGTTAACACAAATATATCAAATCATGTAAAAGTGCGGAATAATAAAGAACACATGATATGATGACCTAGGAAACCACACCGGTAAAAACCTGGGGAGGATTTAACCTAGCTATCCTTAAGGTAAAACCGAATTCACTATGAAAGAATCGAAGTTTACACAATAGAGACTTAGACCACTAACATCCTATTGCTACCCAGTGTAGGAAACTTACTACCACGACCACGTGACAGCTCCGAGATCACGGATTCCTTCTTTCCTTGAATTCTTTAGCAAAGCACAAGCAACACCTGCTTGTATATCTTGAAGCTCTTTTGATTCTACAACTGTATGATTTACCAATCTCTTGACATGAATCTTGAGTTTGGAAACCCTAAGTGTATGTGAAGGCAAACACCTCTAGATCTAACAAATAGATTCACAAACACAGCATTCAGAACTCTAAAAACGTGGCTAGGGTTTTCCCTTATATACTTAAGGCAAAACATAAAACTCTATACATTAAATGGGCTAGGGCTGAGTTGGAAAAATTCTGCAGAAAAACGTTCTGCACGATTTTCGATCGATCGAGTCCGGCAGAAAGTGCATAGTAATTCTGCAGTCAACTCAATTCCAACTTTACATAAAAAACCATACTTTGAGCAAGTCTAACACACAACTTAAAGAATGTTTTAATCATGGTTTGCCAACATTACAAATTGAAGTTCTAATACATTAGTTCCTAATTCTTAGAACCTAACAAAGGTAATGGACCTTTGAAATGGTTTGAACTTAAATCAATCACTGAAGCAGACAAAATCACGGGATTGTTTGGAATTTCTCCATTGATTAGATTGTGGGAGAGATTTAGATATTGGAATTGTGAAGACAATTTCCAAAATGAAGGAGGAGCCATATCTGAAATCAAAGTGGAAGAAATGTCTAAAAACTGCATACGCCTTTGTGAACAAAGCCATAGGGGAAATTTTGGCCCTAAATCCAATTTTGACTTGCTTTTAAAGTCAGCTAGTTTCCTGCAGCAGAAAGTGTCCTCAAACTGGTTAAATTAGCAAAATGAACTTCAGACACAGCACCTTTCAACTTATTAGAATAAATATTAAAGTCTCAAGTTTGGAAATCTGTCCAAAACTTTGAGGAATTGTTCCGTTGAATTGATTGTATGAAAAATCTAGGTATGTCAAAGATGAAAGATTTGCTAAAGACACTGGAATTGGACCCGAAATTAAATTATTCTCAAAAGAAAGTTCGACTAGATTTTTAAGTACCCCAAGTTCATCCGTCAAACGACCATGAAGTTGAGAATAACCTAAGTATAAGATCTCTAGTCTATCTAAAAGACACCTTAATAAACTTTCTAAGATTTCAGATATCTCTTGACTCCATTTGTTGGATGACAATCTGATTTCCCTTAAGTTACAAAGATTACCCAACGATCTTGGCAACTTTCCTCTAAGGTTATTGTATGTCAAGTCAATACTAATGGCAGATGTTAGGTTTCCAATGGCACTGGAGATTGTACCCTGCAAATTATTGTAGCCAAGGTTGAGAAACTCAAGATGACTAAAACTATACAATCAATTGGGAATTGAAGAGTTGAAATTGTTGAAAGATAGATCGAGGTGACTAAGAGAAGTCATGTTTTGGAGATCAACGGGGATTGGACCTTGAAAGTAATTGTAAGATAGATCAAGAGAAACAAGATTACGAAGACCAAAGATCCATGATAGGTTCAAAGTGTTTTCAAAATAGTTCCATGAAAGATCAAGGCTTACTAGAGATGAAAAGTTAACACTGGGCGTCGGTGGAATGGAATGAAGTTGGCAATGTGACGACCGCAACTCAAACAAGGAAGGGAGTGTCTTTGTGAGTTGTAGCCAATCAAAGGCTTTGCTAAGATTTACATGACTCATATCGAGATGTTGTAGCAAAGGAAGACCAGAGAGCCATTCAAGGTTATTCGCATATAAACCATAACATTTGAGATTGAGAAAGTGCAAATTGGAGAGATTTCCTAGTTGATGAGGTATGAGACCCACAAATCCCGCATTAGAGAGATTAAGATGGGTTAAACTGCTCATTAAACTGAGAAATGAGGGAATAGGAGTTGAAGATAAATTATTGAAGCTGAGGTCAAAGTAATTCAAATGCTTCAAATCAAGCAGAGAAGGATTTAGCTTACCCCCGAACATTGACCACTCATAGGTTTCATATAGTTCTTCAGTTGCAGAATCACCCAAAGGATAAAAGCTCCTGAGATGGAGTTCATGGACGTGAGCAATGAGGTTGTGACAGACAACACCCACCCATTGACAACAATCCCCATCAACAGTCCAAAAGGAGAGCTAGTTTGAAGGAACAATAAGATGTTGCTTGAAGTTAAGAAGAGCCTGTCGCTCGGTATCGATGAAATGAAGGTCAGAAAGTCTGATGCAGAAGAAAAAGAAGAAGTTAGGAAGAAAGAGAAAGGCAAGGAAAAGGAAAAGGAATGAAACGGGTCTAAAGGAAACCTCCATTTTGAGATGAGATGAGATAATTAGAATTAGAAGTAGATAGTTGTGAATTCAACAATAATACTTATTGGTGGGTAATTTATAGGAGAGTGATGATGAGGAGGGTCTAGTGCAAATCAGTTTCTTTCATCTCTCTCTCTCTCTCTCTCTCTCTCTCTCTCTCTCTCTCTCTCTCTCTCTCTCTCTCTGTGTGTTTGCTTTTGTTTTGTTTTGTTTTACGCTTAAAATTCTGCACATCATTATCTCCAACCAGGTCTATGACTAGTCATAGTCGAGCATTGACTGACTTTTTTAAGTACTAATAAGTAGTAGGACCCTCCATTTTTATGTTGATATGGAGTCATTACTCGTAGCTTTTATAAAAATTAATTAAATTGAGTTTTTTTTTTTTTTTTGGGTATAGAAAAAAAAATTGAGAAACTTTTGTTTTTTTATAAAATATATTGAGATTTGAGAAACACATGCTAAATTGCATATTGAAATGATAAGTTAGTCGGGAGTTTAACTAGATTTTACAATTTTTTGGGCAAAAAATAAATATTTATTATTATTACAAATAATGGAAAAATCTTATGGGGGAATAGCCTCTCTTTATAAACATTATTTTAAGCATTAAAATATCACATTTTGCACTAAAATTGATTATATCACATTTTGCATTGAAATGGCTTTGAAAACACAACTTTAGTATAAAACACATTTTACACTAAAATTGCACATTTTGAAGTTTTGATACAAAACATGGTTTTTTTTTTAAGAGACTATTTTTCTAAAAAAAAATTTCACATAAAATAATATTATTTTTTCAAAAATCCCTAGATTTTATTTTAAAATTGTTGCAAAAAAAAAAAGGGAGTATAAAAGGTTTAACAAAATATTACTTACTAGTGTATTCTCAAAATGTATAGTTATATTATGCAAAATTCGAGCATAATGAACTTAGCTCGAAATGGAAAGGGCACAATAACAATCTTATCATCGAGAAAACCAACAGAATAATTATGAATATGCAAGTGTTTAAATCTTAAAATTTTTGGGACATTAATTTCTAATGATGCATAAAAAATAGAAATATTCCTTATCAATTACCATCTCCAATGTTTTTGAAATCTTTCTCTAGACAAAAGTTTGTTTGAGATGCAATTTTTTACTCGCACCAAATATATTTCCATTAATGCTTTATTATAAATATGATTATTATTATTATTATTATTATTATTATTATTATTATTATTATTATTATTATTATTATTATTATTATTATTTTTGATAGGTCAAAGACTTTAATTATTTTAATTAAAATTCAATTGATGAATTTTTAAGTATAAATACAGTACAGATTGTGAATTTCAATTAACTAAATTGGTAAAATTTCTTGTTATTTCTTGTTGTTGAATAAGAGATTTGGGGTTTAAACCTCGCTTACACCAAAAACCAATGTGTATCTTGGCCTATTGATAAAGAATAATTATCATAGAATGAATACTACAGATTGAAATTCAATTTCGTGTGTGTCTATATATATATATATATTATGATGAAGCCATGACAAAGTGATCCTCTCTAGAGTAAGGAAATGTAAATGTTCAGGAAATCTACAATTGATAATATATATAAAACTGAAGTTGTTTGAATTTTGGCTAATCACATAAGATCATGCTAAATAAGCTTTTGAGACTTCAATTTATAATATAGATAATTATCATGCAACATATACAATAGATTTTCAATTTACTTCCTTCTAGATGCCTAGAAATTTTATATTGTTCTAATTAATCTGAATTGTTTCAAATGTCATTTTTCTGGAACTTTATAGTTGATTGATGACACGTTTTCTATATTTCCATCTCAATGCTTTCCGGGAAATGTTCTTCTTAAAGAATTGGACAAAGAGTTGTGCTTGATGGTTTAGGACATGTATATATTTAAAATCATTTAAAATCCAAACGATATGAAAGAGTCCTCCAACTTGCAAAACGTAATAGAGACAATTGGTCTTATAGTAATTACAAAATTTATGACTCTTTTTTATTTGCAAAAGAAAGTATAAGGTTAAAAAAAATATCCAAAACTTTGAGTTTCCATTTGAAAACCCAAATTAGACTGGTTCCTAACCATAATGTGGCTACTATCTTGCCACCATTGTGACCAAGATCAAAATACAAAACGATATTTCTGAATTCGTGATTATTCAAATAGTGGTAAATTCATTTTACTACTTTTTTATTTTAGGAAATTATAAATTTATAATTCAAAGACTTTGAACCTCTAAGTTTTGAAGAGAGAGTTTTGGAGACTTCATTTTTATTGTCCAGAGTCTTTGGATTCAAAGTAATCCATACATTGGGCAGAACTTTTCAATTTAGAAAATTGTTTCTTTAGTACCTAATTTTCCACACTAACAATAGCATTTTTGTCTGTCTAGATTTTTCTAGAAAGTGCCTTTCAAGAAAATTAAAGCTTGATTATGAGGCCTTAGAATCTTGAAAACAAAAAATAGGAGACATCAAAATCTAATATCGTGTAAACTGGGTTTTCTTTGTTGACAGCTTGAAATTTTGGTAAGGTATGAGTCCCTAAGTAAGATAATAATAATAAAAAAAAAGTCAAGCTAAAATAGTTTAGTGTCAAATTGTCAATTAGTTTATGCATGGAGTATCTATGATTTTTTTTACTTAAGTTGTTTTGGTTTAAACCGATTTGGCAATGAGGTTATGGCAGGCAACATCCTCCCATAGACAACAATCCCCATGGGCAGTCCAAGAGGCGAGCCGGTTAGAAAGATCAATAAGGTCTTGCTTGAAGTTGAGAAGAGCACGTAGCTTGGTATCGATGCAATGAACCTCAAAAAGTCCGGTGCAGAAGAAGAAGTAGTTAGGAAAAAGAGAAAGGCAAGGAAAAGGAATGAAATGGGTCTTAAAGAACCCTTCATCATCAGATTATTATTATATTATTAGCTGCAAGTGCAAGGCTTACTCATTAAAAATTACACTAAACATTGGATGCTAATTTATAGGAGATTGATGACAGTCTTGTGCGGATCAGTTTTTTATTTATTTTTAACCCTTGGGATTCACGTGATGATGAATAAATCAATAAAATATAAAAGTATAGCATGTTTAACATAAAATAAATAATAAAAAAGTGAGTCTCCTAAAGTCTTCCACTCTAAAAAGTTGTGTGTCTTTCATTTTTCTATAAAATAAAAGTTTATTATTTCCTTTTGTCAAAAAAAAAAAAAGAAAAAGAAAAAGAAAAAGAAAATTTATTGTTTGGCATTGTCTAACACAATTGATGGGGAGTATGCTCGATAAAATAAGAAGGATGTTAGTTTCAATCCCTCATTTTTCCTTCCTTGAGGCCAAACATTTTTTATAATTTTTTTCATTAAAAATAAAATAAAACAAAAGGCTTGTCTTCCACTAAAAAAGTAAAAAACAATAATAATTTTGTCTTATCAAAAGCATTCAAAATTTCTAATCAATTCATGATTCATGTTCATAGAATTTAGCCTACAAAAGCAACTACAATCATCTTTCTCACAAGTCACAAAACATAAACCCTTTTGCATAGTCTTCCACTACCAAAAAGAAGAAGAAGAAGAAGAAGAAGAAGAAGAAGAAGTCTTCCACTATAAAAAGCAAGTCTTTCATTTTTGAACACATTAATTGCATGAGGAATATTATAAACACAGCAGTTTTTACAATAGTTGATTAGACAAAATTTTCTCGATCCTTATCTGAGCATGTCATCAATATCGTGTTTTCAATTATCAAATTGTTAATAATAATTTGTCTTTATGGTAGATGTGATTTTTTTTTTTTTAAGAATTTGAGTAACACAACTGATTAGGGAGAATCCTTCATAAAACTAAGTCATTAGTTTGAATCTCTCATTTCTTTGGAAAATGAGAGATTAATTGATGGTTTATTTATTCCTTTGTTTTTTAACGGATTAATTGATGACTCTTGTGTCTACACACACACACACACACACACACACACACACACACACACACACACACACATGTATATATTTTAAAAGGAGTCCTCTAGTTAGCATAATGTTAATAGAGACAACTAGTCTCATAGTAATATGAAAGGAAGTACTAAATTTGCTATCAAAGTTTCTCTCCTCTCTTCCCCCTAATTCGGTACCGCCAATGCCAAAATTTTGTGGAATTTAGCACTTAGGGCAGCGAATTCTCCCAAGTCTCTTCTCAATTACCTAAATCAGTTGACACAATCATCAACATAACACCTATAAACACAAATGTTAATAATATTTAGTTGAAAGACTCATATATAAAATTTGAAGAAAAATAACCAAAACTTTGAGTCTCTTATTCGAAAACCCAATTTAGATTAATTGCCTTCTAACCATAATGGGGCTGCTACGTTGCCACCATTGTGATCAAAATCAAAATACAAAACGATAATTCTAAACTCCAAATTATTCAAATAATGATAATTCAATTTATATATATATATAGATGTTTTTTTTTTTTTTGAAAAATTACAAATTTATAATCCAAAGACTTTGAACATCTAAAGTCTTAAAAGAGAGTTTTGGAGACTTCATTTTTTTTTTTTCCGAAGTCTTTAAGTCTCCTTTACATTGGACAAAACTTTCCACACATTAGTGTCTAGTTTTCTCCACTATATAGTTTTTCCAAGAAAATGTAGTTTTAGTAAAGTAAAGCTCATGGGTCCTCAAAGTCGTGTCCACTACCTAGTTTTTCCAAGAAAGTGTAAACTTTGCACACATTATAGACTTATCTACTATCTAGTTTTCTCCAAGAAAGTGTAGTTCTAGTAAAGTAAAGCTCATGGGTCCCCAAAATCATGTCCACCATCTAGTTTTTCCAAGAAAGTGTAAACTTTCTACTCGTTATAGTGTCTAGTTTTCTCCAAGAAAGTATAATTTTAGTAGAGTAAAGCTCATGGGTCCCCCAAATCTTGTCCACCTAATTTTCCACACGTTAGTGAAAGTGTAATTCTAGTAACACTAACGTTTTCTTTTTTTGATAAATAGTAACACTAATGTTGAATACATTCAATAGTATTTTTCTCCATCTAGTTTTTTAGTTAATATAACTTATTGTAAGAAGTTTAGACCCCTTAAACCCAAACAGATTAACCTAGATATTTAGCCAAGTGATTAACTTAGGTAAATTAAGCAATTCTAGGTTAACACAAATATATCATATCATGCAAAGTGCGAAAAATAAAGAACACATGATATGATAACCCAGGAAAACCAAACCGGTAAAAAACCTGGGGAGGATTTAACCTAGCTATCCTCAAGGTAAAATAGAATTCACTATAAAAGAATTGAAGTTTACACAATAGCAACTTAGACCACTAACATCTTATTGCTACCTCGGGTAGGAAACTTACTACCACGATCACGTGACAGCTCCGAGTCCACGAATTACTTCTTTCCTCGAATTTACAGCATGCACAAGCACTCCTACTTGTATATCTTTAAGTTCTTGTATCTACAACTGAATGATCACCAAGCTCTTGACATCAATCTTGAGTTTGGAAACCCTAAGTGAATGTGAAGGCAAACACCTCTAGATCTCACAAAAAGATTCACACACACAATATTCAGAACTCTAAAAATGTGGCTAGGGTTTTCCCTTTTATACTTAGGGTAAAACATAAAACCCTACACATCAAACGGGCTTGGGCTGAGTTGGAAATTCTGCAGAAAAAACAATCTGCATGACTTTCGATCGGTCGAGTCTAATTCTTGATCGATCAAGCCTAGCAGATTTGCACAATGACTTCTGCAGTAACTCGATTCAAACTTTACATAAACAGCACATACTTTGAGCAAGTCTAAACAAGACTAAAACTGTTTTAATCATGGTTTGTCAACCTTACAAAATGAAGTTCTAATACATTAGTTCCTAATTCCTTAGAACTTAACAAACTTCCTCTTTGGCAGTCCGTGACAAAACACAAACTTAACAAAATGCTCAAAGTTTACAAAATAAGCAGCCCATTACAAAACAAAAGCCCAACTAAACAAATTCAACCTAACTACTATCTAATAGTTGCAAGAGTAGACAGCAGTACGACTGAATCAACCTTTATATTCATATAACACTTAACAAACACATAAACGCATGTGTGGAAAATACAAGTAACATAGAAAATAACTTCTTGATTTTGCATAACACAAAATAAAGACATATATCATGAATAACATCATAAATATAAATCAATAAGTAATGTAGCACAGTGGAACAAGAAACATATACAAAAAAAAATGTATCACATATAACTCCCCCTATCATGAGCCAAAAAAGATAAATACACAATGAAGCACCTAGATACAATCTTAGAGTTCCACAGCTCCACAATATCACAACAATAAACAAAATCTCCCCTTAAGACAAAAACTCCTTTACTACAAAGTACGATCTCCACTACACAATGTACTTCCCCTTTTTGTGATGAATTGCCAAAGGGTACTCACTTATCACCAAAAGAAGGTGGCAGAGAAGAACGTCGAAAACTCTCCAAATCTGCCCGCAATGCTCTAATCTCATCAAGCATATCCACTAGAAGTTGACCATGAGCCACTTGGACAGTCATGACAGTGTCTAACATCCGACGAATGTTTAAATCATCTGTAGGTGAAGGTGGAGGAACAGCAGCAGTAGCAACAAGATCAACAAACGTCTCTGCCATAGGAGCACCTGTAGAAGAGGAAGGAGGAGGAGTGACACCAGAAGGCTTTACCCTATGACGCTTAGATCTAGCTTGAAGCTGAGCAACCCTTTGCCTAAGAAAGGTGGCATCTATGGGAGCAATGATATGAATGGGCTCAGAAGCAGGGAAATCACCTAACCCTAAATGAAGAAGAATCCTATGAATAAAAACAGGAAAGAACAAAGCATAAGCAGTAGAACTACTCCTATACCACAAGGAATGACAAGCAATCCAAAAGAAAAGATAGTGGATCTCAGAAAGCTCAACAAACGTGATCTGAGGATCAGAACCCCACTAGATAGAAAACCAAGTGATGTACAACATAACGTCATCAAGGGGAGGAAACTCATCGTAAGGATAGACAGGATGAGAAACCACGGGTACCCCAAGAACATCAGACACTATCGAAGGAGTAATGCGATACTCTACACCTCGTATCCAACTCTTTACTAAAGTGTTGGAATCATAGACATGGATAGAGAGGTTCGAGTAGAACTCTCTAATCAGGGTAGACGGAGGCGGATGATCTATGTCTAACAAAGGTAACCAACCCCGACGCTAAAAGTTACGCCTCGTTCCATTATCTAACTCATCTAATAGAACCCTACACTCACCCCAAATGTTCCGTCTAAGGTTAAGAGTCTCATAGGTCTCTTAATGCTTCTCACTCAGAAACCTATCACTATCGAAGGATGGGGAAGAGGTAGATTTTCTATGAGCTCTAGTTTTCCTAGGCATGATGCTACAGACCAGATAAAGAGACACAGAAGGAAAAGAGACAAAAGAAAAACCAATGGCAGATTGCAAGATTAGCACCAAAAAAACAATATAGAAATAACAATTCTATATGATGCATGAACAAAATATCCAAATGATGTATGGTCTAATGCAATGAAAACAGTTCAATTATGTTCCAAACTCACAAAATTGGCATGAGCAATAAGTTTATATAAAAAATTCCCAGATTTGAAAAACCCAATTTCACAAAACCCAACAAATTGATCAATTGATCATCACACAAGAAAGAAATCACAATCTAATGATCAAATGATGCTATTTAAGAAGCCAATTTTATCAATTTAAGACAAATTGAACAAAAACCCCAAATTCGGCAATTTCAAGCCCTAGAATTTTCAATTTCTCACAAATCATCAAATTGATCAAATTAAACAATATGGATAAGTTGTATATAGTGTCCCAACAAAAACCCAAAGTTCAATTCGCAAAGAAAAAACTTGTAACGTCAAAAATTCCAAATTTACATAGGTTCAAAAATTTCAAAGAAAATGCATGATTAAATGCATGTAAAATGAAAATAAATGCAAAAGGAAGGGTAAAATAGTCTTACCGGCCCTAGAGGAGAGAAAAAATGCAAAAGATTCGGAGGAAAACGACAAAAAATCCTTGTTGGAGCCTTGACTGGTTGGTGAGAGAGAAAAGGAAGTTTGAAAAGTTTTGAAAAGATGAAGAACACGTGAGGAAAAGATCCTTTTAAAAAACTCTCATCCCGATTTTTGATCGATTGAAAAATAGATTCAATCGATCAAAAATACTTCAATTGGTCTAAAACCAATCGAGTACCGATCGAAACAGACAGAAGGTCACAAAGGGATTTAAGTGCAATTTCGATTAGTCAAAAAACAGGTTTGATTGATCAAAATTCTGAAAAAGTAGGTTTTTGAAAAAGAAAGCAATTTTTGTGCAAAAACTCCTCAAAGCATTAAATTTTATAAATAAAATATATGAGTATGAGATGAAATGCTTTTCAAAAACATTTGTTTAGATCACAGTTTTCCAAAATTACGATTTTCACTCAATTCTTCTCAAATTCTCAAATATCAAACATGTTTTGCATTAATTTCAAGAAATTATCAAACTTAGTTGGTCAGACCAAAAGCACACAATAACATGTACAAAGTTTAGCAAAGAGCAACTTGTGTAGTGTGTGCAACTAGCAAAAGTTTGAGAAACATGTGAGGTGATATGTGAATAGAAATCAATCACAATTTTTACAAAATTCATCACATAAATTTGAGAGAGACTATCACTTAAAGAGTTACATCATATAACTCTCACATCTCCTAGAATAAAAGCTTGCAATCATGTAAGTTTCTTGATTTGCCTCAGAATATACATACCAATTTTATTTAATTTGAATTCATTATAGCCCAATAATGTACACACCAATTTTAGCATTTAGTCCGAGGCTACACCTTATGATGTTTTTATGCATGTGTTACACTTTCTTGAGTACAAAATCTTATAATATGCACTAAGGTGTTCATGATTGGCTAATAAACTGTGGTGAGATGGTTATTTATGCCTTTCTCAATAAGTTCAAGTCTGACAATCAAAGACATATGACTTCAAAATCAAGATCATGTGATCAAGACCATAAACATCTTCCTACACAACATGCACTACAAAACTCAAACTAGTAAAGTGCAATAAACTAAGCTCATCCAAGCTAAACAAGGTACATAAACATGTTATGGAAAAATAGATTGACCAATCTTATTTTTAAAATTCAAGAAAAAATACTGCAAAACACATTTTGCAAACCAACCCCCCCCCCCCCCTTTTTTTTTAAATAAAAAATCCTAGAATGAAATGCATGAATGTTATGCAATGCAAATCCTAAAAAAATAGTCATAAGAGATAAAGCAATGAAGAACAAGAACCATGATAGACAGACTCAATTAGGTCGAGCCTTTTGCATCCAAAACCTTTTAGATGCAACTCTAGTATTGGAGTTATTATTCACATTTGAATTCTGAGCAACTCCAAGATTGGAATAAAGGTTTAGTGTCTTTACCAATTCACCAATAAGTACAACAGGATCTTGTGCTTGAGGCACAGGTACTTTTGGTTTATTTGCTCGCTTAGCAGCTTGCAACTTGAAACGATTTGGACGAATGTGCCCAGACTTTCCACAAAAGTGACAAACCCATGCAGGCTTATCTTGCAACTTGCCCTTAGAAGAATTGGAAGCCTTAGATTTAGACTCTTGAAGATCAACCCTAATCTTCTTAGGAGGTGTAACTTCTACAGATTTAGTAGCTTCACTCACAGAGGGTTTGACTATCTTACTCTTAGGGAATTCAGTAGAAGGAACAAAGTTTGTGGAATGCGATTCAGGCACAGAGATGCTTTCCACAAAACCTAAGCCAGTTTTGTCAGATGGAGACTTTTGAATACTTAACATGTGATCTAGTTTGGAGTTTGCAGACCTATTAGTTTGTTCTCTAGCAAAAGATAATTCAAGTTCCAAATTTTTAACTTTATCAAGTAAAAGCTTGTTCTCAATCTTCACATTATTCAAAAGTTCACTAGCATTAAACAGTTTCACAAGAAAATTTTTCTTATCAAGTTCAAGAGATGCAATTTTCTTTAAGCCAAGATCAACATTCATAGCATCTTTTGCAGCAATTTTGCAAAGTTTATTGTAGGCTTCTTGTAAATTTGCATCTTCAAAGAGCTCTTCATCAGAAGGATTCTCTTTAACAGACACGCTTTCATTAACTACGACAGTAGCAGTGAAAGCAATGAAGTTTTCATCCTCATCATTGACGGGTTCATTGTCAGAAACTTCATCATCACTAAAGGTTACAGCCATAGCCTTACCCTTAGACCTCAAGTATGTAGGACATTCAGATTTCACATGACCATACCCTTGACATCCAAAACATTGTTGTCCCATAGAATTATTAAAAGGTTGACCTACTTTCTCCTTAGGTTTTTCAGTGTTATTAATCTTAGTGGGATCATTCCTCCTAAAATTTCTAGGTTCAGCAATGTTCTTACCTCTTGCCCTTCTGTTATTGTTCCTAAGAAAATTTCTAAAGTTCTTGGCAAGATAGACAATCTCTATAGCAGAGAGCTCATTATCAAATCCACTAGTTTCAACAACATCGAAAGACTTAAGAGCCATTGATTTTGATTTGTTAGTCTTAGGTAGGTCCATCTCATAGGACTAGAGAGATAGAATCCAGATCTTTACTTTCAGTGATGGCAGTCACTTTGGGTTTAAAATCCTCAGTCAAAGATCTAAGAATCTTCCTAACAATTTTAGGTTGATCATAGATCTCACCCAAATTATATGCAGAATTAACAATATCATTAAGTTTAGCATAGAATTCATCAAAAGATTTATCATCAATCATTCTGATGCTTTTAAATCTAGTAGTCAATTGCTATAACTTATTAATTTTAACTACCTCTGTGCATTCATATACAGTCTGGAGGATATTCCAAGAAGTATGAGCAACCTCGACATTAGAGATTCTCTTAAATTCTTCCATAGAGACAGCATTAAAAATTGTTAGGTTCTAAAGATTAGGAACTAATGTATTTAGAACTTCAATTTGTATGTTGGCAAACCATGATCAAAACAATGTTGAGTCGTGTGTTAGACTTGCTCAAAGTATGGGTTTAATTGTAAAGTTGGAATCGAGTTTTTATGCAGAAGTACTGTTCACTTTCTGTATGACTCGATCGATCGAAAATTAGACTCGATCGATCGAAAATCGTGCAGAACGTTTTTCTGCAGAAAATTCCAACTCAGCCCAAGCCCGTTTTAATGTATAGGGTTTTATGTTTGCCCTAAGTATAAAAGGGAAAACCCTAGCCACGTTTTTAGAGTTCTGTTTTGCTGTGTTTGTGAATCTTTCTTTAAGATCTAGAGGTGTTTACCTTCACATACACTTAGGGTTTACAAACTTGAGATTTATGTCAAGAGTTGTGTAGATCATTACAGTTGCAGAATCAAGAGAACACAAAGATATACAAGCAGGTGTGCTTGTGGATTTGCTGAAGAATTCCGAAAAGAAGGAGTCCGTGGATCTCGGAGCTATCATGGGGTCATGGTAGTAAGTTTCCTACACTCGGGTAGCAATATGACGTTAGTGGTCTAAGTCTATTGTGTAAACTTCGATTCTTTCATAGTAGATTCAGTTTACCTTGAGGATAGCTAGGTAAAATCCTCCCCAGGTTTTTACCGGTGTGGTTTCCTGGGTCATCAGATCTTTGTGTTGTTTATTTTTTCCGCTGCTTTGTTATTTTTGCTTAATTGTGTTAACCTAGTTTTAATTAAATTACCTAAGTTAATTACTTGGCTAATTCACTAGGTTAATCTGTTGGGTTTAAGGGGTCTAAACGAACTGACAAGTGGTATCAGAGCGGGTAGCTTTTTTATTTGATCCTTTGATCTTTAAGCTGATCCTTGACCCCTGTTGTCATGGAACACGGACACTCTCTTGTTGTTCCACCTCACTTTGATGGAAACAACTATGCATATTGGAAAGTAAGGATGAAAGCCTTCCTGAAATCCATAGATGAGAGAGTTTGGAATTCCGTTGAATACGGATGGGAGAAGCCCACTACTCCTGTGAGTGAGTGGCAAACTTCTCAGAAGGAGGCAGCCGCTTTTAATAGCAAAGCCATGAATGCTATTTTTAATGCTGTTTCCATGGAGGAATTTAAGAGAATCTCTAATGTTGAAGTTGCTCATACTGCTTGGAAAATCCTCCAGACTGTGCATGAAGGCACGAAGGCAGTTAAAATTAATAAGTTGCAGCAATTAACTTCAAGATTTGAAAGCATAAGAATGAATGATGATGAATCTTTTGATGAATTCTATGCTAAATTGAATGATATTGTTAATTCTGCTTATAATTTGGGTGAAATCTATGATCAACCTAAAATTGTTAGGAAGATTCTTAGATCTTTGACTGAAGATTTTAGACCCAAAGTGACTGCCATCACTGAGAGTAAGGATGTGGACTCCATCCCTGTGGATGAGCTTGTAGGATCTCTTCAGTCCTATGAGTTAGACCTCCCCAAGACTAACAAATCCAAATCAATGGCTCTAAAGTCTGTTGATGATGTTGATGATGGTGGATTTGATGATGATCTCTCTGCTACAGAGATTGCCTATCTTGCCAAGAACTTTAGAAACTTTCTGAGAAATAGTAACAGAAGGGCAAGAGGCAAGAACACTGTTGAACCTAAAAATTTTAGGAAGAATGAACCCACTAAGGTTAATAACTTTGAGAAACCTAAGGAGAAAGTAGGTCAATCTTCTAATAATTCTTTGGGACAACAATGTTATGGTTGTCAAGGGTATGGTCATTTAAAGTCTGAATGTCCTACTTATTTGAGGTCTAAGGGTAAGGCTATGGCTGTAACCCTTAGTGATGACGAAGTTTCCGACAATGAATCCGCCAGTGATGAGGATGGAAACTTCATTGCTTTCACTGCTACCACTGTAGTCAATGAAAGCATATCTGTTGAAGAGAACCCTTCTGATGGGGAACTCTCTGAGGATGCAGATTTATAGGAAGCCTACAATAAACTTTGCAAAGTTGCTGCAAAGGATGCCATGAATGTTGAGTTAGGCTTGAAGAAAATTGCATCTCTTGAACTTGAAAAGAAAAATTTACTTGTTAAATTGTTTGATGCAAATGAGCTTTTGAATAATGTGAAAACTGAGAACATGCTCTTACTTGATAAAGTAAAATGTTTGGAACTTGATTTATCTGTTGCTAAAGAACAAACTAATAGGTCTGCAAGCTCCAAACTTGATCACATGTTGAGTATTCAAAAGTCTCCTTCTGATAAAACTGGTTTAGGTTATGAGGAAAGTATTTCTGTGCTTAAACCTTCTTCCACTAAATTTGTTCCTTCTTCTGAACCTCCTAAGAGTGAGATTGTTAAACCCTCGGTGAGTGAACCTGTCAAACCTGTTAATGTTCCTCCACCTAGAAAGATTAGGGTTGATCTTCATGCTTCTCATTCTAGAGCGTCTACTTCTACTAAGGGCAAATTGCATGATAAGCCTGCATGGGTTTGTCATTTTTGTGGAAAACCTGGACACATACGTCCAAATTGTTTTAAGTTGCAAGCTGCGAAGCGAGCAAATAAAACTAAAGTACCTGTGCCTCAAGCACATGATCCTATGGTACTTATTGGTGAATTGGTAAAGGCGTTAAACCTTTATTCCAATCCTGGAGTTGCTCAGAATTCTGATGTGAATCATAACTCCAATGCAAGAGTTGCATCTAAGAAGTCTTGGATGCAAAAGGCTCAATCTAATTGAGTCTATCTGACATGGTCCTTGTGCTTCATTGCTCAATCTTTTGTGACCTTTGTTTCTAGGATTTGCATTGCATTACATTCATGCATTTCATTCTAGGATGTTTGTTTCTTTGTTTAAAAAAAAAAAAAAAAAAAATTTTTTGCAAATTGTGTTTTGCTATTTTTCTTTGAATTTGTAGACAAGGTTGGTCAATCAAAACTACATATCATAAGTATGTACCTTGTTTAGCTTTAATGCACTTATTTTTATTGCACTTTACTAGCTAAAGTCTTGTCGTGCATGTTGTGTGGGAAGATGCTATATTTGTTGATCACATGATCTTGATCTTGAAGTCTTATGTCTTTGATTGTTGGACTTGAACTTATTGAGAAAGGCATAAATAACCATCTCACCACTGTTTATTAGCCAATCATGAACACCTTAGTGCATATCATAAGATTTTGTGCTCGAGAAAGTGTAGCACATGCACAAAAAGAAAATAAGGTGTAGCCTCTCATTAAAATTGGTGTGTACATTATTGGACTATAATAATATCACAAATTCTAAATAAAATTGGCGTGTACATTATCCCGGCTATTATTAAGTTTCTAATCAATAAATTTGAATAATGAGGCAAATCAAGAAACTTACATGATTGCAAGCTCTTATTCTAGGAGATGTGAGAGTTATAGGATGTAACTTTTTAAGGGATAGTCTCTTTCAAATTCATGTGATGGATTTTGTAGAAATTGTGATTGATCTCTATGTGTATATCACCTCACATGTTTCTCAAACTTATGCTAGTTGCACACACTACACAAGTTATTCTTTGCTAGAATTGCGTACATGATAATGTGTGTGTTTTTGGCCTGACCAACCATGTTTGAGAATTTTGGGAATTTGATGCAAAACATGTTTGCTTGTTTGTTGTTTGTTTTTGGGTATATTGAGAGAAAATTATGTTTTGGAAAATCTGGAATGAATACATATGTTTTTGGAAAACATCTCATCTCATACTCATGCATTTGATTTTTCAAATCTATTGCTTTGAGGAGTTTTTGATCTAAAATGTTTGGTTTTTCAAAAATCTGATTTTTCCAGAATTTCGATCGATCGAAACTGATTTTCGACCGATCGAAAATGTTTTAAATTACTCACAAATCTCTCTGGTTGGTTCGATCGATCCAAGCGGTTTTTGGATCAATCGAATAAGTTTTCGACCGATCGAATGTAATATTCAATCGATCGAAAATCGGTCCGGCTGTTTTTTAAAAGAAGTTTTTCAAGTGACTTTTCACTGTTTCAAAACTTTTCAAATTTTCTTTTGTTTCCTACCAACCGGTCAAAGAGTTTTTGGTGATTTTTGTCGTTTTCCTCCGAATCTTTTGCAAAATCTCTCTCTCCCAAGTGGGGTAAGTCCCTTATACCCTTCCTTTTGCATTTATTTTCTATTTTCATGCATTTTTTCATGCATATTTGGGTAATTTTGGCATTTAGGAATTTTCTATTTTTGGGGTTGTTTTTGAATGATTCTTTCTCAAAATCTTTATGGGTTTTTGTGGGGACACCTTGTCTAAACACATCATGTGGTTTAATTGGATTATTTTGGTGGTTTGAAGGAAATTTGAAATTCTAGGGCTTGAATTTGAGTAAATTTGGGGTTTTTGTTCAATTGGATTGAAATTGATGAAATTGGCTTGTTGAATTGAGTAATTTGATCATTATATTGAGTTAATTGAACATTGTGTTGATCAATTTATCAATTTGCTGTGTTTTGAAAATTAGGGTTTTTCAAATTGGGGATTTTTGATGAATATCGAATGCTCAAGCCATTTTTGTTAATTTGGATCAAAATTGAACATGTCACTGCATTAGTACATGCATCATGTTATGTTCATGCTCATGCATCATATAGAATTTTTATATTCTATTTTTTTTTGCTGTGCTAACTTGCAGTCTGCCCTTGGTTTTGGTTTTTGCTCTTTTCTTTTTGTGTCTGTCTTTTCCTTAGCACTATGCCTAGGAAAACTAGAGCCCATAGGACTTCTGATCCTTCTCCTTCTTTTGACACTGAGAGGTTCCCTAGTGAGTCAAACCAAGTCACTTATGAGACTTTGAACCTTAGGCGTCAGATTTGGGCTGAGTGTAGGGTTATCTTAGATGAGCTAGATCCTGAGGTGCGTCGTAATTTTGTGCGTCGGGGTTGGTTACCTTTGCTCGAGTATGAGCATTCTCCTCCTCCTGCCACCTTGATTAGAGAATTCTATTCGAATCTCTCTATTCATGTCTATGATAACGACACTTTGGTTAAGGTGTGGTTACGTGGTGTGGAGTATCGCATTACCCCTTCGGTAGTGTCTGATGCTCTTGGGGTGCCCATTGTGGACCATCCCGTTTTTCCTTACGAGGAGTCGCCTCCCCTTGATGACGTCCTGTCATACATCACTGGGTCTTCTATCCAGTGGGGTTCTGATCCTCGGATCACTTCTGCTGAGCTGTCTGAGCTGCACTATCTTTTCTTTAGGATAGCGTGTCATTCATTGTGGCCTATTTCGCATGTCCACACCATTCCTCTTGAGAGGTGTGTCTTTTTGTATGCTTTGGTCACTGATGCTCCTATCAGTTTTCCGCATCTGTTCCTTCGTTCTTTGAACGAGGTTCATCGATCTAGTTCTACGGCTCATGCTTTGTTTTTTCCTGTTTTTATTCATCGGATTCTCCTTTTTCTTGGTTTTGGTGAGTATCCTGCTTCTGAGCCTGTTCATGTTGTCGCTCCTATTGGTGCTACCTTTTTGAGGCAAAGGGCTGCTCAACTTCGAGCTAGCTCTAAGCGTGCTAGGGTAGAGCCATCCGATGTCACTCCACCCCCTTCTTTTTCTACAGATACTCATGCAGCTGGGACTTCTTCTGATCCTGCTGTTGCTGCTGCTGCTGCTGATGTTCCTCCACCGTTTGATGAGGTTTCTGACCTTCGTCGGACGCTTGACACTGTCGTGACCGTTCAGGCGGCTCATGGTCAGCTTTTGGTGGACATCCTTGATGAGCTACGTGCGTTGCGAGCGGATTTGGCGAGCTCTCGTCGATCTCCTCCTCCACCTTTTGATGATGAGTGAGTGCCCTTTGGCAATTCGTCACAAAAAGGGGGAGTACATAGTTCATTGTATCTAGGAGATTTTTTTGTGGAGATTTACATTTTAGGGGGAGTTTTTTTTGTTTACTTGGTAGTGATTCTGCGGAGCTTGTGGAGTTATTAGATTGTATCTAGATGCTTCACTGTGTATTCTCATTTTTTAGCTCTTGTTTAGGAGATTTATTTTGTTGAGATACATTTGTGTGTATATGTTTCTTATTTCACTATGCTACTACTCTGCTTATTGATTTATATTGATGATGTTATTCATGATATATCTCTTTATTTTGTGTCATGTGAAATTAAGAAATTTTTTATTTATGTATTTCCTGTTTTTTTCCACACATGCATTTATGTGTTTGTTAAGTGTTACAGGAATATACAGGTTGCTTTCAGTCGAGCTGTTGTCTACTTTGCAACTGTTAGATAGTAGTTTAGGTTGAATTGTTGAGTGGCTATTTTATTGTAATGGGCTATTTCAATTTGTAACTTTGAGCTTTTTGTTAAGTCTGTGTTTTGTCACGAATTGCCAAAGGGGGAGTTTGTTAGGTTCTAAAGATTAGGAACTAATGTATTTAGAACTTCAATTTGTATGTTGGCAAACCATGATCAAAACAATGTTTAGTCGTGTGTTAGACTTGCTCAAAGTATGGCTCTTATTGTAAAGTTGGAATCGAGTTTTTATGCAGAAGTACTGTTCACTTTCTGTATGACTCGATCGATCGAAAATTAGACTCGATCGATCGAAAATCGTGCAGAACGTTTTTCTGCAGAAAATTCCAACTCAGCCCAAGCCCGTTTTAATGTATAGGGTTTTATGTTTTACCCTAAGTATATAAGGGAAAACCCTAGTCACGTTTTTAGAGTTCTGTTTTGCTGTGTTTGTGAATCTCATTGTGAGATCTAGAGGTGTTTACCTTCACATACACTTAGGGTTTACAAACTTGAGATTTATGTCAAGAGTTGTGTAGATCATTACAGTTGCAGAATCAAGAGAACACAAAGATATACAAGCAGGTGTGCTGTGGATTTGCTGAAGAATTCAAGAAAGAAGGAGTCCGTGGATCTCGGAGCTATCATGGGGTCATGGTAGTAAGTTTCCTACACTTGGGTAGCAACAAGATGTTAGTGGTCTAAGTCTTGTCGTGTAAACTTCAATTCTTTCATAGTGGATTCAGTTTACCTTGAGGATAGCTAGGTCAAATCCTCCCCAGGTTTTTACCGGTGTGGTTTCCTGGGTCATCATATCTTTGTGTTGTTTATTTTCCGTTGCTTTGTTATTTTTGCTTATCTGTGTTAACCTAGTTTTAATTAAATTACCTAAGTTAATCACTTGGCTAATTCTCTAGGTTAATTTGTTTGGGTTAAGGGGTCTAAATGAACTGACAAGTGGTATCAGAGCGGGTAGCTTTTTGTTTGATCCTTTGATCTTTGAGCTGATCCTTGACCCCTGTTGTCATGGAACACGGACACTCTCTTGTTGTTCCACCTCACTTTGATGGAAACAACTATGCATATTGGAAAGTAAGGATGAAAGCTTTCCTGAAATCCATAGATGAGAGAGTTTGGAATTCCGTTGAATACGGATGGGAGAAGCCCACTACTCCTGTGAGTGAGTGGCAAACTTCTCAAAAGGAGGCAGCCGCTTTTAATAGCAAAGCTATGAATGCTATTTTTAATGCTGTTTCCATGAAGGAATTTAAGAGAATCTCTAATGTTGAGGTTGCTCATACTGCTTGGAAAATCCTCCAGACTGTGCATGAAGGCACGAAGGCAGTTAAAATTAATAAGTTGCAGCAATTAACCTCTAGATTTGAAAGCATTAGAATGAATGATGATGAATCCTTTGATGAATTCTATGCTAAATTGAATGATATTGTTAATTCTGCTTATAATTTGGATGAAATCTATGATCAACCTAAAATTGTTAGGAAGATTCTTAAGATCTTTGACTGAGGATTTTAGACCCAAAGTGACTGCCATCACTGAGAGCAAGGATGTGGACTCCATCCCTGTGGAAGAACTTGTAGGATCTCTTCAGTCCTATGAGTTAGACCTCCCCAAGACTAACAAATCCAAATCAATGGCTCTTAAGTCTGTTGATGATGTTGATGATGGTGGATTTGATGATGAACTCTTTGCTACAGAGATTGCCTATCTTGCCAAGAACTTCAGAAACTTTCTGAGGAATAATAACAGAAGGGCAAGAGGCAAGAACACTGTTGAACCTAGAAATTTTAGGAAGAATGAACCCACTAAGGTTAATAACATTGAAAAACCTAAGGAGAAAGTAGGCCAATCTTCTAATAATTCTTTGGGACAACAATGTTATGGTTGTCAAGGGTATGGTCATTTAAAGTCTGAATGTCCTACTTATTTGAGGTCTAAGGGTAAGGCTATGGCTGTAACCCTTAGTGATGACGAAGTTTCCGACAATGAATCCGCTAGTGATGAGGATGGAAACTTCATTGTTTTCACTGCTACCACTGTAGTCAATGAAAGCATATCTGTTGAAGAGAACCCTTCTGATGGGGAACTCTCTGAGGATGCAGATTTACAGGAAGCCTACAATAAACTTTGCAAAGTTGCTGCAAAGGATGCTATGAATGTTGAGTTAGGCTTGAAGAAAATTGCATCTTTGGAACTTGAAAAGAAAAATTTACTTGTTAAATTGCTTGATGCAAATGAGCTTTTGAATAATGTGAAAACTGAGAACATGCTCTTACTTGATAAAGTTAAATGTTTGGAACTTGATTTATCTGTTGCTAGAGAACAAACTAATAGGTCTGCAAGCTCCAAACTTGATCACATGCTGAGTATTCAAAAGTCTCCTTCTGATAAAACTGGTTTAGGTTATGAGGAAAGTATTTCTGTGCTTGAACTTTCTTCCACTAAATTTGTTCATTCTTCTGAACCTCCTAAGAGTGAGATTGTCAAACCCTCGGTGAGTGAACCTGTCAAACATGTTAATGTTACTCCACCTAGAAAGATTAGGGTTGATCTTCAAGCTTCTCATTCTAGAGCTTCTACTTCTACTAAGGGCAAATTGCATGATAAGCCGGCATGGGTTTGTCATTTTTGTGGAAAACCTGGACACATTCGTCCAAATTGTTTTAAGTTGCAAGCTGCGAAGCGAGCAAATAAAACTAAAGTACCTATGCCTCAAGCACATGATCCTATGGTACTTATTGGTGAATTGGTAAAGGCGTTAAACCTTTATTCCAATCCTGGAGTTGCTCAGAATTCTAATGTGAATCATAACTCTAATGCAAGAGTTGCATCTAAGAAGTCTTGGATGCAAAAGGCTTAATCTAATTGAGTCTGTCTGACATGGTCCTTGTGCTTCATTGCTCAATCTTTTGTGACCTTTGTTTCTAGGATTTGCATTGCATTACATTCATGCATTTCATTCTAGGATGTTTGTTTCTTTGTTAAATAAATAAATAAAAATTTTTTTTGCAAATTGTGTTTTGCTATTTTTCTTTGAATTTGAAGACAAGGTTGGTCAATCAAAATTTACATGTCATATGTATGTACCTTGTTTAGCTTTGATGCACTTATTTCTATTGCACTTTACTAGCTAAAGTCTTGTTGTGCATGTTGTGTGGGAAGATGCTATAATTGTTGATTACATGATCTTGATCTTGAAGTCTTATGTCTTTGATTGTCGGACTTGGTCTTATTGAGAAAGGCATAAATAACCATCTCACCACTGTTTATTAGCCAATCATGAACACCTTAGTGCATATCGTAAGATTTTGTGCTCGAGAAAGTGTAGCACATGCACAAAAAGAACATAAGGTGTAGCCTCTAAATAAAATTGGTGTGTACATTATTGGGCTATAATAATCTCACAAATTCTAAATAAAATTGGTGTGTACATTATCCCGGCTTTTATTAAGTTTCTAATCAATAAATTTGAATATTGAGGCAAATCAAGAAACTTACATGATTGCAAGCTTTTATTCTAGGAGATGTGGGAGTTATAGGATGTAACTCTTTAAGTAATAGTCTCTTTCAAATTCATGTGATGGATTTTGTAGAAATTGTGATTGATCTCTATGTGTATATCACCTCACATGTTGCTCAAGCTTTTGCTAGTTGCACACACTACACAAGCTATTCTTTGCTAAAACTGTGTACATGTTATTGTGTGTGTTTTTGGCCTGACCAACCAAGTTTGAGAATTTTGGGAATTTGATGCAAAACATGTTTGCTTGTTTTTTTTTTGGTATATTGAGAGAAAATTTTGCTTTGAGAAATCTGGGTTGCATACATGTGTTTTTGGAAAACATCTCATCTCATACTCATGCATTTGATTTATAAAATCTGCTGCTTTGAGGAGTTTCTGATCAAAAATGTTTGGTTTTTCAAAATTATGATTTTTCCAGAATTTCGATCGATCGAAACTGTTTTTCGACCGATCGAAAATGTTTCAAAATGCTCAGAAAACTCTCTGGTTGGATCGATCGATCCAAACTTATTTTGGATCAATTGAAGGTAATTTCGATCGATCGAATGTAATTTTCGATCAATCGAAACTCAGGATGACAGTTTTTAAAAAGGTCCTTTTCCACGTGACTTTTCACTTTTCAAAAACTTTTTCAAACTCTTTTGTCTTCCTACCAACCGGTCAGCATCTTTTTTGGAGATTTTGTCGCTCTCTTCCAAATCTTTTGCTACAATCTCTCTCTCCTACAGCTGGTAAGACATATATACCCTTCCCTTTGCATTTATTTTCGAAATTCATGCATTTTTCATGCATTTTTTGGGTTATTTTCGGAATGTTTGTTGTGGCAATTTTGGGATTGTTTTGAGTGTTTCTTTCTCAAATTTTTTATGGGTTTTTGTGGGGACACCTTCCCTAAGCACATCATGTGGTTTAATTTAGTTTATTTGGTGTTTTGTGGAAAATTTGAAATTCTAGGGCTTGTAATTGAGTAAATTGGGGATTTTGTTCAATTTGATTGAAATTGATGAAATTGGCTTATTAGATTGATTAATTTGATCATTATATTGTGTTATTTAACTATTGTATTGATCAATTTATCAATTTGTTGTGTTTTGAAAAATTAGGTTTTTCAAATTGGGTATTTTTGATAAATATTGCTTGCTCAAGCCAATTTTGTTAATTTGGATCACAATTGAACATGTCACTGCATTAGTACATGCATCATGTTATGTTCATGCTCATGCATCATATAGAATTGATATATTCTATTTTTTTGCTGTGCTAACTTGCAGTCTGCCCTTGGTATTGTTTTTGCTCTTTTCTTTCTGTGTCTATCTTTTCCTTAGCACTATGCCTAGGAAAACTAGAGCTCACAGGACTTCTGATCCTTCTCCTTCTTTTGACACTGAGCGGTTCCCTAGTGAGTCAAACCAAGTCACCTATGAGACTCTGAACCTTAGGCGTCAGATTTGGGCTGAGCGTAGGGTTATCTTAGATGAGTTGGATCCTGAGGTGCGTCATAACTTTTCACGTCAGGGTTGGTTACCTTTGCTCGAGTATGAGCATTCTCCTCCTCCTGCCACCTTGATTAGAGAGTTCTATTCGAACCTCTCTATTTATGTCTACAATAACGACACCTTAGTAAAGGTGTGGTTACGTGGTGTGGAGTATCGCATTACCCCTTCGGTAGTGTCTGATGCTCTTGGGGTGCCCATTGTGGACCATCCCGTTTTTCCTTACGAGGAGTCTCCTCCCCTTGATGACGTCCTGTCCTACATCACTGGGTCTTCTATCCAGTGGGGTTCTGATCCTCGGATCACTTCTGCTGAGCTGTCTGAGCTGCACTATCTTTTCTTTAGGATAGCGTGTCATTCTTTGTGGCCTATTTCGCATGTCCACACCATTCCTCTTGAGAGGTGTGTCTTTTTGTATGCCTTGGTCACTGATGCGCCTATCAGTTTTCCGCATCTGTTCCTTCGTTCTTTGAACGAGGTTCATCGATCTAGTTTTACGGCTCATGCTTTGTTTTTCCTTGTTTTTATTCATAGGATTCTCCTTTTTCTTGGTTTTGGTGAGTTTCCTGCTTCTGAGCCTGTATATGTTATCGCTCCCATTGGTGCTACCTTTTTGAGGCAAAGGGCTGCTCAACTTCGAGCTAGCTCTAAGCGTCCTAGGGTAGAGCCTTCCGGTGTCACTCCACCCCCTTCTTCTTCTACAGATACTCATGCAGCTGGGACTTCTTCTGATCCTGCTGTTGCTGCTACTGCTGCTGATGTTCCTCCACCGTTTGATGAGGTTTCTGACCTTCGTCGGACTCTTGATACTGTCGTGACCGTTCAGGCGGCTCATGGTCAGCTTTTGGTGGACATCCTTGATGAGCTACGTGCGTTACGAGCGGATTTGGCGAGCTCTCGTCGATCTCCTCCACCACCTTTTGATGATGAGTGAGTGCCCTTTGGCAATTCGTCACAAAAAGGGGGAGTACATAGTTCATTTGTATCTAGGAGATTTTTTTTGTGGAGATTTACATTTTAGGGGGAGTTTTTGTTTACTTGGTAGTGATACTGCGGAGCTTGTGGAGTTATTAGATTGTATCTAGATGCTTCACTGTGTATTCTCATTTTTAGCTCTTGTTTAGGAGATTTATTTTGTTGAGATACATTTGTATGTATATGTTTCTTATTTCACTATGCTACTACTTTGCTTATTAATTTATATTGATGATGTTATTCATGATATATGTCTTTATTTTGTGTCATGTGAAATCAAGAAATTTTTATTTATGTATTTCCTGTTTTTTTCCACACATGCGTTTATGTGTTTGTTAAGTATTACAGGAATATACAGGTTGCTTTCAGTCGAGCTGCTGTCTACCTTGCAACTGTTAGATAGTAGTTTAGGTTGAATTGTTAAGTGGCTATTTATTGTAATGGGCTATTTCAAATTGTAACTTTGAGCTTTTTGTTAAGTTTGTGTTTTGTCACGGATTGCCAAAGGGGGAGTTTGTTAGGTTCTAAAGATTAGGAACTAATGTATTTAGAACTTCAATTTGTATGTTGGCAAACCATGATCAAAACAATGTTTAGTCGTGTGTTAGACTTGCTCAAAGTATGGGTCTTATTGTAAAGTTGAAATCGAGTTTTTATGCAGAAGTACTGTTCACTTTCTGTATGACTCGATCGATCGAAAATTAGACTCGATCGATCGAAAATCGTGCAGAACGTTTTTCTGCAAAAAATTCCAACTCAGCCCAAGCCCGTTTTAATGTATAGGGTTTTATGTTTTGCCCTAAGTATATAAGGGAAAACCCTAGCCACGTTTTTAGAGTTCTGTTTTGCTGTGTTTGTGAATCTCATTGTGAGATCTAGAGGTGTTTACCTTCACATACACTTAGGGTTTACAAACTTGAGGTTTATGTCAAGAGTTGTGTAGATCATTACAGTTGCAGAATCAAGAGAACACAAAGATATACAAGCAGGTGCGCTGTGGATTTGCTGAAGAATTCAAGAAAGAAGGAGTCCGTGGATCTCGGAGCTATCATGGGGTCATGGTAGTAAGTTTCCTACACTTGGGTAGCAACAAGATGTTAGTGGTCTAAGTCTTGTCGTGTAAACTTCAATTCTTTCATAGTGGATTCAGTTTACCTTGAGGATAGCTAGGTCAAATCCTCCCCAGGTTTTTACCGGTGTGGTTTCCTGGGTCATCATATCTTTGTGTTGTTTATTTTCCGCTGCTTTGTTATTTTTGCTTATCTGTGTTAACATAGTTTTAATTAAATTACCTAAGTTAATCACTTGGCTAATTTTCTAGGTTAATTTGTTTGGGTTAAGGGGTCTAAACGAACTGACATGTACTAAGCTTCAATCAAAGAAAATGTCATTTTATGTTTAAGAGTATAACTTTTGTATTTGTTAGGAGTCTTTGTGCAGCTGTGGCATGTGTCTCATTTTGATATGTTAGTGGCTAGACCTTGGTTTTTTTAGAGTAGTCGAGTCTGGTACTCACGCCAATGGATTGTCCATTGCTCGCTACCGTTGCGTTTTCTCCTAGGAAAAAGACAATATATTGAGTAATGAAAATAATAAATTAGTGTGAAAAATAGTTTTCTCATGTATGGATTATTTTAGAATGATTTGAGTTATGAAGCATAATTAAATGTGAGAAAATATGTTAGGCTATGAAGTGTATACGAATATGTATGAAGAAAATATGTTTAGATAACTATAAGCAAGTCCAAGCAAGTATCTTTGACAATATTAAACAAATATATTTGTCTATGCCCAACTTAATTTTTGTATAGTTTTAAATCCATGCCAACAAATACATTAAGCAAGATTAAATGCAAATTATATTTTAGGCATCGTTTTACTATGTTTATTGTAAATCCTGAAACCCAAAAGTATGTTCCACCACAATTTTGATGATATATGTTTTGTATTTTCAGTTTAATGTTGTTAACCATTTCTAATTTTAATAAGATTTTTCTTAAAGAAAATGTAGTGATACACATTGAGAGGACTTTGAAACCCAATGACATTGATTTATTTTGTTGATGAAGACTTTAGAGCTTAAAAAAAAAAGAAAAAAAGAAAACCAATGTCATTTCTTATGAACTCAATTTTTTATTTTATTTTTTCATTCTTTGGTTTAATAACTTATTATTATTATTTTTTGGTTTCTCAACGCTTATAAATCTTCTACAAAACTTAAATTTACAAGAAAAATAAGCTAAATAAATAGAAAAAACTTTTCAAAAGAAACTATTATTAATAAAAAAAAAGAGGTTACATTGCAAATTGAATTTTCTAACTTTGATTAAAATACAACTTCCCATCATCTTTCTCATTCTAAAAAGTATTTATAGGAAGGATTTAATCCTTTGGGAGATGAAATAAGTAAAATAACACAGTCCTACTTCTTCTTAGAGAAGCGAAAACAACTTAATTAGGGGAAAAAAAAACATAAAATCCTAATTCAATTAAGAAAAAGAATTTTTTTTTTTTTTTGACATCCAAAGATAGAGAAAAAGAAAATTCTAGTCCAACTAAGAAAGCAAAAAAGAAAAAGTCCAGCCCAAAAGAACCAAATTTTGTAAAACCAAAAAAAGGCACAAATCTGATACATTGGGTCCAATCATTCTCTCCTGTCACTCACCATTTTCATAAAAAAGGCCCAAATCTGTTCGCCTGTACGGTACACAAGTTGCAGAAGAACCCGCACAAATCACATTCGCCATTTTCATATTTTTTAACGGATAAATAAAACTTCGAGTTTTCAAAATCCCCTCTCTCTCTCTCTCTCTCTCTCTCTCAGTAGTTAGTATGGGTGTGAAGAACTTGTGGGATATCTTGGAATCATGCAAGAAAACTCTACCACTTCAACATCTCCAGTAAGTTTCCCACTTTTCTTTTCTTTTTTCTCGCCAACCAAACAGACCCTAATGATTATTTTTCTTTTGGGATTTATGTTTGGTTTTTAAAATTTTGAATTATGGGTTTTTAGGAACAAGAGGGTGTGTATAGATCTCTCTTGCTGGATGGCTCAGCTTCAAAACGTTAGCAAATCACACTCTTGTATAAAACAGAAGGTTTATCTCAGAGGTCTCTTTCACCGCCTCAGAGTTCTCATTGCTGTTAATTGCACCATTGTTTTTGTTAAAGGTACTTAATTCACAAAGGGAATTAGATTTAGACTGTGGTAGTGTGGTGCTTATATTGCAAAATCTTGGGAGTGAAGTACTGAAGTTGCTTTTTTATTGCTTTGCCATTATAGGGCTCTTGCTCAATATCCTTTTCAACGTGCCAAACTTCAGCAGATATGTGCTTAGTTTTTTGAGTGGCCTCTTGAGAAAACAGGTTCTTCATTCATTCCCTTGTTCATATTTCATGCCTTATATGCTCATGCACACATACATCAAATGTAAGAATTTATACAAGCACATTGTTGATTTTGGTTGTCTTAAATAGTCAGAGTTTGTAGTGGCTAAATGGAAGTCAAGGATTTTGGCTATTGTCCTGGTAACTCCCAAAACAAAATTCTCATGTGAAGTCAAAATGTCGGATCTTTCCAATGGTTAAAATTTTTGGTGTGTTTTTTTCAGTGGTTTAAAATTTTAAATTGTTCAAGTCTTCTAATTTGGATCTAAAATTTGGTGGATTAGGAAAATATGTTGTAATTGTAGGATGCTTATATTTGAGAATTGTCATGCCAGATGCTTCAAGAGCATGAACCCTGTCCATCTGTGTGCATCAGTTATTTGTAGTCCGAAAGATCTGCAGATTGTTATGGGTTCTATAAATCTTAGTTAAAAAACTTAATACATATTGAACAAGCTCAAGTATTTCACCAAGAGTCTTGCAGCTTAGTGGCATTGCCTAGTTTGCTTCCCGAGAAGAACCAGGATTCGAATCCCCCCTCCCCTGCTTGTTGTAACGTTTGAATTAAAAAAAAAAAGGAAAAGGAAAAAAGAAAAGAAAAAGCACAAGTAATTCAAAATGCCTGCCATATCTATATCTAATATATATGTGATATGAATATGTGAAGATCTTGGGTAGGGCATGGATATGGCACGTATCGATTTGAGGTAAAAATTGATTATTCTTAAGGAAAAATAGGGATTTCAACAGATATAAGTGAGGATATATTTTACACCCCCTGTACTTGTTCTATTTTCATGAAGTCATTACACAAGAAAAAAAAAGTTTTAGACCTTCAAAATTCTAAATCTTCATAAATGTCTAGCATGGGTTTGGATCATTTAAAAAAAAAATCTTCATAGTTTTTTTTAATTATTTGTAGCTATTTTATGCCTTTAAAGTTTGTTATTCATCTTTCAAACTAAAATTTGGCACATTTATTACAAAATATTAATAAGCTTAACCCTGTCATATCATATCCCAGATTAAAGAAATGAAGTATTGCTGGTATCCATATTGTATCATATTGGCATTTGTGCTTCATGCTTCACAGATTGTTATTGTTTTCTCAGTTTCCTACCCATGGTCTTCACAATGGATTAATTCATGGTTAATATTATACATTCACTAAGACAAACATGCTGTGTCCATATTTCTAGATTTTTGGGATTTTCTAGGAACACAATTTGCTTGTGCCCAAAATCATAGAAAATATTGGAATTTTTTGAGGTTACAAGGTGTCATAAAATATAATATCTATAACGTTTCCTAGATTGTATGGCAAATTGGTCTATTATATGTTCTTCCAGTGTGTTTTTTTTTTTGGCCTTCTTATTTTTGTTTTTGTTTTTTTTTACCTTATTCATGATTCATATCTCAGATGAGTATATCCTTCCAAAGATTGCTGAACGAAACTTACGGCGATTTTGTAATTTGCGATCAACTTCATCAGATCTATGACTGAAGCTTCCATTACACAAGGTACTTTTTCTGTTTTTTTTTTTACAATAATCTCTTATTCATTAATGGTTTACTCAAGATAAATTATGATGATAGAATTCTATTTGGTCACTCATGTCCTATAAACTTGCACAGTTGCTCCATTAGTACTACCCTGGAAGATTTTAAAAGTAGCATGTAAAGAATGAATGTCAATTGTCATTTGCATTATATTGAAAGCTAAGCTCTATCCTTCTGCTTAGACTATTTTTAAAATTGGAGCCACTAGGCTCTTTTGATTTCATGATATGCCAAGAAGCAATTTTGGCATAAATTTATTGTGGTTACTGTTGAAAATAAGGTAACTGATTATATGTACTTTATAAAAAAGTGCATTGACTTTATCCATAGGACGTATAAATGCCCCCTTTTCACATTTAAACATAGTTGATAAAATCTGAGTGAATATGTTGTTTGTTCTTTTCTATCTTTAACCATTTTGTGGCATATTATGTTTATGATTCCTCTTTCATTTGACTAGTAATATTTCCCAATTACATATACCAGTTAAATGCCCTGTCTCTAAAATTATCAAGCATCGAAAGGTTCAGGGAAGAGATTGTTATAAGGTCTCATGGGAGGATTTAGATGGACTTAAGACCTCCATAGTTTCAGTGGATCTTGTAGAGAGGTAATGAATTTTATCCTTTTGTAGTGACTTAAGTATAATGTAGGGTGGTGCTGCATATAATCTGGGACGGATTTTGTGTTGCATGCACATTGAAAGATTTTGTTTGAGATTGCAACTTATGACAGGTATGGAATCTTTTCTAATGAAAGCTTAGGTTTTTTTAACAATCAATCAATAGAGTATGTTTCTGTTTTCCCCTTTTTTTTCTTGGAGTTTAGACCAATATGTAAGTAGAAAAAAGAACATATTTAAGTACAACAAATATTCTTAAATAATGCATTGAGAGGAACACCAAGAAGACTGTTTATATTCTATAGTTATTAATGAATTTCTGGTAAAAGCTTAATGCTGTGTAAATGTTTTTTTTTTTTTTTTTTAACATTTTCATGGCCCATACAGAGGGTATCCAGTTCTACACCTGGAACTGAGCAAACAAAAAGTTATACAATCATTTTTCAGATATTTCTTAGGGGTATTCTGGATAAGCAAATAGTATTTATCTCCGTTTTTATTTTAATATCTTTTAATACTGGAAAATTTGTTTTCCTTATCCTTTATTCCTTTTTGTTTTCCAAAGTGCTTGTCTTGAGAAGATTGTGGAATTTGAGGAGGAAAGAGCTGGAAGGAAGAAACAAAATCACGGAAAGCAAGGCCAAAGATATCAGAAAAGGGATCTTCTGTGACTGAAGTTGATCTAAAACTCCAAAGACTATTACTTGACATCGAATTAGAAAGCAGTTCTGTTCACAATGCCTCCTTTTCTTCAAATGTGGAGATATCAGAAAGCCGTGCTGCTGCACCAGAAGTTGATCTTACAAACCAAGATCTGTGGCTTGATCCAAAGAGCAGTGATGATATATCTTGCAATGAAGGTGGATTAAGTACTGCTAAAAGTGAGGTCATTGATCTCTTAAGCCCTTCCCTGCCAAGACAATCCCGTATAGTATCCAAAAATCAAATGGCCAATGTATTGATGTAATTGATTTGATTGAATCAGCAACTGATGTGTCTCCTGAACCTGAGAGGAAGGCAAGAGAGTTAAGATTGTTCTTAGCAAGCATTAAGGATGAAATCTCTTGAACAGCCATGAAGAAGTTTAATGTAATTGTAGTTTGGATTTTCCCAATGAAACTGATTTCATGTCATGTACCTCTTCAGTCTCCTCTATGTGGTTAGTAGATATAGTGTGGTGTTTCCTTGTATACATCCTGTGTACTAAGGTTTATTCTTTTCTTTTAATGAATTTTTTGCTTATAAAAAGAGTATGTGTTGTATAACAATCATATTTAGATGTATTAACAAGGATACTGGATAAATTAATATTAAGTCAAATGTAGGATGTAAAGTTCAAATTCTTTCATTCTCAGATCTATAGTTCTTGGCTTTAGACCTTTCCGGTAGTTTGTGATTTGGTTTCGAGCTAAAGATTGTATTCCTTAATTCAATTTTGCCTGTGGATTTTAAGCTTATTACTTTTTTTTTAATTAATTATATTTTGCACATTATCAATGACAAATCAATTTCAACCTTATCAACATCATAAGCATAAGTTTAATCTTAAGAGGGGGTAAGGAAAATTTATTGAGCAGCACAGGAACTTGGGCTTGATTGGTTTATGTTATAAGAAAGTATTCTGAAAATATGTGAGAACTTAGGCCTAATTGGTTTGTGTTTCCAGTTTTCTACCATTTCAAGAACATGGTACGAAGATTCCATTCTGTTCATATATATTACATTTTACAGTGATTTTTGTTTTGTGATCCCCTGCCCTCCGCAGCCAGTTAGCACCCAAAGAAAAGCCAAACAAACCACCCTCATTCCTGTAAAAACCAGTTGGATTTTCTTAAGCTCATGCTAGCTTACATTATTGTTTTCTCCCTTCATCCCTTCTTGTATATTTCCATGGTTTGTCACTAGTAGTTAGTTACAAGGATTTAACGAGTGATGTAGTCTGCTTGCTTTTCAGTTTCAATCTTTGGTTGAATATGCCAGTAATAATAAGCTTGCTTAATGAGCTCCCTTTTAGTACTTCCACCCTGCCAATTCACTAGGTTCCTATTTTTCTTATCAAAGCAGAGAGTTTCTCAGGCAGACTTTTTAACTTCAACTTTAAAATGAGAACCACTCCATAAACAGAGAACCTAGTGGGAAAAAAAATCAGTGAATGGAAATGTAGCATCTAAAATTAAAAAAAAAAAAAAAAAAAAAAGTAGCTAATTTTTTTGCTGGTAAAGAAAATACTAATCAAATTAATGTTAGGAACAAGAAAAAGCTAGACCTTAATTTCGGATGAAGTTCAAATTTGCTGTGATGAACAAACCATCAATTCTTCCTCCACTTTTTCTTTCATTTGTTTTGTTCACCCTCACAAAAAGATTGTAATACTTCACCAGGTAGGTATGGAAAGAAAATTAAACATATGAATCACAGAATTTCTAAGTTTCAACTGTCTTTCTTCCCATTTTTTTTTTTTTTTGGTCTGCATTTTACAGCAATAAAATCACAGATGAAGTTAACTGAATTGCTGCAGTCTACATAAAATAAATTCAAGTCAAGAGAGGGTGTCCTTATCAACCATATCCTAACCAACAATGGGCAATTAGATATCATAAGCTACTGCACTAGAATAAAACGATCACTTACTCAAATATTGTAGCAATGAACTGCTGGCAAGAATTTGTAAACCACTGCAGGCCCTCATGCTGACCAGGTTGGCCAGTGCCTTTAAGCAGATACCAATTACTACATTTCAAAAGGGCTGGAACAAAAGCAAATAACAAAGACAAAAGGGAAGACGACAGGATATTTCTATGCAATTCTTGCCTCCCTCACTGTCAGAATATTTTTTAGAGAGAGAGAGAGAGTGGGAACACCATTAGAAAAACTTACAGTTAAAAATTAGACACAACCCATCGCATTCAATGCACCAAGTAAATGCTTGACTAACTGAAAAGAAACAATGGTGGAAAAGCCAAAATGTTGGTGCTACCACTTTAGTTAGTGTCCAACGGTTCAGCACTAGTTTTAATTGAAGGAATAGCTTTCAGATTGCTCTCTGGTGTCTGACCACAATGTGTTGCTGTAGCTGGCATAGGTGTTGATGTTGCTGGTATAGTTGTTGTTGGTGTCATAAATATGTCTCAAATCCAGAACTTGGGTAATCTGGATTACCAGGGAACTGTGCGATCAAATCACATGATGTGGATTGAATTTGGTTTGAAGAATCAGAAGATGAATGATGGCTGCTACAACCAGGTAAATTAGAGAGGCTTGACAAGCCAGGTGGAGGAGCAAAGTCTAAGCCTTCACTTCGAAGGACATTACCATGCTCTTTATAGATGGAGGATGAAAGAAAATTCATGCCATGGCTTATAGGAAAGGGAGTTAGAGGCATTGATAGTATTGAACCTGGTGTCCACCCAAGCGAAGCTATTTGGCCTGTGACATTTGGAAAAACTGGTGGAGGCCTTCAGTATGGTGAAAGATGGCTCGGCAACAAGGATTCTTGTGCTGCCCCAGCTATTCTTACTGCCAACGCATGTCCATCCATTTTGTACCCATTCAAATGTGCAATTGCTGCAGCTGCATCAATATGATTTTCAAATTTGACAAAGCCAAAGCCTTTACTAATTCCTGTGATTCGATTCTTCATAACTCTTGCTTTAGTAATCTTACCAAATAGAGATAACAGCTCTATTAAACGGTTGTCATCCACATTTTCTAGTAGGTAGCAAACATTGAGGTTTGTATTATCAATTACTTTGTTAGGTCTGTCTTGTGCTTTTGTAGTTGAGCCAAGGCTGGACACAGAACCCTACCCTAGAGCTGCTCTGTGGAGACATTGTTATTACTTGGCAAGTTTCTGTGGGATAGTTGTAGCTGCCACCTTTGTCACAGTGCACATCAATTGGATTTTGTACTTTCTCATACACTCCAGCTGTTCTTATTGACAACATATGTCCATCCATTTTGTACCCATTGAAATGTGTCATTGTTGCAGCTGCATCACTTTGATTTTCAAATTTGACAAAGCCAAAGCCTTTACTAATTCCTGTGGTTTGATTCCTCATAACCTTTGCTTTAGTAATCTTACCAAATGCAGAGAACGACTCCATTAATTGGTTGTCATCCACATTTCCTAGTAGATAGCAAACATAGAGATTTGATTTATCAATTTCTTTTTTAGGTCTGTCTTGTGTTTTTGTAGTTGAGCCAAGGCTAGACACAGAACCCTGCCCAGAGTTGCTCTATGGAGACACTGCTATTGCCTCACAAGTTTCTGTGGGATGGTTGTAGCTGCCACATTTGTCACAGCATACCATTTTAAAAGTAGATTTCCATTGAGGGCAGGCAAAATACTGGTGCCCATGATCATGACAAACTCTGCACATATTTGCCTTCAGTGTGGCAAGTTCCTTTAACTAGCCCCACTTATGCTCATTCATTCCCTTATCGTGTTTTAGTAGTTTCTCAATCATCCCAATTGCCGCATCCAATGATTTTTGGTTGTTGGCCTCTATATAGACATACAAGTCTTCATCATTTTGTGGATCTGTTGTTATATCTTTACCTCTTAAACGGATCTTAGCCCCTGTTTCCTTCTCCATTCTCTTCTGTGTATTCCCAAGAGGGCCAATTATAGGTCCAATAAAATTATAGGTAGGATATTCTTTCACTGGTATGTAAAGTTTCTTAAACAGCTTCGAGGACTTATACTCCAAAGGTTTTTGAAGAGTGGGATTCTTCTGAATCAACGTAGATATGATATGTTGACGTTTTCGGAGAAGTTTCTGACGGAGCCTTTCATGGCGTGTATTTATTCTAATACCAAAGTAATCATACATTGGTTCAGGTGAAGGAGATCTTTCCTCCATAGGACTGTCATCATGAATCTTAGATGTCTGCAACTTTCTGCTTATGTCTACAAGTTCTGCTTTCAAATCCTGAATCTCTAACTCCAATTCTGATCCTGCAACAAGCTCTTTCCTGAAATAAGGCAACTGAAGTGGACCTATCTGTTTCAGCTGCAAATCATCACTAATCCATTTAGTTTTCTTTCCTTTATTAGCCTGATCGTTCTCTACTTTGTCCCATCTACTACGTCTTCTTTTTTCAGAACTGCCTGTACCTTCCTGTTGTTCAGAAGTACCTTTATCATCAAGTGTCATGCCAAGCCCAGAGTGACCATGGAGATGAGCAGCATACCAAGATTCTGATTCTGGTTTTAAGGATTCCTCATGCTTATATTTCTTTTGTCACTGATAATGTTGCAGGGAAACTGACTCGCCAGTTAATGCATCCGATGACTTCTTCTTCTTGTATGAACTGTTAGGACTAGTGCCTGAAAGGCATTCAGATAGAGATGCTTCCGATGGATCCTCAACTAGTTCTTCACTATAATTGTTATTGGGGTTAAAAAATGATTGAGCATCACATTCTGAATGCTCCTCAATTTGTTCCAGCAGCACCTCACTTGCTTCCTCTTCCAGCTCCTCAATTAAATCCTCTTCTAGATCCTTTTCCAAGTCATCGCTTGGTTCTTTTTCTAGCTCATTTCCTACTTCCTCACTTGATTCCTCTTCTGGATCCTCCTCTACTTCCCTTGGTTCCTCTTCCGACTCCTCCACAAATGGCTCATTAGCAATGTAATTCCTGCATGAAGAAGACTAAGGAAGACATTTACCGACTGCTGACACTAAAACTGCTTTCTCTTCTGATCTTTTTTCTTTGATGTCATTCCTTGAAACTCATGAAAACTTTTGGTTCCTCATTGCTCCTACGTTCTTACCCTATTCCTACACACAACAGAGTTATATATATATATATATATATATATATATGTATATATATATATATAGAGAGAGAGAGAGAGAGAGAGAGAGAGAACACCTCAAATTAGCACTATTCTAGCATCTGAGATTTCAAAATGCACTAGAAAAATGAAACAAGGAAAAGACTAAAGCAAAACAACCCTCCTAAGCAAAATTAGCTACAAAAAAAAAAAAAAAAAAAAAGAAAAAAGAAAAAAAAAAAAAAGAAAAGAAAAAAAAAAAAGGAAGACAAGCAAACCAAATTTATTTTGATACACAAAAGAAATGTTTTGTGATTTTTATTTTTCTAGTTACCTACTATTGCTACTAATACAAATGCTAGAACTGACTTCGCATTACAGTTCTAAATAAGGTAAGTCTGAATTTATGGATAGTGAAGTGAAGGGTCATGGCTTCTTGGTCACTTCAACAGTTAGGAGAGGGTACGTTGCATCTAATAGCTTAGCTAAAATATGGAGAAATGTCCAACTCTAGTCATCTTCTTTGGATTGCTTTGTAAGCAACCACATTCCTTGGGCAATATCACTACCCCATTGCATATTGTTTTTGATAGATAAGATAGGATTTGAACCTATTGCGTTGACTCCATATCGATTACTCTTTACCATCATGCCTAGACAACATTTTTCCCAAATTGGTATCTTAACAATGTTAGAGCTTTGAACTAACTTAGGTGGACAATAAAATTAAAGAGCATAAATCAGCAATGCTATGCCATTATCTTCAATATTAATGCAATATATGAAGGGTATGAAAGAATAAGAGAAACCCTAATATTGATTTGTTATCTCTCTCTTGCTTTCTTAATTCTCAAGCTTTCATATTTGTCATTTTTATCAAGTTTGAACAATTGGGTTAGCAAAATGCAAGCATTTTTACTTCCTCATAATAAATGAAACAAAGCATTGAATGTAGAAGCTGATAATCAAGTCTAAAAATCCCATAAAAATGAAAGTATGCAACAAGTCTATTGGCAAAAAATAAGAGTACAAAAAGAAACAACAATAACCCCATGAAATAGTTTCAAAAAGAAACAAACCTTTGCTCTTTTGTGAAGTGAAACCAAGACCTAGAAGCAGAAATTACTCCTTCATTCTCTGTATTCTGCAATGGTGGTGGATGGAAATGGTGCTTTTTCTCAGATCAATGAAATCATCTCTGAGAGACTGAAAGCTAAATATGGAAAATTATGTACAATGTAACAACTAGCATGTCACACAAATGGGCAATGCAAATGGGCCCCAATAAATCATCTCTGCGCCTGTTTGGTACCGAGATTTGAAAACGGTTTTCTATTTTCAAAAAAAAAAAAAAAAAAAAAAAAAAGTGAAGTCCACCAATAAATCTTTTGATTATTGGTGGACCTCACTTATTCAATTTTTTTAATTGTTTGTCATTTCTCTGTCTCTCTCTATCTTGCTTATTGACCGGATTTGGGCTGAGCCAAGCTTCACAAAGCGGTTTGATTATAAATTTCTAGAATAATTTTATTGAGAAACAATAAATTAATGATTTAAGACTAGATTAAGTCAAGCAATCATCTCTAGAGAGAGAGACTATAAAAAAATGATACATATAAATGTGTATTAATTGAAATTATATTAATTATTAGTGAGTTACATGACAAAAATACATTCATTTTGCATATATATATATATATATATATATATTGAGTTACTTCAACATGCACCATGTGTAGTGTGTAAATTTAATTACGATATATGACCAAAATAAATCAAAATAAATATTAAGTTTTTTTTTTTTTTTTGAGAAAGTATTAAGTTTTTTTTAAATTACCTAAATCATTGGAAGTATAATTTTAGTTAAAAGTAAAATATTAAATTTTATGTGATAGAGTTTTATGTAGTATAAATAATTGGTAATTAATAGTGTTTAATCTACGTACAGTAAATTATTTTATAACAATTAATGATGGTGATTAAAAAAAAATGGTTAATCAATGCAATCTATCATACTTAAAGAGAGAAAACAGGAATCTACCTCAAAAGCCTATACCATAACTAAAAGGAAGAAAATTAAAATTGATGTTAATTAAATTATATAGATTACAACCTTAGATTGAGTATTACTTAATGAGTTTTCAACAATCGTAGGATCCATTAATTCTCTTATTACAACATTGAAAAAAGAAAAGAAAAGAAAATATAAAATAACATATACCAATAACTAAAATTGAAAAATACCTTTTAATTGCATTGAACCTGGTTGGGAATATATCCCGATAGAAATTCTATCTGCACCATCTGGCTTTTTGCATAAATGCTTGTTGCCTTCCTCCCAATCCCATGATATTGGATCTAGGCACTGAGGCACATAAAGCACACACTCTATACCCTTTTTTTTTTTTTTTTGCTTACTTTATACTCAATAATCAATATCGGTGTTTCTTCCAATTTGGAAATATAGGTGGATAATCTTATCATATTTCCACTTAGTATCTCGCTACCAGTGGAGCAAAGATAAAATCTTCTAAATTATAATGATGGAAGTGAAAATTTTAATGAAAAGAACGTAACTTTAAAATATGTATTAGAGATAATTGAACAAAATAAGTGAAGAAAAAAAAGAAGAAGAAGAATTTGATATGACCAAAACTAATATCCTTAAAAAACTTCTTGTTATTTTATCCAAAGAAGTTGATAAAAATAAATAAGTTTTTTTTTTTTTTAATTATCTAAATTAGATGGTATATGATTTTTCGAAAACACCCTTTATGAAAACACAACTGAATATGGGCCTATAGGGACCAAATAGGCTCTCTATGATCAAATAGTTCTTTTACAATTTTTTTATCGTAAGTTGATAATACATGCAACTATGAACGATAAAAATTAGAACAGTGACGGTTGCACATTGGTGTGCCTGGCCCTATACACATTGATGTGCAATATAACAGCAAAAATTACGTTCAAAGTCATATAAAAGGAGTCATTTTTCATGAGCTATGTCTGCTTCTAACATGAACTAGGTTTAAGGAACCCTACTCTCGAGATTCTTCAACTGACATGCATGTCCATTCAGCATTGCCAAAATGCTCACAAGCGAGAGAGGAGACCACTACACCCACACAAATGTTACAAATACTCCAGGATGGGAACGCTTTAACCAAATTCAAATTACACATGATCTGTTTGTAAATTGTAAGTTTTGGAGCTTGAAGGTGGTTAACAATGGCGGAAAAGAACTTGATTCAGGAAAAATAAAGAAGAGAGAAAAAGAGTGAGAGAGAGAGAGAGAGATATTTCTGTATTAAGCAAGCTCATATTGATACATTACAACACACTCTATATATATACATCAGAATAGATTAATCCAGAACCTTCTAGAAGGTTCTATTCTAACAGATTCACAACTACTTCCATAACCAACTATCCATATTTACCGGACTGTCAATTAAGAGCTTGAGGAGTAGCTCTGAAGTTATAATAGACTGAGCAAGAAACAGAGCACTGAAAGAGGGGAGTTTGAGCAAAGAGGAAATCCAAAGTTCAAAACGACACAGTCTTGTTTGATGGTAAAACGGTACCGTTTTCACAACTTCATTAAACACACCATTTTTACTTAAGTAGAGCGACATCGTTTTAAGCCTTAGATAAAAGACCGTTGACAAATCTAGCCGTTACTTATCTCCTTCATCTGATTCGAATTTTGTGCAAACTGAGTTACTTCCTTTAACATCCCCCCTCAAAACCATAGGGTTAATAGACACCATGATTTTGGATCTAAGGAAGCTAAACCGAGCAGTAGAGAGGCTTTTGGTGAATATGTCAGCTAACTGATCCCCAGTGGCAACATATTTGATCATCAAATTCCTGTGCAAGACATGCTCCCTAACAAAATGATAGTCCACCTCCACATGCTTAGTGCGAGCATGGAATACAGGATTAGAAGCAATAGCTAAGGTGCTGACATTATCACACCATAGTTTGGGAGGAGTGGGAAGAAAGACTCCAAGATCTCTTAAGACTTGGCAAATCCAGGACAACTCAGCTGCAGTAGTGGCTAAGGCTCGATACTCAGATTCTGTGGAAGAGCGGGAAACAGTGTCTTGCTTCTTGGCACTCCAGGTAATAGGATTGTAGCCAAGATACACTAAATAGCCAGTGGTGGAGCATCTGTCAAAGGGATCACCAGCCCAATCTGAATCAGAAAAGGCAGAAAGGGAAAGAGGGCCATGTTGAAGAAAAATCCCAAAATGAAGTGTACCATTGAGATATCTGAGTATTCGTTTAGCTGCAATCAAGTGTGTATCAGTAGGATTAGCCATAAATTGACAAACTTGGTGGACTGAGAAACTCAGATCAGGGCGTGTGAAGGTAAGATAATGAAGGGAGCCAACCAAACTTCTGTACTCATGAGGATTGGGAAGGGTAGAACCCTCTGTGGGAACAAGTCTGAGATTGGGAGCACAGGGAGAACGAGCAGGCTTGGAAGTATGCATATTACGTCTAAGAAGAAGATCCTGAGCATATTTGGTTTGGCGAAGAAATAATCCCTTAGAGGTCTTGGTAATTTGAAGTCCCAGAAAGTAATGAAGGGACCCCATATCCTTGAGTTCAAAGGTCTTGCTGAGTTGGGAAATAAGAGAATTGATGATCTGAAGATTGTTCCCAATGAGGAAAATATCATCTACATAGACCAGGAGGTAGACAACAATCTTCCCATATCCCAGAATGAACAAGGAAGAATCAGCAAGAGAGGCCTGAAAACCCAAGTGAAGGAGTTGTGTGGAAAACCTCTCAAACCAAGCTCTAGGTTCTTGTTTAAGGCCATAGAGGGATTTCCAAAGCCTACACACATGATTTGGCTTAGAAGGATCAACATAACCAGGAGGCTGAACCATGTAAACTTCCTCTCTAAGTAGGCCATGAAGAAAGGCATTACTCACATCTAATTGTCTCAAGGGCCAATCAAACTGAACTGCAAGGGAGAGAATCAATCTAACAGTTGGAGGTTTGATGACTAGACTAAAAGTTTCCTCAAAATCAATACCAAACTATTGGTGAAACCCTTTGGCAACCAATCTAGCTTTGTATCTGCTAATACTGCCATCATTGTGATGCTTGAGTTTAAAAACCGACTTGCAACCAACTACATTTTGTGTAGGAGAATAAGGCACTAGAGACCAGGTTCCCTGTCTTTAAAGGGCAGCAAACTCCTCATCCATAGCCTTACACCACTGTGGGTATTGAACAACAACTTTAAATGAGGGTGGTTTAGTGAGATTGTAATCAGACTTGATAGCTTTAGTTGAACCAGAGGCAGTCTTAGAGGTGGTCTTAGTAAGCATAGCCTTAGGCTTAGAAATGCCATTCTTAGATCTTGTCACCATAGGATGGGCATTAGTAGTGTGAGGAACCTGAATTGGGGAAGGGACAAGGGGTGCTGTGGGGGAGGGAGCAGGTAAAGGTGATGGTGAAAGGATAGGTTGAGAGACAAGCTGTGAGGTAGGATGTGATGTAGTTTGGGATACAGGTTATGAGGCAGGTTGAGATGCAGAAGGATTGGAGGAGGTAAAGGATTGTTCAGAAGATAAGGAAACAGATTGTGTTGGAGGACTATGAGTGCTAGAAGTAGGAGATATGGTAGATGAGACAGGTGGAAAAGGTTGAACAGAATAAGCAAACTGTTGCAAATTAGGTACTGTGGACTGTGACTGACTAGAATGCTCTTGACTTGGACTGATGGATAAAGACTGAGAAGACAAGAAGTCAGTTTCATTGAACAAAACATTTCTTGAAATGTAAATCCGAGAGGTAATAGGGTCCAAGCAAATATAACCCCTTGTGTATGCAGGATAGCCAAGGAAAATGCATGAAGTGGTATGTGGTTGAAGTTTGTGATTGTTGTAAGGTTTCACAAAGGAAAACAATCACACCAAAAAGTCCTGAGATGTTTGAGATCAGGTCTGGATTGGAAGAGTAATTCCCAAGGTGTCAAATTTTGGAGATTAGGTGTAGGTAGTCTATTAACTATATGCACAGCAGTGGATATAGCATAGGACCAATAGGAAGTAAGTAATTGGGAATGAGAAAGCATAGTGAGGGCAGACTCAACTAAATGCCTGTGTTTCCTCTCAGCTACTCCATTTTGTTGGGGAGCATGTGGACAGGTGAACTAATGAACAAGGCCATTAGTCAAACAAAAATGGTTAAAGGCATTTGAGGTATACTCTCCCCCATTATCAATTCTTAACACCTTGATTTTTGTGTCAAGCTGATTTTCAACTGTGGCTTTGAAGTGTTTAAAGACATCAAAAACATCTGACTTGAATTTTAACAAATAAAGCCAAGTGAATTTAGAATAGTCATCAACAAATATGACATAGTATAGGAAATCATTAACAGAAGTCATGGGTGCTGGACCCCATACATCAGAGTGGACTAAGTCAAGAGGTTTAGAAGCTTTGAAATCAGAAGTATTGAAGGGAAGCTGATGCATTTTTCCATTCAAACAGTGTTTACAATGTGTGACAGTATCACTACTGTTCAAAGTACAGGATACATCAATTAAAGAGAGTGCATTACTCAAAACTTTATTGCTAGGGTGTCCTAACCTATGATGCCACAACAGCCATTTATTGACACTATTTACATGAAAAGCATAAGGTGTTGGAGAATGTTGAGCAGATTGAGATGACTGAAAATGAGAAGGCTGTGATTGTGAAGATGATGCAGAATTGTGAGTAGGAGGTTTGATGAAGTGCTTAGAGTAGATAGGATAGACCCCATTTTCACTCAAGCCCTTGTAGAGGAGTCTCCCCGTAGGAATATCCTAGATTTTGAGATCATTTGCATCAAAATGGCAAGAACAATTATTATCAAGGCAAAACCTATGAACAGAAAGTAAATTCATAGCAATTCTAGGCACATGTAGAACATTTTTTAGTATAAAATTGTGATATTTGGTATGTAGTGTGGTATTACCTATATGGTTGATTGGTAGGGACTGTCCATTACCCACAGTGACTTGTTCAGGTCCTTTGTACTGAGATTGCAGTGAAAGATTGTTAAGATTGGTTGTAAGATGATCAATGGTACCCGAATCAGCAAGCCACAGGTCCTGATTGTTGGTGATAGTAGCATTAGATGCACTTGCCATGGCAGCAAGCTTTGTAGGTGGATTTTTGCCTTAGTAAGCAAAATCCATCCTATGATAGCAGTCTAAGGCTCCATGTCCAGATTTCCCATAGATCTGACATGATGGACGGTCAGTCTTGAAATTCTGAGAAGAATTTTGATTCTGATAGTGTTGAGAAGGAGAATTCTGTGGAGAGAAATTCTAAGCTGCCTGTGGATTGAAGTTCTGACCTCAATTGTTGCTGAATCTACCTCCTCTTCCCTTATTGTTATTGAAGTTGTTCCTACCCCTCCCCCTTCCAAAACCATGACTCTGAGATTGGTTCTGGTGGTTGCTATTAGATTTACTATTTGAAGCAAACATAGCAAGGGAGTTGGGAACTAGCTCTGAGTGTTCATTCATTGCCTGTTCTTCACTTTGGAGAATGATAGCAAGTTGTTCATAGGAGATTGGATCACTCCTGGTTCGAATAGCTGAACAAAAATGTGCATATTCTCTACGAAGCCCTCGAAGCACAATGCATATCAACTCCTCATTATCAACTATGACTCCCACAGCAAGTAACTTGTCTCTGGCAACTTTAATTTTCTGCAAGAAACTATTCACAGAATCATTGCCTTTCTTGAGACTTTGAAGCTCAAGTTTCAGATTCAAGATGTTAGCTCTTGAAGTAGAGGTGAACCTCTGTTCTAGAGTGTTCCAAACCTCCCTTGAGCTTGTGATTCCCACAACGAGAGAGAAAACTTGTGGTGTGAGAGTAGAATTTATCAAGGAAAGCAGAGCTTTATCCTTGATCTTCCAAGCTTGAAACTCAGGATTCACAACTGCAGTTTGATTTCCTGAGGAATCAAGAACAAAAGGTAGAGGTCTTTGAGCAGTTCCATCAATATGCTCAATCAAAGAATAAGCCTCTAGAATTGTAACCAATTGATGCTTCCATGGTATGTAATTAGCATAGTCTAACTTAATAGACATGAGATTTGACATGTTTGACAGTAGTAGTAGTGGAGATTGAATCGGTGATGGAGTAGTTTGAGTAGGAAGTTGAGGTGTTGTTGAATGATTGGTATGAGAGGGCTGAGCTGTATCTTGAGGTGTTGTTGAAGCCATGGATCTATGGCTCTGATACCATGTAAGTTTTGGAGCTTGAAGGTGGTTAACAATGGCGGAAAAGAACTTGATTCAGGAAAAATAAAGAAGAGAGAAAAAGAGAGAGAGAGAGAGAGAGAGAGAGAGAGAGAGAGAGAGAGATATTTCTGTATTGAATAGAATCTATTAAGCAAGCTCATATTGATACATTACAACACACTCTATATATATACATCAGAATAGATTAATCCAGAACCTTCTAGAAGGTTCTATTCTAATAGACTCACAACTACTTCCATAACCAACTATCTGTATTTACCGGACTGTCAGTTAAGAGCTTGAGGAGTAGCTCTGAAGTTATAACAGACTGAGCAAGAAACAGAGCACTGCAAGAGGGGAGTTGAGCAAAGAGGAAATCCAAAGTTCAAAATGACACAGTTCTGTTTGATGGTAAAATGATACCGTTTTCACAACTTCATTAAACACACCGTTTTTACTTAAGTAGAGCGACATCGTTTTAAGCCTTAGATAAAAGACCATTGACAAAACTAGCCGTTACTTATCTCCTTCATCTGATTTGAATTCTGTGCAAACTGAGTTACTTCCTTTAACATAAATTTACATTTTTGAATTTGAAACTGATAATGATGATGATGAGAGAAAAGGCAATAAAAACAAATCATCTAGACCACCACACCCACATAAATGTTACAAACGGGTCCTGACACTCAGTGAATAGCAGTGGGAAGATCATGATATCAACACCAACGTAATTGAAATCCATCCAGTTGTAGAGACGCTAGATCCTAGATGTAGAAACTCTTCATGCAATTGCGAAGCTGATAATGATGGTAATCCCCACTACCTGACATGTAATTTGAAATTAATATGAATAGCATCAATAATGCCTCTTAGCCTGTATGGCCAGGCCAATCAAGAAATGCTGAAAGAGTTCAAAAAAAAAAAAAAACCAATATATAGATTAATCTGTAGCTGTGTTGCAGCTCAAAAATCACTCTGTAGCTGCGTTTCTGTAAAGCAGCTTCCAAGCGCCTTTTTTGTAGTGATTAATGATTTTTTTTAGCATGTAACAGTTCATTAAAATAGAAGAAAACAGAGCCATATTAATGAAAAACCAGAGTGCTAATCTCATTAACCACGTAGCTCATTATGTTTATAAAAATGACCGAAATAAATTGTGAAAAATATGTATAGAAGTCTTATGTTGCAAACATCTACTTACATACAAAGCGATCACCCCTGGTTCTGAAACTTCCTCCACAATCTTGCCTTGTTCACTGCCATTGTTACGTAGATCCAATCCTTCAGGTTGTCCAAGAACACTAAATAGGCATGTCTCCATGACTGCTTTAAAAGCAAAGAGCCGCACACACTCCAAAAACTCACAATATATCCAAGTCCTGCTCCAGCATAAAACCATTTTTTGAATTCATCTTTATTTTTTTCGACATCTTTACTACCATCGTCAGTTGGCTCACTTTGGGGTGCTGTTGCTTCACTTGGGCACTTTTGTGTGAGTGGAAGCCCACAAGTGCCCAATTCCCAATAAAACGAGTTGCATCAAAGCCTTGGAGTTGAGTGCTTGAAGGTATTTTCCCAGATAAATTGTTGTAAGATAGGTCCAGGTGGCTCAAAAACTGTAACTCTGACATACTAGATGGGATTTCTCCTGAAAACCGATTCCATGACATATCAAGTGATTCTAGCTGCTTCAACTGACCAATCATTTGAGAAATTTCTCCAATTAAATTGTTTTTGGATACGTTCAGTACGACCAACTCCAAAAGGCTCGAAATTTCACTAGGGAGTTTTCCTGATAGTTTATTGCTTGAAAGGTTCATGATCTTTAATACTCCAATATTTTTACCATACTCATACTCCCTCCCTTTAAGTACAATCATTGCACTGTCAACATATATTCCCATACAAACATAGCCGGAAGATTTCCCTTTGTGAGCTATGGCAGTGAAATTATTGAGGCACTGTGGTATAGTTCCAAATATGTCATTCAGACAGAAGTCCAGGACGCGTAAATATTTCAACTGACATATGTGCCATGGTATGCTTCCATTGAACTTATTGGAACATAATATAAGAACAATCAATTGTGGCAAGCCTTCGGCAATCCATGCTGGTACTTTTCCAGAGAATTTATCGTTTCCCAAGTCCATAAATTTCAAGGAGCTGCAATTTTTTAAAGATAAAGGAAAATCTCTAGAGAAATTGTTATTACGTAGACTCAATGTTACGGGCATCGACAACAAGCCCAAAGAGCTTGGAACCTCACCAGAGAAATTGTTGCCAGCCAAATTCAAAATAAATAGGTTAGGCCAATGCATAAAACAATTTGGAAGTGCTCCAGATAATAGGTTATCAGATAGGTCTAGGAAACCCAACAACCCACCATTGATTTTACAAAGAGGCGTAAGTGAAACAGAAAATCGATTTTTAGAGAGACTCAAGGAGCTGAGATTAGTTGAAAAAAGTGGCAATGGATCCTCTAAACGTTTAGCATTCAAATCAATTGTATGAGCATTCAAAGGCATCTTCGACACATTAGGTAGCAGTCCATGTATTTGGTTGCAAGAAAGATTTAAAAGTACTTGTTTAGTAGGCAAGTTCGCAAACCATTCTGCTGGGATGGTATCAGAAATTTCAGCATCGGAGATATCAATGGTGGTAATATTGCTTTGTGTTAGGATCCAAGTTGGAAACGTAGGCCCCAACTTGCAAGATCTCAAGTACATTTCAGCCAGTTGGAAAGGGGGAGCCCAATTGAAGTCGAATTCAAGAGTAAGAGAATTATCAGATAACTGCAAGTGGCGTAATTTGGAAAGATTTGAAAAATGTGCTTCAGATATGACGCCTTGCAAAGAATTTGAAGAAACATCTAAATGTTCTAGCTTATGAAGGCTTCCAATGGTTTTGGACACAGTCCCATTTAATTTGTTGGTGATGATATCAAGAATATGCTCAGTAAGCTACAAGGTCTTCGCGTTCTTCGGTCAAACCTATACAAGTAAAAGGAACCTCAAAGGGAAGTACCGGCGTGGTACCGGCCAACGACCCTCCGATGGTTAAGTTAGTATTGTTCACAACTCAAGAGTGTCAGAGTTGGATAGAATTATGCGTACCTCGATTTAGGAGGGCTTAGAAGTATTTATAGTAGCATGGGGCCTTAGCCAAGGCGTGCTTGGGAAGATACCTCATTACCGAAATTACCCTTAATTAGTGTGGGGCGCAAGATACCCCTTGGGCAACAAGCGTGTTGGGCAAGACATCCCTTTGGGAGCAACATGCTGCGCAAGATATCTGTCCAAGTATGAGCGTACGAGACAAGACTCATCCTCTCATGGAAGCATACGTGGCAAGACATGCTTTGGTGCCTCCAACTCACCCCGTCGCCCATTACTCCCGTCACCTTACTCAGGCTTCGTTTCATCAAGGTGACGTGTCCGTTGTCCACGTCCGTCAGCATAGATCGCTCTGTCAGCATACGCAGGCTGCTGGTGTCTAGTAGGCGTTTTATCCCTATCAAGTGCCCCCCTAGCCCATCAGTCCGTGACCCCACAGGAGACGGATTAATGGGATGACGGTTTCAGTTCACAATGAGTGAGAGAGCTGACTAGATATGCTGCCATACAGTAATTAATGTCGAGTAATTAATGTGGGACACGTGTTGTCAACTTAATGACTGTGTGCCAAGAACGAGGCGTCCCCTCGCCTTCCGTGCTACTTCTCATATATAAACCTCCCTTTTTCTTCCTCATTTTTCACTTTTCACTGAAATCAAACGATCAGAGCGCATTCATTCACCTAGCCAAAAACGTTTGATCCGTCAACTTGCTCCACCGTCACGTTTGTATATCCGTCGATTACATTCTCCAACAACAAACGCAATCGGTAAGTATTCATTATTGATTCATTCATCTTTATCACCGTCAAATGTCTTTAGACTAGTTAAACTTAGGGTTTTCCGTCACATGTAGGTGACAGATGTCTAGCGCGTCCAGTAATCAGTTGTTTGTCCGCGACGGAGCGGGCTACGATGAAGTTCATCCGTTGAGTCCAAGAGATCCTGACACTTCAAGTACAGGGAGTTCATCTACCACCTCTTCTTCCTCAAGTACTGATAGGACAAAAAGTAACCTTAGTGACGGTCTAGGGGAAAACGAACCACAAATTCAATTCGTCATAGACTCTGATGGGATGAGGAAATTTATAATGCTTTCAATATGGATGGTAAATGATTTTTCATCCACAATTAAAGAGTCTCACTTCAAAACACTTAGGAACAAGTACCAGATACTCGTCAACATACCTCTCCATCTACCCCATGGATCAGAGAAGTGTTACTACCACGGTGTCAAGGGTGTCGGGATCTATGAGCAAATGCTCAAGGCTGGGTTGAGGTTTCCCTTGAGTCAACTACACCGTCAACTCCTCCATTATCTAGGATTGTCCGTTAACCAAGTCTCCCCAAATGCTTGGAGGGTTTTCCTAGGGGTAGAGGTCCTGTATGGGACAATGTCCAAGGGGAAGAAAAGACTAACAGTGGAGGAGTTCTTCCATTGCTACCGTCCAGTTGAAATAACAAAATCAAGAGGAATATACAGTTTTGTAGCGAGGAGTCCGTTACTAAGATTAGTGAGTGATACTCTAGATTCCAATAAGGACTGGAAGTCTATGTACTTTTTCATGGACAGTAGTGAATGGATGTATCATCCTGGTGAGACTAAGTACATGCCGGTTGACACAACATGGGGTGTATTACCCCCGTCTAGTATGCACCCGTCCTCTTCTTTGTTTTAGATTCTAAACATAGTTGGTTTCTAACCGTCTTCTTTCTACAGCTCAAGATCGTCCACAAGTTACACTTGTGCAGTGGAGTTTTTTGGAGAAAATTTTCTAAAAGACTAAATTAGAAGACAGATCTTGGGCCAAATTAGTGAGCCTTAAAACAATCCATTGGCACTGTGACGAACCCGAACCGTCAGAGGAGGCAATAAAGTACGAGAATCAAGTTCAAGCACGTAAGTTCGTCTACTTGAATGTTACACTTGGTTACTTCTTTTAAGCCATTAACTTATATACCGTCTTCCCTTGCAGAAATGGACGATGCAAGGAGGAGAGCTATTATCAAACAACAAGCAGCTGCAAAGAAGAAGGTTGCCCAGACAGGTGGGACGGACGCGCCCAAGTCGCCCATTACAAAAAGAAAACCCGCCCAGGAGGCGGACCGTCATGCCAAGAAGCCGAAGGTGACAATCGAGATCGTCGTTGGTCTTGAGGTGGAGGCAAAGAAAACGCCCCCCGTCAAGCATAGCAAGGGAAAGGAATTGATGACGGCTGGCCAAGTCCCCAATTTTGAGAAGCCACTCGTCCTCCTGTGCGAGGATTCCAAGTATGCTCTAGAGAAGCTGTCTTTAATCATAACAGCAGATGATTACCAAGACCTTGGAAACCATGCGACGGAGGCAATGGGTGAGACGGGTCTTTTTAACCTCGCCCTGGTATACATATCATCCATCATCCTCATCTTTCTCTCTTTTTTTTTTCTTTTTTTTTTTTAAACCTATACGTTGACTAAACATTGTCCTATTCCAAGGCGTCGTTATGATGAAGGGTCTTATGGACCGTTGTGTTCATAATGAGACGGCTCTGGGCCGTGTACGGGCTAAAGTGGCTGAGATGGAGGACGAGCTTACCCAATTCAAGGCCTGGAAGGTAGTTATTGAGAAGAAGCTTTCCATGTCTGAGCAAGAGAGGGGTGAATTAGAGAAGCAGATGGAGGTGCTGCAAAAAGTTCTTGGCGACAAGGAGAAAGAGATTCTGTCCGTCAAGGACGAACTTCGTCAAGCAAAGGAGGATGCTATTAAAGAGTACCGTGATTCAGAACTTTACTTGATGGAGTTGGGCTGTACCTTCATGGACGGTTTTGACGATGCTCTCCGTCAAGTGAAGGCTTCTCACACTGAGCTGGATCTTTCTCATGTGAGCATTGATGAGGCTCAAGCTCAGACATCCGTCCTCCCTGCTACTTTTGACAGTACAGATCGTTTATTTGACGAAGATCAAAAAGTTAAGGGTGACGGGAATAGGGACAATGAAGCAGAGATAACCGTATAGGCTCATGCTCAAGACATAGATGTTGAAGTAAAGATTGTCGATTCCCCCGTCCAGTAGTCATGTACCTTTTTGTATAAAGGTTAATTTTTTAACCGTCATGAACAATTTTGCCTTTGGAGGCATTTTTATTAATGTACTTTCTATTTCAAACTCGTCCTTGTATGTATTGCTTGCTTTTATTTGAGCTTTATGGATGATTTCCTTTAATATTTGTCACTTCAAATGAGGTCGTCAGTTTCCATGTTTAACAGGCTTTTGTGCCTTTTTATACATTTAGGATAGAGCTGTCAGCTTGTAAGCGTTAGCCTTTATACTTAACAGGCTTTTGCGCCCTTTTGTATATTTAGGATAGAGTCGTCAGCTTTTAGGACAGTCGGCTCTTATACTTAGGCTTTTTACGCCTTGCATATTCACATAGGATAGTATCATTAGCTTTGAGCTGTCAGCTTTTTAGACCGTCGGCTTTTATACTTGGGCTTTTTATGCCTCTTATCCTTTTTAGGATAGTGCCGTTGGCTTTGTGCCGTCATCTTCTTATGCCGTCGGCTTTTATACTTAGGCCTTTTTTTTTTTTTTTTTTTTTTTGCCTTTTATCCATTTTTAGGATAATATCGTTGGCTTTTAAGCCGTCAGCTTTTATGCTTAACAGGCTTTTATGCCCTGTATCCATTTAGGATAGTGTCATTGGCTTTTAAGCCGTCGTCTTCTTATGCCGTCGGCTTTTATACTTAGGCTTTTTTTGCCTTTTATCCTTTTTAGGATAATGTCCTTGGCTTCTAAGTCGTCAGCTTTTATGCCCTGTATCCATTTAGGATAGTGTCGTCATCTTTGGGCCGTCAGCTTTTATGCTTAACTAGCCTTACGCTTTGTATCCTTTTAGGATAGTGTCGCTTTGGGCCGTCAGCTTTTTAGAACATCAGCTTTTGTACTTCATAAATTTTTATCTTCAACACTCAGCAAGGCATAGGAGAGGTTTTGAATAAACTTCTGAATCTTGCATAATTTTTAAGAAGGGGGGAGACATGCCCTTTAGGTTCCCAAAATACATTAAAGCAGACTACAAGTAGGGGGTTGCCATTCTTTCTTACTGGTAGTACTTTCATAGGTGCTCGGCATTCCATGGATGGTGCAGTTTTTGTCCTTCCAGGATTTCCAAGTGGTAGGTGCCCTTTCTTCGCCATGACGTGACCCGGTAAGGTCCTTCCCAATTGGGGCCAAGCTTTTCTTGGGCGGGGTCTCTGGTGGCACCCATGATCTTTCTTAGAATAAGGTCTCCGACCTGGAATTCCCTATGTTTGACTAGGGAGTTGTAGTGTTTAGCCATGCGATCTTGGTACCGTGCGAGCCTTTGTTCTGCTACTGCTCTGATTTCGTTGATTAGGTCGAGCTGTAGGCGCAAGGCCTCATCGTTCCTGCCTTCATCGTGGGCGTTCACTCTGTAGCTTGTGAGTCCTACTTCGGTCGGGATGACTGCCTCACTTCCATAGGTTAGCCAGAATGGTGTTTCTCCTGTAGGGGTTCTTGCTGTTGTCCTATATGCCCATAGTACGCTTGGCAGTTCTTCAAACCATATCCCCTTTGCCCCCTCGAGTCGAGTCTTGATAATCTTAAGCAAGGATCGGTTCGTTACTTCTACTTAACCGTTAGCCTGGGGGTGAGCGGGGGAGGAGTAATGATTCTTTATTCCCAGCTGCGAGCAGAACTCTCGGAACGGGCCGTTGTCAAATTGCTTCTCGTTGTCCAAGACTAGGACTCTGGGAATGTTTTTCTCTGTGATGATGGACCTCCAGACAAAGCTTCGTATGTTTTTCTCTGTGATAATGGCCAAAGCTTCTGCTTCTACCCATTTCGTGAAGTAGTCTATGCCTACCACCAGGAACTTCAGTTGTCGCATAGCTGTTGGGAATGGGCCCATAATGTCCAGTCCCTATTGAGCGAACGGCCATGGGGCTGTCATGGGGGTCAGCTCTTCGGACGGCTGTCTGATGATGTTGCTGAACCTCTGGCACTTGTCACAGGCTTTGACATAAGCTTGCGTGTCTTTTTGTATCGTGGGCCAGTAGTATCCTGCCCGAATCAGCTTATGCGCCAATGACCGCGACCTCGAATGATTTTCGCATATCCCCTCGTGTACTTCCCTCATGACATAGTCCGCTTCCTCGGGACCCAAGCACCTTAGGTATGGGCGAGAGAAACCCCTTTTCTACAGGACGTCCTTCATCAATACGAACCTTGCCGCTCGGACCTTCAGCCTTCTGGCGGCTTCTTTTTCTTCTGACAGGACGCCATCTTTTAGATAAGAGACTAATGGCGTGGTCCAACTACTTTCGGAGCCTATTTCTTGCATATTGAAAGAGTCTATTAGTAGGGAAACCTGTACAAAAGAGAGCACATTGTTAGGGGTGATCATATGTTCCGATGAAGCGGCCTTTGCAAGGCAGTCGGCTTGCTTATTTTCTTCTCTGGGGATTTTGACTATTTCTGCCTTCAGCTCGTCCACCCTTCTCTTCGCTTAATGGAGATATTTTTTCATCCTGTCGCCCTTACATTCATAGTCTCCATTCACTTGGTTGACGACGACCTGGGAGTCGCAGTAGACTACTACTTTTACGGCCCCTGCAGCTTTGGCGAGGTCGATCCCGGTTATCAAAGTTTCGTACTCCGCTTCGTTATTGGTGGTGGGGAATTCCAAGCAGATCATGCATTCAATGCGATCTCCCTCGGGGGAGTGAAGTACGATACCTACTCCACCGGCCTGCCTAGTTGACGACCCGTCTGTATGTACACTCCATGGGGGCATCCATTTGCCCCCTGATCCTCCACGCTGGTGAACTTAGCGATAAAGTCAGCGATGGCCTACCCCTTGATGGCGGTGCATGGGCTGTACCGAATATCGAACTCAGTTAACTCAATCGCCCACAAGGCCAGGCGACCAGCGGCTTTTGGGTTGTGCGTCGCCCGCCGCAAGGGCTTGTCAGTCAGGACAACTATTGTATGAGCTTGGAAGTATGGCTTAAGCTTTCAGGCTGCTGTAACCAAGGCGAAGGCAAGCTTCTCCATGGGTGGATACCTTTTGTTAGGTTCTAAGAATTAGGAACTAATGTATTAGAACTTCAATTTGTAATGTTGGCAAACCATGATCAAAACAATGTTTAGTCTTGTGTTAGACTTGCTCAAAGTATGGCTCTTAATGTAAAGTTGGAATCGAGTTTTATGCAGAATTCACTGTGCACTTTCTGCCTGACTCAATCGATCGAAAATTAGACTCAATCGATCGAAAGTCGTGCAGATTGTTTTTCTGCAGAATTTTCCAACTCAGCCCTATCCCACTTAATGTATAGGGTTTTATGTTTTGCCCTAAGTATATAAGGGAAAATCCTAGCCACGTTTTCAGAGTTCTGTTTTGCTGTGTTTGTGAATCTCTTTGTGAGATCTAGAGGTGTTTGCCTTCACATACACTTAGGGTTTACAAACTCAAGACTTATGTCAAGAGCTTGGTAAATCATTCAGTTGCAGAATCAAAGATCTTAAAGAAATACAAGCAGGTACGCTTGTGGATTGCTGAAGAATTCAAAGAAAGAAGGAGTCCGTGGATCTCGGAGCTATCATAGGGTCGTGGTAGTAAGTTTCCTACACTTGGGTAGCAATAGGATGTTAGTGGTCTAAGTCTTATTGTGTAAACTTCAATTCTTTCATAGTGGATTCAGTTTTACCTTGAGGATAGCTAGGTTAAATCCTCCCCAGGTTTTTTACCGGTTTGGTTTTCCTGGGTCATCAGATCTTTGTGTTCTTTAATTTCCGCTGCTTTACTGTTTTTGTTTATTTTGTGTTAACCTAGATTTAATTAAATTACCTAAGTTAATCACTTGGCTAATTCTCTAGGTTAATCTGTTTGGGTTTAAGGGGTCTAAATGAACTGACACCTTTCTTCCGCTCCGCGAAATGCACGGCTGGCATAGTACACAAGTTTCTGGACCTTGTCTTCCTCTCTGACTAAGGCCACGTTAACGGCTGCTGGGGACACGACTAGATAGAGGAAAAGCTCTTCCCTCGGTTGCGAGGGGCTGAGTAATGGCGGTGAAGAGAGGTAGGCCTTCAGCTCCTCGAACTCCTTTTGGCATTCATTTGTCCACTCAAAAGTTCTCTTCAGTGTGCGAAAGAAAGGTAGGCATTTATCTGTCGCCCTTGACACGAACCTGTTCAGGGCGGCCACCTTCCTATTTAAGCTTTGTACCTCCTTCACGTTCTTCGGGGGGGCCATCTCCATTATGGTTCGGATCTTGTCTTGGTTGGCCTCGATGCCTCTTTGAGACACCATAAAGCCTAGAAATTTTCCCGCTGTCACTCCGAACGCGCACTTCGTCGGGTTGAGCTTTATGTTATAGAAGCGAAAGGTATCAAATGTTTCTTCGAGGTCTTTCAAATGGTCCTCCTCCATTCGGCTCTTTACTAGCATGTCGTCGACGTATACCTAAACATTCCTTCCTATTTGGTTGGCGAACATCTTGTTCATAAATCTTTGATATGTAGCCCCCACATTCTTTAGTCTGAATGGCATCACCTTGTAACAGAAAAGACCCTAGCTAGTAATGAATGAGGTCTTCTCTTGATCTACCACGTCCATCCGGATCTGATTGTACCCTGAAAAGGCGTCAATGAAGCTCAGCAGCTGGTGTCGGGCCGTAGAGTCCACCAGCGTGTCGACTCATGGGAGGGGGTAGCTATCCTTGGGGCACGCCTTGTTCAGGTCTATGAAGTCAACACACATGCGCCACTTCATGCTAACTTTTTTGACCATCACCACATTTGCTAGCTAGTCGGGATAGTATACTTCCCGGATGAAACTCGCCTCCTGTAGTTTGCCGACTTCTTCTGCTACCGCTTGGTCTCGCTCCGAGGCAAACACCCGCTTCTTCTGCTGGATGGGTCGGAAGGTGGGTGATACGTTCAGCCTATATACCATGACTGAAGGGTCGATTCCCGGCATGTCTTCGTGACTCCAGGCGAACACATCTTGGTTTTCCCCGAGGAAAGCCACGAGCGCTTGGCGAGCCGCAGGGCTTGTGAGAGCGCCGATCATGGTGGTCCTGTTTGGCCTGGACTCGTCGAGGGCTACTACTTCGAGCTCCTCTACGGGTTCTGCCCCTACTCGCTGCTCTATGTTCATTGCTTGTAAGTAGCTGTTCATTTCTACCATCGCAATGTAGCATTCTCGTGCGGCCACCTAGTCTCCCCGTAGCTCCCCCACACCGTTCTCAGTGGGAAACTTGACCATCAGGTGGTAGGTCGAAGTCACAGTCTTCCATGCATTGAGGGTGGGTCGCCCGATGATGGCGTTGCAGGCGGAGGAACAGTCGACGATGAGGAAGGTAACATCCTTGGTGACTTGTCGGGGATATTCCCCAATTGTGACTGGCAAGGTAATGGCGCCGAGGGGGTATACTCTCGTTCCTCTGAACCCAATGAGCAGAGTGTTGGTAGGTACCAGGCGTTCTTTGTCGATCCGCATCTGTTGAAATGCCGGGTAGTAGAGGATGTCTGCGGAGCTTCCATTGTTGATCAAGACCCGGTACGTGTTATAGTCCCCTAGCCGGACGTTGACAACAAGGGCGTTGTCGTGCGGATGATGAAGACGTTGAGCATCTTCTTCTGTGAACTCAATAGTGGGGCTGTTGACTCGTGGCTTCTTCTGGATCACGCCTGCAGTTTGGACATTCTGAACTGCTCTGAGATAGGGTTTCCGAACCTTCTTCGTTCAGCCGACGGCTGCCGCACTCCCAATGATCATCCCTATGTCTCCTATAGGCGGTTTGGGACGCTCATTATCTCGGCGGGAGACTTGTTCCTGTTGAGGTGCTTTCGTTCTTTCTTGGCTGACGAACCTCTGCAACTTTCCTTGCCTAATCAGGGTTTCGATCTGCTGCTTCAAATCGTAACAGTCGACGGTGTCATGGCCGTGGTCTTGGTGGAAGCGGCAGTACTTGTCCTTGGGTCGTCTATTGGGATCCCCCTTCAGCTTTCCCGGAAACGTCAGTGACCCTTCGTCTTTGATCTGTATCAAAACTTGGTCAATCGGAGCTGTCAATGGGGTGAAGCTTGTGAACTTCCCGGTAGGGGGTTTCGGGCATCTGTTGTCTCGGCTTTCTCCTGTCCGAGCTACCTTTCGCCCCTTATCTTGCTGTACATCCTCCTACCTTTCTTTCTTCTCGGGAGGCTTCTCTTCCAGGGCCAATAGTGCGTCTTCCGCATTCATGTATTTAGTTGCCCTGTAAAACACATCTGACATAGTTTTTGGGTCATTTTTGTATAGAGAGAATAAGAATTTACCCTTCCGCAGCCTGTTCGTGAATGCGGCGCCCTGTATCTTATCGTCCGCCTCATCGACCGAAAGTGCTTCCTTGTTGAAACAGGCTATGTAGGATCTTAGTGTCTCATCCTTCCACTGCCTAATGCTCATCAGGCACGCGGTGGATTTTTTGTACCTGTGTCCCCCGATGAAATGCGAGGCGAACTGAGCACTCAGCTCTCTGAATGTACCAATAGAGCCGGGTGTTAGCCTGCTGAACCAGATCATTGCGGGGCCTTTTAGTGTCGTCAGGAAGGCTCGGCACATGATTTCGTCCGGTACGCCTTGTAAGTGCATCAATGTCTTAAAGGACTCCAAATGGTCTAGTGGGTCCTTGGACCCGTCGTAGCTTTCCACCTGGGGCATACAAAACTTCGATGGAAGGGGGAACGAATTGTCAAGTGTGGTGAAGGGGGAGTCTGTACGGTGGACGAGGTCGTCGAGGTCGCTGGATACTCATCCGTTGAGGGCGTTCATCATGAAATCCATGCATTCCCTCATTATTTGCATCTCCGCGGCAATGTGGGATGGGATGTAATCAGTGGCTGACGAACGGCTCGACTCCTGCCCTTCGGGTCGGCTTAAGGCGTTGCTGCCCTCTGGACCCCAGGATTCCCTTTCTCAGCGCAGCTTGCCTCCTGATTTTCCCCCTGATTGTCGATTGTCGCGTTTTTCTGTTGCTGTTGTTCTTCCAAGTCGTGGTTATGCTTTGTGAGGCGTTCTACCACGGCCGCTAGAGTTTAGACCTGTCTCTCGAGAGCCGTGGTACGCTGTTCGTTGCCTTGATCATTCATGGTGGTTGCCCTTAAACGTGTGAGTACCATGCAACTTTTTGTCCAGAAAGCACGGAGTACAGTTTACGTACGTTCCCCACAGATGGCGCCAACTGATGATATCAAGAATCTACTCAGTAAGCTACAGGTTCTTCGCGTTCTTCGGTCAAACCTGCACAAGTAAAAGGAACCTCAAAGGGAAGTACCAGCGTGGTACTGGCCAACGACCCTCCGATGGTTAAGTTAGTATTGTTCACAATTCAAGAGTGCCAGAGTTGGGTAGAATTATGCGTACCTCGATTTGGGAGGGTTAAAAGTATTTATAGTAGCATGGGGCCTTAACCAAGGCGTGCTTGGGAAGATACCTCCTTACCGGAATTACCCTAGATTAGTGTGGGGCGCAAGATACCCCTTGGGCAACAAGTGTATTGGGCAAGACATCCCTTTGGGAGTAATCGTGCTGCGCAAGATATCTGTCCAAGTATGAGCGTACGCGACAAGACTCATCCTCTCATGGAAGCGTACGTGGCAAGACATGCCTTGGTGCCTCCAGCTCACCCCGTCGCCCATTACTCCCGTCACCTTGACGAAACCCTGGTCAGGCTTCGTTTCGTCAAGGTGACGTGTCCGTCATCCACGTCCGTCAGCATAGATCGCTCCGTCAGCATGCGCAGCTGCCGGCGTCTAGTAGGCATTTTATTCTTATCAGTTGGAAAAAAGATTTATTCCTTTTAATGATGGAAACATTGCAAAATCATGCAATGATCTGGTAAATTGATTCCTTGCTAATTCCAAAACCTCTAATGAGTCTTTTGCACATCCAGACAAGTCATTGATACGCTGAACAAGTTGTCCATCAAGATTGTTCCCGGAAAATACAATTCACGTAAAGTACATATATTCCCAAAGATATTTGGAATGCCACCTTTAAGTTGATTATTTTCAAGATGTAGACTCTCAAGAGAAGTAAAATATTTCAAATTATTGAAATGAGGAAAAGATGAAAGACTCATTGGGGGAAGATCACACCACACCATATTCAAGGTTGTTAAATAAGGGAGACCACTCACAACTTCTATCCAATCATTGGCAACATGGAGGTTTGTGAAACTTAAGTCAAGGTCTTTTATTGAAAAGAGATGAGACAACCATCCGAGATTTTCAATAATTGTCAAATTATTGCAGCTAAGATTGAGATATTGCAAACGAGAAAGGTTTCCAAGCTGATGTGGAATTGACCCACTGAGTTTGGCCCTAGAGATATCAAGGTATTTTAAGTTACCGAGAGATCCGATGAACTCAGGGATATGGCTATGATTAAAATTATTGTAACTTAGATCCATAAAGGTCAAATAAAGCAACTCAAGTAGTGAAGGATTAATCATACCACCCAAATAAGAAAAACCAAGCCTTGGCTCAAGTACATGGCCTGTTTGTTTGCTGCAGTGAACTCCTTTCCAATTGCAGCTATTCTTATTTTCATCTCCGCTCGCCCAAGAAGAGAGGTTGCCGTAGGCATCAAGAAAGCCTTTTTTGAGCTTAAGGAGTGCTTGTCTCTCCCCATCTAGGCACCTGATGTTGTCACTGTCAGCATCTCCAACACTTGAAATGAATCCAAGTGCAGGTCTCAAATGCAATAAAAGCGTCAAAAATACAATTGCCTAGAGAAGTTTAAGGGAACTTCCACCCGTGAACGTGATCACTGTCATGGCCAAATAGCCAATGAGGAAAATGATCAATTTTACAAATGAAGCACCCAATGCTGCAAGTGTGTTTTTCGAATAAACAATTCATATTGAATAGAAAAAGGCTTTATTGCTTTGAGCTAGCAGCAAATCATGACTTTGACCCGGACTTGAAGTTTCTAAGAAACAATGAAGAAGCCTTTTATTTCCACGGCCTTGACATTATAGTTTAGACTCTGTATGTACAGACTTCACCGGAAGTTTTCAAGTCTAGGTGGCAGATACTGGATATTGAATGAAAAAATTCTCGTGACAACTGAAAAGGACGGATATTGTAGTGGGTGGAAACTGGAAATTCAACTAAGAGGTTGAATTTGTTGTGTTATATGAAAACCATTGGAAATGATAATCTCATTTGATATGATATGGTTAAATCACATTGATATCGGACCGAGAGGTTATGTGTTTTTTATTTCTGTTTTTGACTTAAAGAGTTCTGATAATGATCTTTCTCATTTTGTTTCTTCCTCTCTCCGTTCCCTTCTCAAGTCCGGAAGGGTGGTATTTATAGGTGGTATTTATAAGACATTTCTCTCACATTCCATTGTCCCACACATGTGAGTCCTACATTTTATAAGAGAGATGTCTCATGAGATATTTTCTTAGTGCTATAAGTCTATGCCTATCACCCCAACTATTCGAATGAATCATTTAGAATTTAATATTGGGTGGTTGTCCATAGATAACACCGATAAATGCGGAAAATACAAACTTAAGTTAATGACACACTCAAATTTAATTTCTCATTTAATCAAAAAACAGAATGTGAATTTGGTGCAGGTTATGGACGTGGAGGATAACAATGATGTTTGGCTTTTTTAGGGCTAATTTCTAGTAGACATTTCGTTTTGTGCAGGTAATTAAATTATTTGGCACAAAAACTAAACAAATTAAATATGACACATGGCGCAAAATTAGAATCCAGTTGTAGATTTTAGTTAGATTTTCTCTCAGTTTTGACTTTTAATATATACTAATTGCAGACCCGCGCGTTGAGCGTAATAATGTTTTAGGTAAAATACTATTTTGGTCCCTAAACTTTGTAAAGAGTTTCATTTTCATTTTTATTTTTTATAATTAGTTTTATCATATTTTTCATATTTTCATCTATAATGTTTCTTACTATTATCATATATTTATTGGTTGATGATTTGCATAATATAGACATTAAATGAGAGGTAGAATTGTTCATTAGATTTTTAAAAGTCATGGTGTATGAAGATTATATATATAAGGTTAAATGAAATGTCAAAAAATGAGATTATAAATTTTTTTTCAACTTTGTTTCTTATATGATTTCTATTATTATTAAGTGGAGAAAATCTCATTTTTAGTTATGATAGGAAATATAATTTTCCTAGTTAGAGTTTGATTAGTTCTAAGTTTAAATTTTGTATTATTGTGTTTAATTGTTGATTATTGATTTAATTAAGTGAATTTAATGGTTGATTTTGTTGCACTGTAAAGTTTTTAATGTCTTCTGTATGGTCATCTTTATTTTACTTTTATATTCCTCTTGACCACTTCTTTATTCTCCATTTTTTCTGGAGAAGACTTTATTTTCCATTTAACGGTTACCAATTGAAATTTTATTTCACTTTTTTTTCCCTTCGTTTATTCTTTATTACTTTGTATGTTCTCTTGTTAGCTGTAATTTTTATGAGTATCAATAAGAAATAGATATCATGAATGTCGTAAATAGTTATAGATATAGTTATGTTAGTGGTGTGTCAACAGTTTTTTTTTCTTTTAAATTTTTAAAGAAATATAAAAGGCATTTATTTAGTCTGGTCTTAATCAATTAAGACACCCATAATTAATATCTTAACGGAAGTAATAGTGAGAATTAATTTTTTTTTTTTTGAAGTATGAAGTGGTTAGGTTAGTGGTATGTCAAAGTTAAAAAAAAAAAAAAAAATTCAAAGGAAATGTTAAAGGTCTTTTTTTTTTTTTTTTTTTAAAAACAAAAATTGGTGACTTTTTGAAGAGTAGAAATATGATTGTTTTAATTACCTTGTTCATAGATTTCATTATTTAGTTATAAACATCTAAATTAAAGTAGATGAATATATATATATATATATATATATATGCAAAATTATATGTAATGTTACAACTGCACAAGATGAATATGTATAGATAATATTTTTTTATTTTTAATTCTTCATGAATCATTATTTCATTGTTTACTTATAAATATCTAAATTAAAGTTGTTTATAGAAAAATCTAAATTAAAATAGATGAATATGTGAAGGTAAATTATATGAAAAGTTAAAACTACCAAAGATGAACGTTTAAACACTGGTAGATATGTGTTCTTTGAAATCTAAAAATATGCTTGATTACTTTAGCAAGAGCCATATAACTATGCAAATATTGTTGCAAGTGGTTCCACCATTTGCAAATTATCAAGTTTAGTGGCCTCACAGAATAGGTATTTCATTTTGCAAAAAACTTTATATGAACTCCTCTTTTGTGACAACTTTTTTTCTTTTTGCCGAAGCAACTTAAAAATATTAAAACTTAACTTACCACATGTATATGTGGTAGCTATAAAACACATCAGTGATATAAAAATTAGAAACATTTAAATATTTAAAAACCATTTTTAGTAGATTGTAATATAAAACATTTTTTCTCAATATTTTATGTAACTTTTCCCATAAGATCAATATAGTTGGCATCGTTTAAAGATGATACATAATAAAACTTGTACGATGCTTAATGTCAACACTATCTTTATAAGCCACGCCTCCAAGCCTAAGCCCCTTTTTTTTTTTCTTTCTTTCTTTTCTTTTTTTCCAGTTTGGCTTAGGCATTTTATCGAACACTTTGAGGGTGAAGGTTTGGCCTCTCTTCTCTTCTCATGTATGAAGAACTATCAAAGCCTATTGGTTTCATTATTTATTTCAAGCATTCCACCATAAAAAAACATATCTTGTAAAGGGATAAAAATTACAATATAAAGTCTTTGTTTGTAGACTTCTCAACCTAGTCTAAAGCAAAGACATCAAAAATAGATATCATAGAACATACAGGTGTTGTAACCAAATAGACAGCCAAACTAGTTCTTTGCGTGCATAATTATGTTGCTTGACTAGATTTTCACTTGAGCATTTAGTCAAACACATATACTAATATTTGTGTGCATAAGTAGCTATTTCCCCAAAGGGGATGGTAAAGTTGATCAAAATATCAATTATGGGTTTGAACTTTGAAGATAACATGAAGGTATTTATATAATCTAATACACAATGATTATTTTTAGGGAAAAAAATATAGGTTTCAAGAGTCTGTTCTTCGCAAATGAAGGCCTACGCACTAATTCAAATTCCTAAATAAAAAACCAATCTAACCACATTACTAAAGAGTCCAAATTTATAAAAGTGGAATAAAAAAACCTTACTGGCAGCTTGATGGTGCAGCCCTCAAATTTTTATCAATATATATATATATATATATATTTTTTTTTAATCTCTACTTATAGCTTTGCCGGTACCAAAGATAATAATAGTGATAAATAAGGGACAAAGAGAGCTGAAGAGGCGAAGGGGTTCAACCCACCAAATTTTCAATATGTTTTTCAAGGGTAGAAACCATAATAAGTAAATAAAAACTAACAATAATAAAGGCAATGACACAAACCATAACATTTAGGCTTTAGTGGCTCTGTCAATTTGATCCAACCCCTACACCAGATCCAACAACCCATTCCACCAAAATCATATAACATCGACAATTCCATTGCCTCTGTAGGCTTAAATTCTGAGGAAAAATAAAACTACATTTGATGAAGCTAAATCATAAATAATCAAATGCAAATTATATCAAAACAATCAAATGAAAATAGGGTTTGAAAAGAAAAATCTAAATTATGTATAACCTTTCCTAACACTACCCATTGCAAAGGACAAAAGCCTCTGTCTACACGCACCTCCTGGCTTTGCTCTATGATCTAAAAAAGAGTTGGTCCAGTAAGAGAGAATTAGATAAAATTTTCTTTCAAAGATTGAAACATGGCTCAATAACTTGAATCGAAACACTAAAACAGAACATTGCATTATAGGTGATAGAATTTTAAATTAAAACATAGTTAACAATTATTGGACATGAAGTTTGTTATTGTACTAAATTAATGTATTAGGATTATTTTTAAAAAATAATCGATTAGAGTAAAATAACAATCAAAGAGGGGAAAAAAAAACTTAAAATACAAAATTAAATCACATCAATCAAAAGTAGAGTTTTAAAGAATACAAAAAATTATCAACCCAAAGTAGAGATGTAAGAAAAATAAATAAAATCAACCAAAAAATTGAGAGAGAGAGAGAGAGAGAGAGAGAAATAACCTTTTTTTGTGAGGAAAAGCTATACAAATAAGGAAGAGAGAATGACAAATTTATAGCAAAATGATGTGAATAAGAAGAGACAAAATAAGAGAAGATGAAGGGAAAGATGAGAGTGGTATTAAAATAGAGGGCAGCGGGGAGATGAAAAGGGAAGGGAAAGAGAAAGGTTTGAAAAAGTGTAAATATTAAAAAAAATAGTAAGTGTTAAAAAAATTGGAAAGAAATAGGATAATGATGTGGACGCTGATATGGCTCAATTGGAGCGTAGTAACAATAAATGCTACGCTTCAGCTTTTAGATATATATAGATATAGACTAGTTGCGAACCCACGCGTTGCGCGTGATAATTATTTTTATGGTGATTTTATTTAATTTTTGTTTTAAATTTAAACTAATCTAATAATGAGAAATGTATTTCGTAATTAAACTTTTATTTATTATAGGAACAATCATAAATGTAATATAGGAACAATTCAAAACACCAAAAAAATGTAAACTAAAAAAATTAATAAAACTTAACAATGATTAATTGAACTAATATTATGATTTTTTTTTTGATAATCTATTATGGTTATTTTCTTTGTAGAAATTATAATTTCGGCCACCCAAAACATACTATCAAATAAACAATTATTAGCAAAATCTAAAAATTAAATTTCTATACATGCAATGTTATAAAATAATAATAATTAAAATAAAATTGCAAAAGTTAAAATTTGTCGCCTATCCAATTATTTTTGTTTGGCTAACTTTTACTTTTCTTTAAATGAATGGTATTATAAAGTACTTCTAATACAACTATTAAGAGTGCTTTGTCCACCACAAAGATTTAGATAATAAACAAAAATTAGCAAAGTCTCATAGTTTAAGATCTAAATTGAGCATTATAAAAAATCATGATATGTAACAGAATAAATACCAAATTATCCAAATCATGCTATGTAATAGAATAATATTATATTTTTATATGCCATATTTAATTCTTTAGAACGCAATAGAATAACATTTAACAATCAAAGAGAATAGAAAAAAAAAAAACAGTTTAAAAAAAAAAAACTAAATTGCATTAATCCAAAAGAGAGTTTTAAAGAATATAAAAAATTATCAACCTAAAGTAGAGATGCAAGAAAAAAAAAATCCACCAAAAAATTTAGAGAGAGAGAGAGAGAGAGAGAGAGAACCTTTTTTTTTTTTGGTAAGAGAAAACTATGCATAGAATAGAAGAGATGGTGACAAATTTATAGTAAGAGGGTATAAATAAGAAGAGACAAAAAAAAAAAAAAAAAGATGAAGTGAAAGAGGAAGAATGATATTAATGTAAAGGATAGTGGGGAGATGAAAAGATAAGGAAGGAGAAAGATTGAAGAAGTAGTGGGGAGATGAAATGGTAAGGGAGAGAGAAATGTTAGAGAAGTGTAAATATTAAAAACAATTATAGGAAAATTGAAAAAAAAAAATAACTAAAGCTTAAAAGGCTTCAACATTTTTTATTTTTTTTCCTTTAAGCTGAAAAGGCTCATACAAAATCTTAAAGCTAAACTGAAAGGGTTTTGAATTGGGCTTGATAGTGAAAGTAAATAAATAAGAGCTGAGCTAAATTAATTATGCCGATTTATTATAGGGTGATAGTGGAAGTAAATAAATAAGTAGTGGGCTCGATTTATTATAGGATGATAGTGGAAGAAAATAAATAAGTAGTGGGTTGCATTTATATGGCTGAAAATTGTAAAACTCATTTTAAAATTGTAGGAAAAATTATATTTATATAAAAAAAATGATTTGGCAGCTGATGTGGCGCAACGTGAGAGCAGCAGCATTAAATACTACGCTTCAGCTTTTAATAATACTAGTCGCAGACCCGCGCAATGCACGAGATAATTTTGATGTCATATTATTTTTTGTTAAATAAAGAATGAGAATAATAGTTGAGATTGATTAATAATAGTCCCAAACTCATCTCACAATAATGTGATTATATTGTAATATATATATATATATATATATATAATAAATTTTATGTAAGTAAAGAAGTCTTATCTTGATTTTTGTGTGTGTGCGTGTGTGTGTGTGTGTGTGTGTGTGTGAGTATATATATATATATATTGGCGAGGAAACATGTTGCATTTTACTTTCAATTATTATATATGAAAAAATATTTTGTAATACGTTATAATAGTGTGAGATATGTATCAAAACACATCTCAATTAAAAAATGGAAAATGTATAGTTTTTATTAGAACATGAAAATGAATCTTGTTGGTTTCAAATGAAAGCTAACATTATTTTGCATTTTTGGAGAAGTTATTGAGCAATTTATCCAAACTTTGCTTCCATTTTATCACATAAGAACTATTAAGCAAAATTATAATAGTATCTACTTTGATAATCACTAAACTCATGTATGAAAATCAACTATTACAAAAACTTCTCTCCCTAAAACATATATTGATTTCTATTATTCCTTTCCATACAATTTAAAAAATGTGAAAAGCTAAGGAAGCTAAATGTGTAGTTGATCTTATTCAATCAATAAATAGCATAAAAGGGGTAGGGGAAAGCAAACGTATTCACAGTATAATTGTTTATATATGTCCATAATTGTTTTAGTATAATAATACTCTTGCTTTCTAAAATATTCATGTAGCAACTGTATCTTGTTTGATCCCTCCCAGTTTTGCAGCTTTAAGCCAACTCGCAGCATATAAACCAATGATCATGAAAAAGAATCTAGCAAAATGAAGCCAAACACAATTTCTAAATTTTAGTGATAATTAATAGAGATTAAGAAATTTCACAAATATATGTGTGTGTGTGTGTGTGTGTGTGTGTGTGTGTGTGAGTAGGGGAAGGGAAAAATGTATATACAATACATAAGTGTTGAGGGAGGGGAAAGGTTGGGGAAGAGGAAGAGACTTTATATGTTTTGGTAATTGAAAATTGTATTTATAATTGCTAAGTTGCATAGTTAATATTATATATACATACATACATACATACATATATGTTATATATACATACATGGGTAATTTTACTGTACCCCCTCTTTTTTTTGGGGGGTACGATATTCACTAGTAGACAACCTGCTATACCAAGTTACCAAAACATCACATTTGATGGTACCATCTTCACATTATGTAGAACTAACATCATATGTGACTATACTTGTGTCATATTCAGTACTTCCTTTATTTTTTTTTAACATTTGACAGTACCATCCTCACATTGTGCAGTACCAACATCACATGTGACTGTACTTTTGTGATGGACAAAGGAACTCCCCAGATTAAAGAAAAATATAATTTATTTCTATTGTAGCCTTACCATATTTTGCAAAGTACATGGTAATTCATGGGATATACAAGAGCCATCCCACTCTGATTGGATCGAACAGGAGTGGCCTTAGAGTTCCCAAGGTTCCAAAACACAATCTCAGGAAAATTATTGTACCCATTCTCCCTAAACTTTAAGTGATGCTTGCTGTGTGCATCACCACCTTTACTTAAAAATACAAGGCGACTTGCAAAGTCAACAAAATAAGCACTTGTCATATAAAATGAAGAAACTCAAAAATAATATAGCACTAAGGCATTTTCCTTGAAATCTTAAGCTTGTTCCACCAACCACAGCTTCAGAATGTTTTAACATCTAGACTTGTACAAAATTTTGATTCAAAAAAAAAAAAAAAAAAAAAAATCTTTTAGGCTATGGTTGAATTTAATTGACAACTTTATTCACCTAATCATCATCAACAAATGAACTAGATTGAGATATGCACAAGTTGCCAAAATACTCCACTAGGCTTTCTTCCTCATAATCATGTATAGTTGAAAAAGGAAAGTAAAGCATTCATTAGTACATCAAAAATAGATTAATGAATACTTCCATCAAAATATAATTAAGGATTAAAAATTATGATATACCTGGTACTCCATATAAGTAAAACCAATGATGATCACATAACAAAGCTTCTGCAATTTGTGGCAAAAGATAACTGCGAAACTTATCAAGAATGTGGCCACCGATATTTTAGTCCGAACTCTTCATATTTCAGAATAAAATATTCAATGCCTATCCTAAACTACATACAATCCACTAAACCACTAATCCTATATACAACTAGGACAGTGAGAATTCTGTTGGCAGTTATCTTTTGAAAACAAAAGCACTAGACAATAAGTTTACCAAAATATTGTGTTAAACTTAAGCCTTTGGACTTTTATCTTTTTCATATATAGGAAGCACAAAGATGCTGACAATAAATTTGATAAACAATATTCACTCCTTCTCCCCCCTTTCCACAGTGTTGTTCAACCATCCAACAATGTGAGTAAAATAATCTAGAATGAAGAATTTTGTAAGGTTGTTTAGACCCCTTAAGCCCATACAAATTAACCTAAATAATTAGCCAAGTGATTAACTTAGGTTTATTATTCAGATCTAGGTTAAAACAATAATAATCATATCATGTAAAAGTGCGGAAAATAAATAACACATGATATGATAACCCAAAAAAACCAAACTGGTAAAAAACCTGGGGAGGATTTAACCTAGCTATCTTCAAGGTAAAATAGCAAATCCATTAGAAAGAATTGAAGTTTGCACAATAGCAACTTAGACCACTAACATCCTATTGCTATCTCGAGTAGAAAACTTACTACCACGACCACTTGACAACTCCGAGACCACGGATTACTTCTTTTCTTGAATTCTCAGCAAAGCACAAGCACACTAGCTTGTATATCTTGAAGCTTTTGATTTTGCAATTGGACAATTACCAAGCTCTTGACATGAATCTTGAGTTTGGAAACCCTAAGTGTATGTGAAGGTAAACACCTTTAGATCTAACAATTAGATTCACAAACACATCATTCAGAACCTTAAAAACGTGACTAGGGATTTCCCTTATATACTTAGGGCAAAACATAAAACTCTACACGTCAAACGGCCTTGGGGTGAGTCGGAAAATTCTGCAGAAAAATAATCTGCACGATTTTCGATCGATCGAGTCTAATTCTCAATTGATCGAGCCTGATAGATCTGCATAGTGAATTCTGCAGTAACTCGATTCCAACTTTACAAAATAAACATATACTTGAGCAAGTCTAAAACAAGACTAAAGATTGTTTTGATCATGGTTTGCCAACATTACAAATTGAAGTTCTAATACATTAGTTCCTAATTCTTAGAACTTAACAAACTCCCTCTTTGGCAATCCGTGACAAAACACAAACTTAACAAAAAGCTCAAAGTTTACAAAATAAACAGCCCATTACAAAACAAAAAGCCCTACTAAACAAATTCAACCTAACTACTATCTATCAGTTGCAAAAGTAGACAGCAGCATGACTGAATCAACCTGTATATTCCTGTAAACGCATGTGTGAAATATACAAGTAATATAGAAAAGAACTTCTTGATTTCACATAACACAAAATAAAAACATATATCATGAATAGCATCATAAATATAAATCAATAAGCACTGTAGCATAGTAAAACAAGAAATATATACATAACCATGTATCTCAAATATATCTCCCTTATCATAAGCCAAAAAAAATGTAAATACACAGTGAAGCACCTAGATACAATCTAACAACTCCACAAGCTCCTCAGTATCACAAAAAGATACAATAACTCTCCCTAAGCCAAAAATCTCCCCTACAAAACTCCACAAAGTACTCCTCCTTTTTGTGACGAATTGCCAAAGGGCACTCACTCATCATCAAAAGGAGGCGGTGGAGGAGAACATCGAAAACTCGCTAAATCTGCTCTCAAAGCTCGAAGCTCATCAAGTACGTCCACCATAAGCTGACCATGAGCCGCCTGAACGGTCATAACAGTGTCCAAAGTCCGACAAATGTCTAAAACATCCGAAAGAGAAGGTGGAGGAACATCAGCAGCAGCAGCAGGATCAGCAGACATCTCAGCCGCAGGAGCATCTGTAGAAGAAGAAGGAGGTGAAGTGACACCGGAAGGCTCTACCCTAGGACGCTTAGAGCTAGCTCGAAGTTGAGCAGCCCTTTGCCTCAGAAAGGTAGCACCTATAGGAGCAATAATGTGAACAGGCTCAGAAGTAGGGAAATCACCTAAACCGAGATGAAGAAGAATCCTATGACTAAAGACAGGAAAGAATAAAGCATGAGCTGTAGAATTACTCCAATGTACTTCATTCAAAGAACAAAGAAACAAATGGGGAAAACTGATAGGAGCATCAATAACAAGAGCATACAAAAATACACATCGCTCAAGAGGGATGGTGTGGAGATGAGAAATGGGCCACAAGGAATGACAACAATCCTAAAGAAAAGATAATGAAGCTCAAAAAGCTTAGCAGAGGTGATTCGAGGATCAGAACCCCACTGGATAGAAGACCCAGTGATGTATGACATCACATCATCAATGGGTGGAGACTCATCATAAGGAAAGACTGGATGAGAAACCACAAGCACCCCAAGAGCATCAGACACTACCGAAGGGGTAATGCGATACTCAACACCTCATATCCAACTCTTAATTAGAGTGTTGGAATCATAGATGTGTATTGAGAGGTTCGAGTAGAACTCTCTAATTAAGGTTGCCGGGGGCGGATGATCTATATCAAGCAAAGGAAGCCAGCCCCGACGCTTAAAATTACGCCTCACCTCCTCATCTACCTCATCTAAAATGACCCTACGCTCACCCCAAATATTACGCCTAAGGTTAAGGGTCTCATAGGTTTCCTGATTTTTCTCACTCGAGAACCTATCACTATCAAAGGACGGGGAAGGGACAGAAGTCTTGTGTGCTCTGGTTTTCCTAGGCATGATGCTAAGGACAAAATAGAGAGACACAGAAAAGAATAAAAACAAAAACCAAGGCCAAACTACAAGTTAGCACAGCAAAAAAAAAAAATATATATATATATATATATATAAAATCTATATGATGCATGAGCAAGATATTCATATGATGCATGAACTAATGCAGTGACATAGTTCAAATATGATCCAAATTCATAAAATTGGCTTGAGCATGACACTTATATCAAAAATTTCCAATTTTCAAAAACCCAATTTTACAAAACTCAACAAATTGAGAAATTGATCATCACAACAGAGAGGAAACACAATATAATGATCAAATTAATCAATCTAACAAGCCAAATTCATCAATTTATATCAAATTGAACAAAAACCCCAAATTCGGCAATTTCAAGCCCTAGATTTTGAATTTGTTCATAAAACACCAAATTAACCAAATTAAACCACTTGTAATGTTTGTATATGGTGTCCCCACAGAAACCCATGATTTATTTGAAAGAAAAACAACCAAAATCAATGCCAAAAATCCCAAATCAATAAATGTCGAAAATACCTAAAAAATGCATGAAATAATGCATGAAAAATGAAAATAAGAGCAAAAAGAGGGGTAAAATGGTCTTACCAGCTTTGGGAGGGAGAATCAACGCAAAAAGAACGGAGGAAAACGACAAGAAAAGCCTTGGATGCTTTGACCGGTTGTTTAGAGTGAAAAAGGGATTTGAATAGTTTTAGAAAAGTGAAGAACACGTGAAAGAAAATCCTTTTTAAAAACTCTCAGCCCGATTTTCGATCTATCAAAAATTAGATTCGATCGATCGAAAATCCTTCGATTGATCCAAAACCAATCGAGTACCGATCGAAACACACAGAAACTTTTCAGGATTTTTTAAACAATTTCGATCAGTCGAAAAACAGATTCGATTGATCAAAATTCTGGAAAAATAAATTTTTGAAAAACGAAGCATTTTTAGTGCAAAAACTCCTTAAAGCATTAGATTTTATGAATAAAATGCATGAGTATGAGATGAAGTGTTTTTAAAAAACACATGTAATTATCCCAGATTCTTTAAAAAACAAGTTTATCAACCAAGTTGTCCTCAAAACTCAAATTTTGCATCAAAATCAAGGAACATATAATCTTGGATGGCCACAACAAAATCACACACAATAACATGTATAAAGTTTAGCAGAGAATAACTTGTGTAGTGTGTGCAACTAGCAAAATCTTGAGAAACATGTGAGGTGATATGCACATAGTGATCAATCACAGTTTCTACAAAATTCATCACATGAATTTGAAAGAGACTATTACTTAAAGAGTTACATTATATAACTCTCACATCTCCTAGAATAAAAGCTTGCAATCATGTAAGTTTCTTGATTTGCCTCATAATTAATATCCAATTTAATTTATTAGAAACTTAATAACATAGCCGGGATAATGTACACACCAATTTTATTTGAATTGTGAAATTATTATAGCCCAATAATGTACACACCAATTTTAGCATTTTAATAGAGGCTGCACCTTATGTTCTTTTTGTGCATGTGCTACACTTTCTCGAGCACAAAATCATACGATATGCACTAAGGTGTTCATGATTGGCTAATAAACAGTGGTAAGATGATTATTTATGCCTTTCTCAAAAAGTTCAAGTCCGACAATCAAAGGTATATGACTTCAAGATCAGGATCATATGATCAACAACTATAACATCTTCCCACACAACATGCACTACAAAACTTCAGCTAGTAAAGTGCAATAGAAATAAGTGCATCCAAACTAAATAAGGTACATAAACATGTTATGCAAAATTAGATTGACCAACTTTGTCTTCAAATTTAAGAAAAATATAGCATAAACACATTTTGCAAAAAATATATATATATATATATATATTTTTTATATATATAATGAAAAATAAACAACCTAGAATGAAATGCATGAATGTTATGCAATGCAAATCCTAAAAACAAAGGTCACAAAAGATAGAACAATGAAGCACAAGGACCATGTCAGATAGACTCAATTAGGTCGAGCCTTTTGCATCCAAAACCTTTTAGATGCAACTCTTGCATTGGAGTTATGATTCATATAAGATTCACCAATAAGTACCATAGGATCTTGTGCTTGAGGCACAGGTACTTTAGGTTTATTTGCTCGCTTTGCAGCTTGCAACTTGAAACAGTTTGGACGAATATGCCCAAACTTTTCACAAAAGTGACAAACCCATGTAGGCTTATCATGCAACTTTCCCTTAGAAGAATTATAAGCTCTAGAATTTGACTCTTGAAGATCAACCATAATCTTTCTAGGAGGTATAACTTCTACAGATTTAACAGGTTCACTCACCAAAAGTTTGACAATCTCACTCTTAGAAGGTTCAGAAGAGGGAACAAAATTTGTGGAATGAGATTCAAGCACAGAGATACTTTCCACAAAACCTAAGCCAGTTTTGTTAGAGGGAGACTTTTGAATACTTAACATGTGAACAAGTTTAGAGCTTGCAGATCTATTAATTTGTTCTCTAGTAATAGATAATTCAAGTTTCAAATTTTTAACTTTATCAAGCAACAGCATGTTCTCAGTCTTCACGTTATTCAAAAGCTCATTAGCATCAAACAGTTTCACAAGCAAATTTTTCTTATCAAGTTTAAGAGAAGCAATTTTCTTTAAACCTAAATCAACATTCATAGCATCCTTTGCAGCAACTTTGCAAAGTTTATTATAGGCTTTCTATAAATCTGCATCTTCAGAGAGTTCCCCATCAGAAGAGTTCTCTTCAACAGACACGCTTTCATTGACTACAATAGTAGCAGTGAAAGAAATGAAGTTTCCATCCTCATCACTAATGGATTCATTGTCAGAAACTTCATCATCACTAAGGGTTACAGCCATAGCTTTACCCTTAGACTTCAAGTATGTAGGACATTCAGATTTCATATGACCATACACTTGACATCCAAAACATTGTTGTCCCTTAGAATTATTAGAGGGTTGACCTACTCTATCATTAGGTTTTTCAGTGTTGTTAACCTTAGTGGGATCATTCCTCCTAAAATTTCTAGGTTCAGCAGTGTTCTTACCTCTTGCCCTTCTACTATTATTTCTAAGAAAATTTCTAAAGTTCATGGCAAGATAGGCAATCTCTGTAGCAGAGAGTTCATCATCAAATCCATCAGCATCAACATCATCAACAGACTTAAAAGCCATTAATTTGGGTTTGTTTGTCTTGGGTAGGTCCAACTCATAGGACTGAAGAGATCTTACAAGTATCTCAACAGGGATAAAGACCACATCCTTGCTTTTAGTGATGGCAGTCACTTTGGGTCTAAAATCCTCAGTCAAAGATCTAAAAAATCTTTCTAACAATTTTAGGTTGATCATAGATTTCACCCAAATTATATGCAGAATTAACAATATTATTCAGTTTAGCATAGAATTCATCAAAAGATTCATCATCATTCATTCTAATGCTCTCAAATCTAGTAGTCAATTGCTGCAACTTATTAATTTTAACTGCCTTTCTGCCTTCATGCACAGTCTGAAGGATATTCCATGTAGTATGAGCAACCTCAACATTAGAGATTCTTTTAAATTCCTCCATAGAGACAGCATTGAAAATAGCATTCATAGCTTTCCTATTGAAAGCAGCTGCCTCCTTTTGAGAAGTTTGCCACTCACTCACAGGAGTAGTGGGCTTCTCCCAACCAAATTCAACAGAGTTCTAGACTCTCTCATCAATAAATTTCAGGAATGCTTTTATCCTTACTTTCCAATAAGCATAATTGTTCCCATCAAAATGAGGTGGAACAACTAGAGAGTGTTTGTGTTCCATGAAAACAGGGGTCAAGGATCAGCTCAAAGATCAAAAGATCAAAAACAAAAAGCTACCCGCTCTGATACCACTTGTAAGGTTGTTTAGACCCCTTAAACCCAAACAAATTAACCTAAATAATTAGCCAAGTGATTAACTTAGGTTTATTATTCAGATCTAGGTTAAAACAATAATAATCATATCATGTAAAAGTGCGGAAAATAAATAACACACGATATAATAACCCAAGAAAACCAAAACGGTAAAAAACCTGGGAAGGATTTAACCTAGCTATTCTCAAGGTAAAACAGCAAATCCATTAGAAAGAATTGAAGTTTGTGCAATAGCGACTTAGACCACTAACATCCTATTACTACCTCAAGTAGAAAACTTACTACCAAGACCACGTGACAGCTTCGAGACCACGAACTACTTCTTTCCTTGAATTCTCAGCAAAGCACAAGCACACCAGCTTGTATATCTTGAAGCTTTTGATTCTGCAACTGGACGATTACCAAGCTCTTGACATGAATCTTGAGTTTGGAAACCCTAAGTGTATGTGAAGGTAAACACCTCTAGATCTAATAATTAGATTCACAAACACAGCATTCAGAACCTTAAAAACGTGACTGGGGTTTTTCCTTATATACTTAGGACAAAACATAAAACTCTATACGTCAAATGGGCTTGGGCTGAGTTGGAAAATTCTGCAGAAAAATGATCTGCACAATTTTCGATCGATCGAGCCTGATAGATCTGCACAGTGAATTCTGCAATAACTCGATTCCAACTTTACAAAATAAGCACATACTTTAAGCAAGTCTAAAATAAGACTAAAGATTGTTTTGATCATAGTTTGCCAACATTACAAATTGAAGTTCTAATACATTAGTTTGTAATTCTTAGAACCTAACAAATTTATTGCAAAATAAAGTTTATGAGACTTAAATTACTCTTCAAGGCTCAAGGGCCACAACATAAAAGGACAAAAGGATATTGCCTAAATTTATTTACAAATAAAATTACTTAAAACAAAAGAAATTTTTTATAAAAAAAAATCAGGAATAGAATAGAATACTTACATAAGATTCAAAAAGTGTAGCAAAAATCTGGATGCTCCTCCAGTATTCTTTTTCCAAAACCCTAAAATTCAAATTGGAAAAAAAAAATATCAAAGCCAAACAAAAACGAGACATCTAAATCAAATTTAAAATCAATATGAACCACAACAAATAAATAAAAAAATTATCACCAGTGACAGTGGTAGATTATCTGAAGGTTGTGGATGGTGAGCAGTGGCAGTTGCACTCTCGTTCATCCTCTTTCGTTCTCAGTTTTTTTTTTTTTTTTAAACCAATCATTCGGTCTTTGTTTCTTTCTTTTCTTTTTGGTTTTGTTTTGCTTTTATACCCTACCCATTCTACCGGTAATAGGTTTACTGCTAAACTCAAATAAATAGTCAGGATTGAAACAATAAAAATAAACGGCTAAGATTTGGGTGGGTACGGTACCCACTTAAAAAATAGGTGGGTACCATAGAATGACCCTACATACATACATACATATATATATATATATACATATTCTTTTTTTAAAAAAACTCATCAAATCCAATGTAGTAACATAATAGGAAGCCTAAATAAAGGACTTTTGGGCTACCATATAGGTTTATGAAATATTTAAGACTTTCCACATTCATTATTTTTTTCCCAAAAATTTTTATTAGAAAAAATAATTTCCTTCATAAATGAAAATTTTATGGATTTTTTTTTTCAATTAGATAGAAGAAATATATATGAAGGCAAAAAAAAAAAAAAATAGATTGTATTTCTAAAAGAGCTAATAGTGAATATTTAAGTACATATTATTTAAGAATTATAATAGTGAAATTTGTAGTACAAAAGAAATGCCTAGTTGATTTCCTGTTGTATTTATCTATTATATTTCTTATGTTAATTCTATTATATTTTTAAATATTTAAGCAGTATGATGGATTGAAGTGCAACATATCATAGCCAAATTAAACAATAAGATATAAGATATAAGTGTAAGGTTTTTTTTTTTTTTTTCTCTTGAGAATTAGATAAGCTTAATTATTCGTGTTTAAAAGGCTCATGTCAGTTCGTTTAGACCCCTGTAAACTAGATTGTTTAACCTAATTAATCAACCTAGTGAATACTTAGGTTTATTATTCAAATCTAGGTTAAAACAATAACAATCATATCATGTAAAGCAGCGGAAAAATAAATAACACAACGATATGATGACCCAGGAAAACCAAACCGATAAAAAACCTGGGGAGGATTTAACCTAGCTATCCTCAAGGTAAAATAGCAAATCCACTATGAAAGAATTGAAGTTTACACAATAGCGACTTAGACCACTAACATCCTATTGCTACCCAAGTGTAGGAAACTTACTACCATGACCCCATGATAGCTCCGAGATCCACGGACTCCTTCTTTCTTTGACCTTTGCAAAACACAAACACCACCGTTTGTGACTTTGAGATTCCACTCAAAGGTTTAGCAACACAAACTCTCCTGTTTGTGACTCCAAGACCACCCTTGAAGGTTTAGATCATCAGCTCCTTTGATGACTAGAGAAGGCAGCAACTTCGGCAATACCGGATCTTGAGATTCTTCAAGGAACAACACCGGTAGAAGTAATAAGAGAGATTTTAGGAACAAAACCCTAAATACAAAAGAGGCACACTCTTTTCTCTCTAAAAAGCCTTATAAAAAACGTGCTTAGGGTTTCCTTTATATAGTGGGAGAAGTAGATCTGAAACCCTAATCTTTAATGGGCTAGAACTGCTGTTTGGGCCAACTTAAAATTCTGCAGACACGACTTTCGATCGATCGAGCCTGTTTTTCGATCGATCGAACCAGGCAGATTCTTAATTCTTCTTTCAGCAGCTTACATGTTCTTGTGTGCTCACGATTTGCCAATTGTTCTAAACTTTTAGAACCTAACAATCTCCCCCTTTGGCAATTCGTGACAAAACTTTCATACAAAATGAAATGTTAAAATACAAGAATAACCCAATACAATAAAATGCCCAATTACATCACAAATCCCAATCTAAGACTCTTAACCTAGAAGTTGCCAAGAAGAGGTTGAAGGTCTTGATCAGAATGCACCTGTCTTTCCTGAAACACTCAACAAACACATCAACGCATGTGTGGAAAGAAAGACATATAAACAAGATGAAGCACAATATAAAAACAAAAGTAAACTAACTCTCCCCCTAAGTTAGATACATCAAAAAGTTTTTATATTCTCCCCTTTTCAAAAACAATTTTCTCCCCCTAAACAAGACAAACAGGATTCCCACATTTCATCTATTTCTTCCCCTTTTTGTCACGTATTGACAAATACAACTCAAACAAAGAGCAACAACTCAACAGAGAACAAGAGGAAATAGAGAATTAAGGGAACACAAACAATTTAGCTCTATAGAAAATAGAGAGAACTCCCCCTATAAAGAGCAATAACTTCCCCTATGAACAACAAAGGTTAAAAAAAACTTTTCTCCCCCTATAAAAATAGGAAAAACAAAACAAGTTTTGGAAAAAGTTTTGGGGAAAATTTAGGAGGTGGGGATAAATAAAAACACACAAACCTAAAAAAAATTAAGTTGAGGATACACATGAAGAAAAATATTCTCTCTTTCAATAAATGCAAACTGGACACTATGTGACCCAGAAATAGTTGCATGAGTAGAGAAAATATTTGCACATTGATTATCCATCACATCTCTTAAGAAAAATATTTTCTGTAGTTCACACATAAAAATAGCATATACTAGAAAAGTACATAACTCAAAAATTAATCAATCAATTTTTAAATCAAGTTGAGTACCCAATTTAGCAAAGTGTATGCATGGTATGTGTGAAAACAATGAGAGATATGACTGCAAAACTGCAAGATGGATACAAAAACAATGCAATTCATGTGAATCCTAAACATAAATGATGTAAGAAAAAATTTGGTCAAAAACTCTAAAAACTGAAAATTTTTCAGTTTCGATCGATCGAGTATCGATCGAATACCAATCGAGTCAAACAGAATCAAACCAAAAATTTTAATTGCAATTTCGATCGGTCGAGAGACAGATTCGATCGATCGAAAATCTGGAAAACTTAAATTTTTGAAAAACAGAGCAATTTTATGCAGAAACTCCTCAAAGCATAGTATTTCATGAATGAAATGCATGAGTATGAGACTGAAAGTTTTTCAAAAACACATGAATACAGCCCAGATCTTCCAAAATTAAAATTTTTAATCAATTTGTCCTTAAAACTCAAATTTTGTATCAAAATCAAGGAACATATAATCTTGGATGGCCACAACAAAATCACACACAATAACATGTACAAAGTTTAGCAAAGAGTAACTTTGTGTAGTGTGTGCAACTAGCAAAAGCTTGAGATACATGTGAGGTGATATGTGAATAGTAATCAATCACAAAGTCTACAAAATTCATCACATAGAATTTGAAAGAGACTATCACCTAAAGAGTTACATCATATAACTCTCACATCTCCTAGATTAAAAGCTTGCAATCATGTAAGTTTCTTGATTTGCCTCATTATTCAAATTTATTGATTAGAAACTTAATAATAGCCGGGATAATGTACACGCCAATTTTATTTAGAATTTGTGATATTATTATAGCCCAATAATGTACACACCAATTTTAATTAGAGGCTACACCTTATGTTCTTTTTGTGCATGTGCTATACTTTCTCGAGCACAAAATCTTACGATATGCACTAAGGTGTTCATGATTGGCTAGTAAACAGTGGTGAGATGGTTATTTATGCCTTTCTCAATAAGTTCAAGTCCAACAATCAAAGGCATGTGACTTCAAGATCAAGACAAAGTGATCAAAAACTATAAACATCTTCCCACACAACATGCACTACAAAGCTCACACTAGTAACGTGCAATGAAATAAGCTCATCCAAGCTAAACAAAGTACATAAACATGTTATGTAAAGATAATATGACCAACCTTAATTATAAATCCAAGATATATAATACAAAACACATAAAAAATCTTTTTGGTTTAAAAAAATTTTATGACCAAAAACAAAAAAACACACATTATGCTAAATGAACAATGCAAATGCAATGCATGACAGTGCTTAACTAAGCTATAGAAGGTACACAAACAAGAAATATCAATTTCTTAATTAACCCATGAGTACATGTACAAACTAGTACATACTCAAACAAAATCAAAAAATAGCTTAGCACTTATAGAACACATGCTATTCAAGTTTCTCCACAATGTCAAGCATGTTCTAAATCAAGAGAGAGATATCATAATTCATGTAATCCTCAAAACAAATAAAACAAGACACAAAATAAAATATTTTTGTCTTTTTGAAATTTTTCAATGTTTTTGGATTTTTTTTTTAAATAAAAACAACCTAAAAAACAAAACAACCAAAAACAGAAACAAAACATGTCCACAAATAATTGAAAGAATTAAATCAGGGACAAGTTAGCAACACTCACCTTAGAGAATCTTTTCTCACCCATATAGCACGAGTCTTCGGCTTTGTAGGTGAAAATCCATGTGAAGCAGAGTGTATTTGAGGGATTACACCAATCTTCTGAGAAAGACTAAAATCCTGCAAATTCCTTTCACAAGCCAACAAGCTTAAATTTTTCAAAAGCATATGAAACAATTTATTTGGACTTATGGCAGGAGAAATATCATCACATGTCCTAGATTGAAATACAGAATTTTTAAATTTCAATTTATGACAATTAGGACGAATGTGACCATGAACACCACAAAAGTGACAAACAGGAACAAATTTAGGAACATCAGTATTCCTAACAGCAAATCTAGTCTCAGATTTTGGTTTTTGCCTCAACAAAGAACAATTTGGTCTAATATGACCAACAACACCACAAAGGTGACAAGTAGGCACAAAAATAGATTTATTATGCTCTCTAACATTAGGTTTAGACTTAGGTTTAGAAACTTCAGCGTCTACATCAGAACTTTTACCTTTGTCTAACCTAGCAAAATAAGCCTTTTCTTTATTATTCCTCTTGAAAGGAGGGATATAAAATTTTTCAGCTTTAGGCTTAAGAGAAACAGAAAAAATTCTGTTATCAGCAGCAAGCTTGATACTAGTCAAATTTTCAATTTTAGCTTTAGATTCAACTAACTCTTGTTCCAAGCTTTTCATCTTCTCATCTTTAGAGGAAATTTGATTTCTCAAAAATTCATTCTTTTTATTAGATTCATCTAATCTAATAATCAATTCCTCTTTTTCAAGATTAGCCAATTTTAACTCTTCCTTAAATTTCTTAGCAATTTTCAAAGACTTAGATAATTCCTTACGAAGAGTTTCAAAGGCATCAATAAAATCAACAGAAACAACAGTGTCCTTTTTATTCAAATCATCACAAACATGAGCAGAAAGACACTTCAAATTATCCATGATAACAGGGATCAAGGATCAACTCTTAGATCAAAGGATCTAACACAAAAGAGCTACCCGCTCTGATACCACTTGTCAGTTCGTTTAGACCCCTGTAAACTAGATTGTTTAACCTAATTAATCAACCAAGTGAATACTTAGGTTTATTATTCAAATCTAGGTTAAAACAATAACAATCATATCATGTAAAGCAGCGGAAAAATAAATAACACAACGATATGATGACCCAGGAAAACCAAACCGGTAAAAAACCTGGGGAGGATTTAACCTAGCTATCCTCAAGGTAAAATAGCAAATCCACTATGAAAGAATTGAAGTTTACACAATAGCGACTTAGACCACTAACATCCTATTGCTACCCAAGTGTAGGAAACTTACTACCATGACCCCATGATAGCTCCGAGATCCACGGACTCCTTCTTTCTTTGACCTTTGCAAAACACAAACACCACCGTTTGTGACTTTGAGATTCCACTCAAAGGTTTAGCAACACAAACTCTCCTGTTTGTGACTCCAAGACCACCCTTGAAGGTTTAGATCATCAGCTCCTTTGATGACTAGAGAATGCAGCAACTTCGGCAATACCAGATCTTGAGATTCTTCAAGGAACAACACCGGTAGAAGTAATAAGAGAGATTTTAGGAACAAAACCCTAAATACAAAAGAGGCACACTCTTTTCTCTCTAAAAAGCCTTATAAAAAACGTGCTTAGGGTTTCCTTTATATAGTGGGAGAAGTAGATCTGAAACCCTAATCCTTAATGGGCTAGAACTGCTGTTTGGGCCAACTTAAAATTCTGCAGACACGACTTTCGATCGATCAAGCCTGTTTTTCGATCGATCGAACCAGGCAGATTCTTAATTCTTCTTTCAGCAGCTTACATGTTCTTGTGTGCTCACGATTTGCCAATTGTTCTAAACTTTTAGAACCTAACAGCTCAGTTAAGTCTAAATTCATATTATTAACCAGGAAATTTCATTAACAAAACTTAGCAGTGTATATATATATATATATATATATATATATTTGTTGATGAGAATGAGTGGTGGGGTAAGATAGAACAAATGAAAGAAGAAGCGGAAGAGGAGATGATAATTAAGCACAATTTCAGTTGAGCAGGCTAGCAAACCTTATATGATAAGGCTTATCAACTGGGGCTTTACTTGTTAGTGCTTATAAATAATAGGCATAAGAGTGGTTTGTGTGCATAGGTGAATTGTGAGTTGGGCATATAGGAAATGTTGTTTGTATTGTCTATCTTCTAGCTTAGATGAGTATAGTTTGATTGAATTTGTATAATTTATTTGTGGGAGCTATGTGATGTGTCATCAGTGGATGGTTTACTTTTATTTTATTATATTATGTGCTTCCACATGAGTATGGTTTACTTTTATTAAAAAATTTTAATAATTTTTTGGTTGTATTTTTGTAGCATCTCAAAAGTATTTTTCTTTTTTATATAACATCAGCAAAAGTAAATCAAATCATACTTCATTATAGTAACATATATTAACACACTTTAAATAAGGGGGAAAAATTAACTTACAAAAGTGGAAAAACAAATAGTTTTCTTCATAACATCATAAAAATTTAGGTACATAGCTCAAAATAACATTTATAATCTTAAAATAAACCAAAATTCAAATAGTTGAACCCCTTAAAAGTTTATGGGTCTAATGTTGTGAGCAACCAAGCCATTGATTATCTTTTTTCATACCTAGACATATCAGAACTTTTTAAAAAAATATGTTAAATTGATTCCAAATGAAGAACACATACAGATGCAAAATTAGTTCTACCATCTCAAATCTAAATCACATGAATCAGTGTTAGATAGCTTATCATTTCTTTTTCCTTTAAACACGTCTAATAGAAAATCTCTAAATCGAAGAAAAAAAAACTATTATTTTTATGGTAAGCATTAATCCCTTGGACAATAATAATATTAAAAGTACATAATCTAAGTATGAAACTCCATTAATACACCAAAGAAACCATGCATAGATTATGCAGTCCCCTCCAGTCATCTTCAGGGTCACATTTATATAAAAAATCCTCTAATTTCCTTTTAAGTTGTAAACTTATAGTTATTTCTTTTTGCAGATTACGCATGTGTGATCCTAACAAAAATTGGGGGTGTAGAGATTAATCTAGAGAGATCCTAAACCTTCCTACTTTTTGAAAGGTATTAGAAATAATGCATTGAAATACTAAAGGAAAAAAAGGGCACAATATTATAGTGAGTAAATAGACATTCCTCACTATGGTTAAAAAAGTATCACATGGTCCAAAATAACGCTGAGGCATCCTGGCCAAAAATTTTCCTTCAAATTAAATTTTTGACTATTTGCAATCCACACAACATAACCCAAAAAAAAAAAAAAAAACACACACACAATTAAATAGTAATAATCAAGCTGTATCTCTCTTCAATAACTACCTAAAATCTAAAAGATAGAACAACAAGGAAACATCTTAAAGAAACAAACTTACCTTCTTTTTTTCCAAACAGTTGCATAATTTTTTAGTGGTGCATTGGTCAGATCCAAGGCAAACTTCACATATGCCACAAAATCTTTTTCTCGTTATTTAGCTTAGTTGCCCTCAGTTCCTATACATAAATCAAGTGCACTCAATTTGCATAGAGTGAGAAAATGTAAATATTAAGTATTCAAAATGGCACAATGTATTCTACTTAGCCACCTTCCCTAATCATATCAAAATCTGCCCAAAGGATCCAAAAGGCAAGACAAAGTATTCAAATTAAAAACTTTCACCCCTAACCATAACATAATTTGCCTTATAAACAACTTTTGCATGTCAATTCCCAATTATTAAGACTTCGAATTTTGGAGCAAAGCAAATGGGGATGGCTATTTTTCAATTAACGATATACATTTTAAGACAACAGCAGGTATTGTTTTATCAAATTTTATTGTTTCTCTTTATAAAATATGAACTTTGATAGTTTTAGTGACATGAAATGCAGCGTCAAAATTGATTAAGAAATTTAATTGATTTAAAAAAATTACGTGTCCTGTTTTATTCAGGTCCAATTTCTTTATCATATTTGTTCCCTTTAAGAACAAAGAATGGTTTTGGGAAATGTTTATAGATTTTATTTATCAGAACCTATATTTGTTCTATGTATTCACTGAAAAATTTAAACAAAAACAAAGACAACCAAGACAAAAGTTATTTAAAAAAAGTGCAAAAAGTTATTCAAAACAGAGCAGATTTAATGAAATAGTGTAGTGCAGTGCAGTGTAGATTTTGTGAAACAATGCAGTGAAGATTTTAGTTGCAAAGAAAAGCAGATTTTGGATGTGTAACGGAGCAGATTCTTTGTAGAAGAATAGTGCAGAAAAATAACATTTTGAAGAAGAAATCTTCTTAACAAATTGGATCCATAGACCAAATTTTATTCACTGAGAAATTTAAACAAACAAATAGAGAACAAACACAAAGATAACCAAAACAGAACCTTCAAACTGACATTGCTCATTTTAAAGAACTTGGCATATGAAACAAAAATCCCAAAGCCAAAGCTTATTAGTAAAATCGCATACCAAATAAAATGGAGGTTATAATGTGGTTTTGGAGAAGGAGATGGGTAGAGAAAAGAGAGGATAGGCTAATAGAACTCAACGTATTCAAGGCCTAGTGATACCCATTGAGAAGCTTCAAACAGGGCAAAAAAAATCCTTTGAAAAACCTTTCTTTTAAAGGTATAGATAATAGGTTATACAATATCAATTGATTTTTTTTATATTCCAAATAAATTTGATTTGTGGTAAATTATGATAAAATAAGCTTCAAGACCCCTTTATTTATAAACCACTTAAGTCAGAACGTAAATTCCCAAAGTCATAATCTATTCATTCTAAAGATAAACCACATACAAAGACATTTAACGTTCTTTCAAACATTACCCTAACAAAAACATGTGTGAGAGAGAGAGAGAGACAGAGACAGAGACAGAGAGGGGGTAATTATAGAGAGACAAAGTGAGAAAACTGGTGAATCTATTGGACAAAATTCTGTTTTGATTAGTATATTATAGCCAATGAATATTTTAGAAACCAAAGAATGTTGAAGGCTGATAGCAAAGGGGTTTTGAAGAGACCATTGTTGATTTATTTAAGTTTTAATTTTCTTTAAGAATACCTTACAAATTGGCTCCTTGACTAACTCTTCTCCCTTGCTTGGTTGAGTAACTATTCTTGCTGAAAGAAACTGATACAAAGGGAAAAATACAGAAGCGTTTACAATTTAAAGAAAACATTTCTAAACTTGCAACATTTCTAATATTACAAAGCAATAAACCAAAAATATAAACCAAAGAAAACTTAATTTTGCAGAGAACTATCACAAATACATCAATTGGAAAAATGTAATCCAATGGATGAATTCAATGATACTGATATTGAGATAGAAAAGAGAAGAAGTCCATTGGAGAAACAACGGAATCAACCTAATGGAAGTCATAGGATAGAAAATGAGAAGAATGATAGTTAGAACGTCCTAACCTGCTAGTTTTATCCAGCAATGTTTCTTGAAAACACCTGGTGAACATCATAAATCTGTCTAAATAGAAGTAATTCAAACAACAAATACGTAATGGATAGAATCTATTACAAAGTATATGATAAAAAAAAAGAGAAATTAGTCTTTCATAAACAATGCTGACCTAATCTCCAAGTATGTTTGATCATATCTAAAACAAAATAATAAAGTACCAATATACCTCATTGTCATAGTCAATCTTTCTTTAAAAGACTGATTTTCAATTGGTTATCTTATCACTTCTATGATACCAATTATATTAAATGCTCTTCAATTGGCATATCTCATCCATATATGTTAAGAAATCACACTAGGTTAATTTGCGAATTCTAGCAAGTAAAAAATATTGATTTCGGAGTTTCATCAAACAAATTGGAATCAAAGAGAGACTATATACCAATTATGAATAGCTACCACATTGAATTCAAACCCACAATCCCATTGATTAAATAGTACAAAAAAATTAATATTTTTTGGTCAAAGTAATTTCTCTTTCATGAACAGCTTTTGTTATATTTTTTTGGAACATAGCTTTTTATTTATAACGAAAAAAAATAAACATTGTAAATGCCAAGACAAAGAAGAATGTACAATAGAAGGAAAATGTGAAGTTACAGGCTATAGATTAAATTAGACAGATATTACAATTTTACAGGTCAATTCAATCCAAATACTTGAGGGGGGAAAAAAACTAAAATATGGAAAATAATTATACAACAAAAAAGGGCATGAGTAACAATAAAGAAAACCCAATTGGATAGCAAAGCAAAAAACCAATCCTTGATACACAAACAACACTGGTTACAAAACATAAAGCATGGACAAATAAATAAATAAATGCAACTTATGCACAGGTTAGTGCTTTTTAATTAACTTTCGTATTTATTTGTTTCTAATTTTAGTACAAATGAAAGTCAATTATAAAGTCATCAAAGGATAAATATAATTAACAAATTAGTAAATAACAAAATACTAGAATTTCTCTTTCATGAACAGCTTTTGTTATATTTTTTTGGAACATAGCTTTTTATTTATAACGAAAACAAATAAACATTGTAAATACCAAGACAAAGAAGAATGTACAATAGACAGAAAATGTGAAGTTACATGCTATAGATTAAATCAGACAGATATTACAATTTTACAGGTCAATTCAATCCATATACTTAAGGGGGAAAAAAACTAAAATATGGGAAACAATTATACAAAAAAAAAGGACATGAGTAACAATAAAGAAAACCCAATTGGATAGCAAAGCAAAAAATCAATCCCTGACACGCAAACAACACTGGTTACAAAACATATAACATGGAAAAATAAATAAATAAATGCAACTTATGCATAGGTTAGTGCTTTTTAATTAACTTTCGTATTTATTTGTTTCTAATTTCAGTACAAATGAAAGTCAATTATAAAGTCATCAAAGGATAAATATAATTAACAAATTAGTAAATAACAGAATACTAGAATTGTTCATCATGAAATCTATAGACCAAAACCAACAAACAACAAAAAAGAATAAATGCTATAGAGACCACAAACCAAATATAAAACCTGATTTGAAACTGAAATTAATGATTACATAATCATCACTTATAGAAAACTCAAATCCTTCAAAACCAACACAATGTAATCATTGAGCTACACTGAATAGTAAAATTGCACAAGAACAAATAAGCCAAATTGATTGCAAAGCAGAGCAAACATAAAAATAAAGATCCATGGACTAATCAAAAACATTAATGTGTTCATAAGATTTTAGTTTCAAGTTTAACACTTTTACTACTGCTTTGGTATCAGTTTAGTAAAACTACCATTATTTTCAATTGCTTAAAAAATAAATCATAGCAGTTTTAAATTGCAGCAAAGAAAAATGAAAGAAATACAGCAAAAAAAGCTTGAGAAAACATTGAACATGTGGGTTGAATTTTCAACAACACACCATTTAAACAAATCTATGTCATTTATTTCTATGTTTCTATTTCAAAGAAGGCAGTAAATAAACGAAGAAAACAATAATTTCAATTTGGAAAAGATTTTATTGTTACTAAAATAGGAAAAACAAATATTATAATCTGAGACCAAATCATTCAAAGAGAGAGAATAAACAGCTGGATTTTAATTCAAATTTGTATAAGAAAAAGTACCGGTGAGGAGTTCCAGAGAAATTAGTGCATACCTTCTGAATACACTGGGTTTTAATATGAAATAACACAAATCAAGCAGCGACAACCAAGAAAGAAAGAATACCACCTTTTAAGCTCGTGAAAAGAAAAAGAAAACACAGACACACACTCTTGTTTAGAGAATGACCAACCTGGCATCAACACATGATCTAGAAAAATGATAATTGAAATCTCATAAGCTATAACTAATGCAGATTTGAAATAAGTAGAAAGGAAATTGGCTAAAAAAATCAATTTGTAAAGAAAAAAGCTGGCAAAAACATGCAAATCAGAGCCAATTGAAACACAAATACAGTAAATTGACAAAATCTAATACGAAGTATGAGATAAGTAGAAGGGAAATCAGACTATCCTAACCTATCAGTTTGTTCTAACAATGTTTCATACAAAAATGCCTGGTGAACATTATAAATCAATCTAAACAGGACATTCAACATGTCACTTTTGATATATATGGCACTTGCGATTTAATCAAATAAAATATATGGCACTTGCGATTTAATCAAATAAAATATATGGCATTTGCAATTTGCAAATAAAATAGTAAAAGAGAGACCAGAGAAAAGAGTTTAAAGTAATCATTGTAAAATACAGCGCCTAAAAATCTGTTGCAAAGTGTATAACATACATTAGTTATCAATCTATTTATTTGTTATTTTAAAATGCAGTAATTAACCCAAAAAATCCCACAATCCCACTTACAAAGAACTTATACTTACTATACACTCTGAAGCATCCATGTTGAAATCTGTTTATAATCCCTAATGTATAATACAATAGACCAAAGAAAAATAATAATTTATACCTTGTACAAAAGCGAAATGTATAATACAATAGTCAAATTTTGGCCGAATGGCTTTCACAAATGGTTTAATTATTCATAGCCCATTGACCTCATGTAAACATTCCCGACAGAATTCCATTCAAGCAAACTATAATAAAATGTAGTTTTATTTTTCAATAATCTTCTCAATGTTCCCCTTAAATTAAGAGGTTGGTCTAATTTTTCAAGAATCACCATATCTAGAGGTTAGTCTGATTTATATATAGCCACTACTATATATGTCCTTAGGAGATGGCCTCTTGTGATTCTAGGGTTCTGCCATTCTTGTCCATGCCATAATATTTATTATTGGCAACAAAGAAACTAAAGAAAGAGAATAAACATCTGAATTTCAATTCAAATTCAAACACAGAGAAGTGATGCGTACCTTTTGCCGGTCTGTGTTTAGTTCCAATTATATTGGTCATGGAGTAGTGCCGATCCTCAATCTCAATCCCTATTGCTTACGGACTGTATCTATCTCTTTCTATTTCTGTTTCTCTATTTCTGTCTCTCCATTTCTCTATATCTGCCTCTCTCTATTACCGGTGCTAGTTAAGAGAAAAACCCAGAAAATTTGCAGCAGCCACTGGTTGAATATTTTAGGATAGTTAACAAACTTTAACAATGAAAATTATTCAATAATCCTAACCAGGTAAATATCATAAAATTAGTATTTTAAAAAATTATCTCATTGGACCCATTATAATAGCCTGACATATCAATGGCCAAAAATATCATTCAAATGCAATTAATAATGTATCAAACAAACATAAACACACAAATAATAATAATAATAATAATAATAATAATAAACAAAGAAACAAACAAACAAAAACAAAATTTCTTCTTCTTTTTTTAATTTTCCAAATAGTTTTAGCCATGAAACTAAATCATGGTTTGAGAGCTATTACAATATTAAAAAATTTTATTTAAAAAACTCTTAAAAACTGCCAATCTAAGAACCAAACACATAGACAATAGTTTGACAGAACCATCCGTAAATGGGTTAGGGGAAACGATGGGGAGACTAAGAAAATAAGGAGAAAGAACTGTGTGAAGAAGAAGAAAGTCATGGGAGTGCATTAGAAAGAGAGAGAGTTTGATCGGGTGGTTCTGTTATCCAAAAGAAAAACCAAATCTAACACAGATGTCTAATATTAAAAACCATTCTATCCCAAATTCCTTACTCAAAACTGAATCTAAGCCAAAACCTAAATGCAATCCAATACATTCCATTCCAATCCAATACAATCAAAATACCCAGACCTAAATCATATTTAAACCCAAATTTAAAGAACCAAAAAACAGAGACTAACCGATGGAGGTTACGGATCTGATGGTCTTTTATAGTGAAGAACCCTAATTTCTTGTCTGCCATTGACAGAGAGAGAAAGAGCTGTCAAAGATTTTAGAAAGAACACATCTCGTGGCGCAATGTTTTCTTTTTTCTCCTTCCCTTTCGTTGGTTTCGCTAGGGTTTTCTAGTTGAAATGCTTTTTTTTTAACCAACAGAATGTTTTATTCAGCCAAAACCAAAAAAAAAAGAAAAAGAAAAAGAAAAAGAAAAGAAGGACACAGCGTTAATTGACTCTAATTTCATATTGAAATTGGTGTGTACACATGGCACACAATTAGAGTTCTAATTTGAAATTGCAATTTCACATTCTCTCTGCTTCAATTTCCCATAGTGGAACACTATGGGAAAAAAATGTGTTGAGTAAAAGTGTTTGAGTCAGAATTTTCAATTTAAGATGTTTAAACACTGTATTTTAAGAGTACACAAGCAGGTCATATCTTGGGAGATTCACCAGCTTTTTGTTACTATATTTGTTCATCCTAAGATCCATGCCAATATATATTGGGCAAATTACAACTTAATCACTTGTGGTTTCTCTAAAATGGTTTCTCTAAAATTTAATTCTTACCTGTAGTTTAAAATTTAACACTTTACCCACTTGAGGTTTGACCAAAATTTTAGTTGCCTATGATTTAAAATCTCATGATACAAGTGTTCCACTAGATTCTTTTTGATCTCGTATTTTTATGTTTTTTGTATTTTTGGAGGAGAGAGACATTAAAGTGGGGCAAAATTACATATTTAGTTCTGTTTTTAATAGAAGTAAATTACAAAAATCTAACTGAGTTAACCTCGGGTGAAAAAAGTGTCAAATTTCAAACTACAAGTAGACAACTTAAATTTCAGCCAAACCAAAGATCCATAAGTTGTAATTTGCCCATATATATTAGTACCTTGCTTTTCACTGATCTTCTTCTTTTGTTGGCAAATTTTGACTAAAAATGAAACAAATTGTATAAGTGTCAAAATTCATGAACTTTTGTGATAGTGAAACTTTACCATACTTTCAAAAGAAAGATGGATTATAGAGACTTGCTTCCGTGTTGGTATGGTAAAAACTCTATGCTAGCATGATTATAAGAATTAGTCGCAGACCCGCGCGTTGCGAGTGATAACTTTTTAGATAAAATACTATTTTAGTCCCTAGAATTTACAAAGAGTTTTTTTTAAAAAAAAATAGTTGTATCATATTTTTCATAACCTTGTCTGTAACGTTTTTTACCATTATCATATATTTATTGGTTGATGATTTGCATAACATAGACATTTTTAAATAAGAGGTAGAATTATTCATTAAATTTTTTTAAGTCATGGTATATAAAGATAATGATTATCTATATATATATAATTTCCCTAGTTAGAGTTTGATTAGTTTTAAGTTTAAATTTTGTATTATTCTATTTAATTGTTGATTATTTATTTAATTAAGTGATTGTAATGGTTGATTTTATTGCACTATAAAGTTTTCAATGTCCTCTGTATAGCCATTTTTATTTTATTTCTTACTTCTCATGACCACCTTTTTATTTTTTAAATAATGGTTATTAATTGATGTTTGATTTCATTTCTTTCTTTTTTCCTCCATTTATTCTTTATTACTTTGATGTTCCCTTACTAGTTGTAAATTTTATGGTTATGAATAAGAAATAGATGTCATGGATGGTTTAAATAGTTATAGATGTAGTTATGTTAGTGGTATGTCAAAGGTTTTTTTTTTTTTTTTTTCCTTCTGAATTTTCAAAGAAATATGAAAGGCATTTCTCTAGTTTGATCTCAATCAATTAAGATATCCATAATATATTAACGGACATAATAATGAGCCTTAATTTTTTTTTAATGTATGAAGTGGTTAGGTTAGTGATATGTCAAAGGTTTTATAAAAAAGAAATTTAAAAATGATTTCACGGAAATGTAAAAGGCCTTTTTTTGATAAAAAGAAATTGTGACTTTTTGAATTGTAGAAATATGATTATTTTAATTACCTTATTTATAGATTTCATTATTAAGTTATAAACATCTAAATTAAAGTAGATGAATATATAAATGCAAAATTATATGTAAAGTTACAACCGCACAAGAGAAATATGTATAGATAATTTTTTATTATTATTCATGAATCATTATTTTATTGTTTACTTATAAATATCTAAATTAAAGGTAAAATTAAAATAGATGAATATGTAAAGGTAAAATAGATGAATATGTTTACTTATAAAGAATATCTAAATTAAAATAGATGAATATGTAAAGGTAAAATTATATAAAATGTTAAACTTACCCAAGATGAACGTTTAACCACTTGTAAATGTGTATTTTTGAAGACTAAAAGTATATACAATTGTTTTAACTGGAACTATATAACTATGCAAATATTGTTGCGAGTGGTTCCATCATTAGCAAATTATCAAGTTTGGTGGCCTTACAAAACAGATATTTCATTTTGCAGAAAACTTTACATGAACTCATCTTTTGTGACAACTTTTTTTTTTTCCTTTTTGCCAAAACAACTTAAGAATATTAAGACTTTAGTTAACACATGTGATAGCTGTAAAACATGTCAATGGTATGAAAAATAGAAATGTTTAAATATTTAAAAAAAAAAACATTTTTAGTAGATTGTAATATAAAACATTTCTTTTCTCAATATTTTACATAGCTTTTCTCGTATGATCAATATTGTTGGCATCCTTAAAAGATGATACATAATATTTTTGAGAAGAAGAAGAAGAAAAGGCAGAAACAATGCTAACACATAATATAAAATTATTAAGTTTGTGTGATTTAAATTTGTGGCAAAAAAAAATATATATATTAATGTATCTATGATAAAAGTTTTTTTCTAAATGATATAGCAGTTCATATTTTTTAGACTTGATTCAAAAAGTTCATTCTCAATAACCTTTTAAGTCTAAAAATTGCTCAATCTATGGGTCTAGACACAATCAAAAGGTACTATCTAAATTATAAATTATATAATATCACATAAACATATTGATTCTCCCAATGTATGGTAAAGGAATGCAGGTTTGTATATAGCCATTTTCTTGATTTGTGCTGCATAATTTAATAGTGTAAAGGATGTGACATGATTTAATTGTTGAATGAAATAAGATGAGAAGAAAAAAAAGTAAAAAAAAAAGGACACGGATTTCCTCCAAACAAGTTTGGAGGAAATCCTACAAATAGGGACACGGGTCAGTTCATCAAGAAGCCACATAAGCTTGGGTCATGTGCACGTGACCCATTTTAAGGAAGGAGACTAACAGCGTTAGCCTCACAGACATTTCTCCTCAAACATCAGTTCTCACCCACAGCCTCACGCCTCTTTCTCATCTCCTCCACCTCTGTTCTCTCTCAGCAAACTCAGACTGGCGAGAAGAGCAAACTCAGACCGGCGAGAAGACACTGAGGCGGAATCGACGGCGGCCACGTGCAGTAGCCGCCGATCTCTCTCTCCCCTCAAACTCCTCAAACCCGCGCCTTCTCACCTCTGTTTTTCTCCGAACCTTACTGACCCGTGATCGACTCAGACCGGCAAGAGAATCCTCTGGATCTTGACCGGTGAGGACGACGGAGATGGAGCCCATGATGCTGGACTGCTTGGACCCCATTCGGTACCAGCTCCCCGTGTGGAGGAACGGCTTCTTCAGCTCTTCAGATTCGTCCCTGAAACTCATTGCGATCGCTTCTGTCTTTTTCAGAGTCCCGTTGCTGTCAAAGATCAGAAAATTTTTTTTTTCGAGCTGCACCTGTTTGTTGAAACTTGAAATGCCTCAGAGAGAGAGAAGAGATGGGAAGAACAGTAATAGTTATAAAAAAAAAAACAAAAGAAGTAATTATTGAGGGGACAAAGAGAAAGTGTGAGGTTGTTGGTGTGTAACCTCTGTAAAGTGAAAATAGATAGATTTTAAAAATGGTAATGACGGATTTGATTTTAGGGCTTATCCACATTTTTCTGTTCATTTTTTTTTTGGGTGCTACAGCTGTGGAGAGGGATGTGACCATATCAACGACACTGGAATTCATTCATTCACACTTTTAACAGGTTTTCAAAATGGATTCTCATTCTCTGTTTAAGTATTCTAGTGAAGTCGTGGGTTTGAGGAGTTTGAGGGGAGAGAGAGATCGGCGGCTGCTGCACGTGGCCACCGTCAATTCCGCCTCAGTGTCTTCTCGCCGGTCTGAGTTTGCTCTTCTCGCCGGTCTGAGTTTGCTGAGAGAAAACAGAGGTGGAGGAGATGAGAGAGAGGCGTGAGGTTGTGGGTGAGAACTGAGAACTGCTGTTTGAGGAGAAATGTCTGTGAGGTTAACGCTGTTAGTCTCCTTCCTTAAAATGGGTCACGTGCAACGCACATGACCCAAGCTTATGTGGGTTCTTGATGAACTGACCGTGTTCCTGTTTGTAGGATTTTCTCCAAACTTGTTTGGAGGAAATCCGTGTCCAAAATAAAATATATGACAATAAACATCAATTTTTCCAAGCCATTCTATGTAATACAATAACATTATATTATTATATACTATATGTATAATGCAGTATAATATTTAATCAAAGAGAATATAAAAAATAACAACTGAAAACACAAAACTAAATTGTATCAACCCAAAGTAGAATTCTAATTAACACAAAAATTCATCAACTTAAAGAATTGATGCAATAAAAATAAAAAAATCAAACAAAAAATGAAAAACAAATTGAGAGAGAGAGAGAGAGAGAGAGAGAGAGGTAACATTTTTTGTGTGAGAAAACTATGCATAGAATGAAAAAGAAAATGTCAAATTTATAGTAAGATTTGAGAATATGAAGAGTCAAAATAAAGGAAGATAAAAAGGTAGAGAAAGAATGATATTAAGGTAAAAAGGAGTGGGGAGATGAAAAGGTAAAAGAGAGTGAGAGTTTTGGAAAATTAATAATAAAAATAATGGTTAAAAGATATTTTAATTTTTAAATAATGGAGTTTTTAAATCACCTTAAATGAAAAAATGTTTAAAAAAAATATTAAAAAATTAGAAACAAAAAATGATGACGTGGTTGTTGATGTGGCTCAACGGAAAATTATTATGTATTTTTAAAGTAGAAGTGGTTTTCATCATTTCATATGAATGATGGATCCTACCATAAATTTAATTAATATAATCCATTGTTATGTAAGAAAATGGAGTTTCATATTACTATTGAATAATTATTCTTCTTAAAAAAATATTGAATAATTATTGAAGGGCCAACAGAGTTAATGAAAATTAGGGGGAACAAACACACAAAATTTTATGGATAATTCGAGTGTAAAATGAATGTAAAAAGCAAAGTGAGAGATCCACATTATGCATCTACTCCTTTAATTATGTTATTAATACTTTCTTTTGAGAAACGTTTTTATTTTTTTAATGTTATTAATACTTGATTCAAACATATATAATTTTTTTTTAAAGAGATAACCTATAGCGTTTGCTCTTGATGATTGTTCTTTATCATTGTGATGCTGCCTATTTGTATTGCCACCGATTCATCATTCATTGTTCTAAAGTATCTCCACTAATGAATCCTTCTAAGATTAAAACATGCATTATGGCTGTGAATAAAATAAAACATCCATATGACCATCCTTTGCTCCTCCTCTCCCTCCCCTTTTCCCTTTTTCCCCTTGCAAATTCATGTGATCAAGATAAAATTATGTTACATTTTTTGCTATGTATGAAGAACCAGCCACTTAAGTGTAGAACTTCTTAGTCCACCATCACTTATAGAAAACTCAAATCCTTCAAAACCAACACAATGTAATCATTGAGCTACACTGAATAGTAAAATTGCACAAGAACAAATAAGCCAAATTGATTGCAAAGCAGAGCAAACATAAAAATAAAGATCCATGGACTAATCAAAAACATTAATGTGTTCATAAGATTTTAGTTTCAAGTTTAACACTTTTACTACTGCTTTGGTATCAGTTTAGTAAAACTACCATTATTTTCAATTGCTTAAAAAATAAATCATAGCAGTTTTAAATTGCAGCAAAGAAAAATGAAAGAAATACAGCAAAAAAAGCTTGAGAAAACATTGAACATATGGGTTGAATTTTCAACAACACACCATTTAAACAAATCTATGTCATTTATTTCTATGTTTCTATTTCAAAGAAGGCAGTAAATAAACGAAGAAAACAATAATTTCAATTTGGAAAAGATTTTAATGTTACTAAAATAGGAAAAACAAATATTATAATCTGAGACCAAATCATTCAAAGAGAGAGAATAAACAGCTGGATTTTAATTCAAATTTGTATAAGAAAAAGTACCGGTGAGGAGTTCCAGAGAAATTAGTGCATACCTTCTGAATACACTGGGTTTTAATATGAAATAACACAAATCAAGCAGCGACAACCAAGAAAGAAAGAATACCACCTTTTAAGCTCGTGAAAAGAAAAAGAAAACACAGACACACACTCTTGTTTAGAGAATGACCAACCTGGCATCAACACATGATCTAGAAAAAATGATAATTGAAATCTCATAAGCTATAACTAATGCAGATTTGAAATAAGTAGAAGGGAAATTGGCTAAAAAAATCAATTTGTAAAGAAAAAAGCTGGCAAAAACATGCAAATCAGAGCCAATTGAAACACAAATACAGTAAATTGACAAAATCTAATACGAAGTATGAGATAAGTAGAAGGGAAATCAGACTATCCTAACCTATCAGTTTGTTCTAACAATGTTTCATACAAAAATGCCTGGTGAACATTATAAATCAATCTAAACAGGACATTCAACATGTCACTTTTGATATATATGGCACTTGCGATTTAATCAAATAAAATATATGGCACTTGCGATTTAATCAAATAAAATATATGGCATTTGCGATTTGCAAATAAAATAGTAAAAGAGAGACCAGAGAAAAGAGTTTAAAGTAATCATTGTAAAATATAGCGCCTAAAAATCTGTTGCAAAGTGTATAACATACATTAGTTATCAATCTATTTATTTGTTATTTTAAAATGCAGTAATTAACCCAAAAAATCCCACAATCCCACTTACAAAGAACTTATACTTACTATACACTCTGAAGCATCCATGTTGAAATCTGTTTATAATCCCTAATGTATAATACAATAGACCAAAGAAAAATAATAATTTATACCTTGTACAAAAGCGAAATGTATAATACAATAGTCAAATTTTGGCCGAATGGCTTTCACAAATGGTTTAATTATTCATAGCCCATTGACCTCATGTAAACATTCCCGACAGAATTCCATTCAAGCAAACTATAATAAAATGTAGTTTTATTTTTCAATAATCTTCTCAATGTTCCCCTTAAATTAAGAGGTTGGTCTAATTTTTCAAGAATCACCATATCTAGAGGTTAGTCTGATTTATATATAGCCACTACTATATATGTCCTTAGGAGATGGCCTCTTGTGATTCTAGGGTTCTGCCATTCTTGTCCATGCCATAATATTTATTATTGGCAACAAAGAAACTAAAGAAAGAGAATAAACATCTGAATTTCAATTCAAATTCAAACACAGAGAAGTGATGCGTACCTTTTGCCGGTCTGTGTTTAGTTCCAATTATATTGGTCATGGAGTAGTGCCGATCCTCAATCTCAATCCCTATTGCTTACGGACTGTATCTATCTCTTTCTATTTCTGTTTCTCTATTTCTGTCTCTCCATTTCTCTATATCTGCCTCTCTCTATTACCGGTGCTAGTTAAGAGAAAAACCCAGAAAATTTGCAGCAGCCACTGGTTGAATATTTCAGGATAGTTAACAAACTTTAACAATGAAAATTATTCAATAATCCTAACCAGGTAAATATCATAAAATTAGTATTTTAAAAAATTATCTCATTGGACCCATTATAATAGCCTGACATATCAATGGCCAAAAATATCATTCAAATGCAATTAATAATGTATCAAACAAACATAAACACACAAATAATAATAATAATAATAATAATAATAATAATAATAATAATAATAATAATAATAAACAAACAAACAAACAAACAAAAACAAAATTTCTTCTTCTTTTTTTAATTTTCCAAATAGTTTTAGCCATGAAACTAAATCATGGTTTGAGAGCTATTACAATATTAAAAAATTTTATTTAAAAAACTCTTAAAAACTGCCAATCTAAGAACCAAACACATAGACAATAGTTTGACAGAACCATCCGTAAATGGGTTAAGGGAAACGATGGGGAGACTAAGAAAATAAGGAGAAAGAACTGTGTGAAGAAGAAGAAAGTCATGGGAGTGCATTAGAAAGAGAGAGAGTTTGATCGGGTGGTTCTGTTATCCAAAAGAAAAACCAAATCTAACACAGATGTCTAATATTAAAAACCATTCTATCCCAAATTCCTTACTCAAAACTGAATCTAAGCCAAAACCTAAATGCAATCCAATACATTCCATTCCAATCCAATACAATCAAAATACCCAGACCTAAATCATATTTAAACCCAAATTTAAAGAACCAAAAAACAGAGACTAACCGATGGAGGTTACGGATCTGATGGTCTTTTATAGTGAAGAACCCTAATTTCTTGTCTGCCATTGACAGAGAGAGAAAGAGCTGTCAAAGATTTTAGAAAGAACACATCTCGTGGCGCAATGTTTTCTTTTTTCTCCTTCCCTTTCGTTGGTGTCGCTAGGGTTTTCTAGTTGAAATGCTTTTTTTTTAACCAACAGAATGTTTTATTCAGCCAAAACCAAAAAAAAAGAAAAAGAAAAAGAAAAAGAAAAGAAGGACACAGCGTTAATTGACTCTAATTTCATATTGAAATTGGTGTGTACACATGGCACACAATTAGAATTCTAATTTGAAATTGCAATTTCACATTCTCTCTGCTTCACCTATTATTATATACTAGTCGCAAACCCGCGCGTTGCGCGTGATAATTTTTTAGATAAAAATTGTTTTAGTCCCTAGACTTTATAAAGAGCTTTTTTTTTTAATAAAAAATAGTTTTATCATATTTTTCATAATCTTGTCTATTCGTTAAATTTTTTAAAATCATGGTATATGAAGATTACGATTATATATATATATATATAATTTCCCTAATTAGAGTTTGATTAGTTTTAAGTTTAAATTTTGTATTATTATATTTAATTGTTGATTTTATTGCACTATAAAGTTTTCAATGTCCTTTGTATAGCTATCTCTATTTTATTTCTTACTCCTCTCGACCACCATTTTATATTTTCAAATAACTGTTATTAATTGACGTTTGATTTCATTTCTTTTTTCTTTTCCTTCATTTATTATTTATTACTTTGTATGTTCCCTTGCTAGTTGTAAATTTTATGGATATCAATAAGAAATAGATATTATGGATGGCTTAAATAGTTATAGATTTAGTTACATTAGTGGTATGTCAAAGGGTTTTTTTTTTTTTTTTTGCCTACGGAATTTTCAAGGAAATATGAAAGGCATTTCTCTAGTTTGGTTTCAATTAATTAAGATATCCATAATATATTAAGGAAGTAATAATGAGCCTTAAATTTTTTTTTTTTTAATGTATGAAGTGGTTAGGTTAGTGGTATGTCAAAGGTTTTATAAAAAAAAATTTAAAAATAATTCCAAGGAAATGTAAAAGGCATTTTTTTGAAAAAAAGAAATTGTGACCTTTTGAATTGTAGAAATATGATTGTTATAATTCCCTTGTTTATAGATTTCATTATTAAGTTATAAATATCTAAATTAAAGTAGATGAATATATAAATGCAAAATTATATGTAAAGTTACAACCACAAAAAATAAATATGTATAGATAATTTTTTTGTTGATTATTCATGAATCATTATTTCATTATTTACTTATAAATATCTAAAATAAAGTTTTTTTTTTAGAAAAAAAAATTCTAAATTAATATAGATGAATATGTAAAGGTAAAATTATATGAAAAGTTAAAAAATATATTTTAATTTTTAAATAATGGAGTTTTTAAGTCACTTTAAATGAGAAAATGTTTAAAAAAAATATAAGAAAAATTGGAAACAAAAAATGATGACGTGGTTGCTGATGTGGCTCAACGTGATATAATAATATTATATTGTTAAATACTATATATATAGTGCAGTAGGATAATATTTGTATAATAACAATATATTGTTATATACTATGTGTATAATGCAATAGAATAATATTTAATCAAAGAGAATATAAAAGATAACAACTTAAAGCACAAAACACAAAACTAAATTGCATCAACCCAAAGTAGAATTCTAATTAACAAAAAAATTCATCAACCTAAAGATTTGATGCAATAAAAATAAAAAATCAAACAAAAAATGAAAAACAAATTGAGAGAGAGAGAGAGAGAGAGAGAGAACCTTTTTGTGTGAAGAAACTATACATAGAATGAAAAAGAAAATGTCAAATTTATAGTAAGATGTTGAGAATAAGAAGAGTCAAAATAAAGGAAGATGAAAAAGGTAGGGAGAAAATGATATTAATGTAGAAAGTAGTGGGGAGGTGAAGAGGTAAAAGAGAGGGAGAGTTTTGAAAAATTAATAATAAAAAATAATGGTTAAAAGATATTTTAATTTAAGTCACCTTAAATGAGAAAATGTTTAAAAAAATATATAAGAAAAATTGGAAACAAAAAATGATGACGTGACTGCTGATGTGGCTCAACGTGATATAATAATACTTGTATTGTTATATACTATATATATAGTGCAGTAGGATAATATTTGTATAATAACAATATATTGTTATATACTATGTGTATAATGCAATAGGATAATATTTAATCAAAGAGAATATAAAAGATAACAACTTAAAACACAAAACACAAAACTAAATTGCATCAACCCAAAGTAAAATTCTAATTAACAAAAAAATTCATCAACCTAAAGATTTGATGCAATAAAAATAAAAAATCAAACAAAAAATGAAAAACAAATTGAGAGAGAGAGAGAGAGAGAGAGAGAACCTTTTTGTGTGAAGAAACTATGCATAGAATGAAAAAGAAAATGTCAAATTTATAGTAAGATGTTGAGAATAAGAAGAGTCAAAATAAAGGAAGATGAAAAAGGTAGAGAGAAAATGATATTAAAGTAGAAAGTAGTGGGGAGGTGAAGAGGTAAAAGAGAGGGAGAGTTTTGAAAAATTAATAATAAAAAATAATGGTTAAAAGATATTTTAATTTAAGTCACCTTAAATGAGAAAATGTTTAAAAAAATATATAAGAAAAATTGGAAACAAAAAATGATGACGTGACTGCTGATGTGGCTCAACGTGATATAATAATACTATATTGTTATATACTATATGTATAATGTAGTAGGATAATATTTATATAATAACAATATATTGTTATATACTATAAGTATAATGCAGTAGGATAATATTTAATAAAAAAGAATATAAAAGATAACAACTTAAAACACAAAACTAAATTGCATCAACCCAAAGTAGAATTCTAATTAACACAAAAAATTCATCAACTTAAAGATTTGATGCAATAAAAAAAAATCAAACAAAAAATGAAAAACAAATTGAGAGAGAGAGAGAGAGAGAGAGAGAGAGAAGTAACCTTTTGTGTGAAAAAATATGCATAGAATGAAAAAGAAAATGTCAAATTTATAGTAAGATGTTGAGAATAAGAAGAGTCAAAATAAAGGAAGATGAAAAGGTAGAAAGAAAATGATATTAAAGTAGAAAGTAGTGGGGAGGTGAATGGGTAAAAGAGAGGGAGAGTTTTGAAAAATTAATAATAAAAATAATGGTTAAAAGATATTTTAATTTAAGTCACCTTAAATGAGAAAATTATTTAAAAAAATATATAAGAAAAATAAAAAATAAAAAATAATGATGTGGCTGCTGATGTGGCTCAATATGAGCATAGCAAAATTAAATGCTACGCTTCAGCTTTTAGTAATATATAAATATATATAGATATATAGATTACTAAGGTAATATGATTTAATTCATTATGGATTATACAAAATCATTCTATTTATATACATACATATATATATATATATATTGGTTAGCTTGATTTGAATTAAGTTGCAGAATTTCCTAAGAATGAGATCATGTCAAGGTATATGCTTCAATTGAGAGAATTTTTTAATTTAAAATTAATGGACATTAGCATTACCATGGAAACATAAAGAAATATTACATGCATGTCCACAGTCATAAAATTGATGCAATAGTTATAAATTGTAAGAATTCTTTTTTTTTTTTTTTTTGAGAAGATAAATGGTACCCAAATACAAAGAAAAAGAGGAACACCATACGGTCAACACCTATCAATCATAATATTTTTTTTTCCTCTTCCAAGGTGTCCTAAGAAGTTATAAATTAGCATCGATTTAGATGAGATTAAAAGAAAATTAGCAAAGATTTATGCAGTATTTAATTTTAAAAATTATAAAGCTCTTCAGAAAATAAAATAAATAGATGAGAGGCAAATGATCATGTACTAAATCAATAAAATGTATTCAAATTCTTTAAACAAAAACAATTTTAATGGGTAAAAAGCAATTATGTAAAAAAAAAAATTGTAAATATGAACACAAAGAAATAGAATATCAATTGAAAAAAAAAAAAAGAAAAAAAAAAGAAACATGATATTTACAACCCTAGAAAAGAAAATCCAACACAAACCTTTACATCGTAATTAGTCAAAAATTTAATGAAAATAACCATATTAAACTAAGTTATAATCCCAAATACAAAGAAAAATACGAACAACATATGGTCCATATTTATCAATCATAATATTTTGTTTTCTATTCCAAGTTACCCTAAGAAGTTAAAATTTAGCATAGATTTAGATGTGATTAAAAGAAAAGTAGCAAGAATTTATGTAGTATTTAGATTAAAAATTACAAAGCCATTCAGAAAATAAAATAAACAAATGGGAGGCAAATGATCATGTACTAAATCAATAAAATGCATTCCAATTCTTTAGACACTAGCAATTTTAATGGGTAAAACATAATAATATAAAGAAAAATTATAAACATGAATTCAAAGAGATAGAATATCAATTGAAAATTGGAAAAAAGAAAAAAAAGAAACATGGTATTTACAATCCTAGAAAATAAAATCCAATATAAATCATAAAAAATTGCCGTAGAAAAGCAAAGAAGTTCAAGGGAAGAAAAAGAAAAACTAACCTCAAATGGACTTTCCAATTCTAGTTGTAATTTGGTGATTGATAGGGTGGAAAGAAGCTTAGTGGGTTTTAAATCCAAAAGGAGGCAATTGAATGTTTTGATGGGGGAAAGAAGCTGTTTTTTTGATAAGGAGATGATAAGTCAAAGAGAGAGAGTGATTGATTGCTGAATTTAAGGGAATTTGGATTCAATGGGAAAGTCATTAATAGTATAAATATTAGCCATTTGTTTGATTGCTGAATTTAAGGGAATTTGGATTCAATGCGAAAATCATTAATAATATAAATATTAGTCGTTTGTTTGATGGGAAGATGATGAGTTGAGAGAGAGAATGGGATTAATTAAAGAATATATGAAGTGGAAACCCCCCCAAAAAAAAAGTAAAATAAAAATTTTGTTACATGGCGATGATGTGGCTCAACTGGAGCGTAGTAACAATAAATGCTACGCTTCAGCTTTTAGATATATATAGACTAGTGTTTAACCCGCACAATGTGCAGGATTGTTTTACATATTAATGAACTTTGCATCTAACATAAACTTATCATACTTCTACTACATATATTCAAACTTTAATAACGTAGTATATTTAAGCATATAGAATCCAATACCTAATACTATATTCATTAAGTTGTTATGAATATAGGGACATACAAGTTCAGGCATGTGGGTCAATGGTGACAGAGGAGCAGCCCCATGCTATGTTAATATCATTGGAGTACTTCCTCATGGGATATGACTTGTACTAACCATCTCAATTAAGTGTCAGCCCAAGGAGTCTCTTGAGTCCATCTTGCATTGCCTCGGAACTTCTCTCACCTAAAAGTTTGGGCCTAAAGCTGGTACATAAAAGGGGGAAAGGAAAGATGTAAGGAAAAATTTTTTAGAAAAGGAAGTATATATTGTCATTGTTTAATTTGTAACCATCTATGTATGTTAGTTGAGATAGGTTGAACTGTCTGTAAATCCTCAAATAATTATTCATCAGTGACAAACAAATTGTGATAATAAGAACAATAATTGATGGTGACTTTGCTTTTTTCAAGTTTTAAAATATTTCTTTTTCTTGGCACATTATTTAATTGCAGCTTCATGGTAAAACGATAAACCAAACATAAGGATGATCAACACATACACACCCTGAGAGCATTCACATTAGTTGGTTGGATAATATGAAGTTATCATCAAAGAATAGTTGCAAGGCTGTCATAGCAATAGAAATTTCACAAACTATAAACAAAAAATTAACCAAAAGATATTAAGATGATACCGCTAAAAACCTGTCAACTTAATAGCAATCACATTCATTGTTTTATTATTGAAAATTCACCCACCAACAACCATAAAATTACAACAACAAAATACATTTTCTACAATTGTCTACCATTAAAATAAAATTTAAAGTAGCTAACCCTGGTAATTATGCAGATAGGGTGAAATATTGACTAAAATCTATGAAATAATCAACTTTGTATAAAGAACATTACACTTTTAGATTTCAACGTTCCACAATTTTAATCCCTCTTTAAATATAGTAGAACAGGTAGGAGGGAAAACAAAAATTGAAAATTAAATTGAATTCTGTGGTTGGTATTTTTCCTTCTTCGATGCGTTTGTTTAGTAGCATTGTTTCATTTGCAAAGCATTTGAATAAGCATGCTATCATCTTCTCATTTTCTATCTTCAGCAGGTTTATAAGCTGCAAATAGAGAATTGCTATGAGGATCAACATGATATTTTCTTTCATAGTAGTTAATTTTCTCAAAAGCTAAACAAACAAAAATATTTTTTTTTTAAACTCAAGCTAAATTATATTATTTTCAAGCTTGCACAGCCCCAAATCTTGCAAACAGAAAATGTTAAATCTCTGTCTTTCTAACATTGCTTTTAGCATTCAAGAAGCCCCAAAGGAAATTGTGAAAAAAAAAATCTGTTAACCAATTGAAAATGTAAAGACTCATAGATTGAAAAGCTTAAAAATCAATACTTGCAAAGAAAATGAAACATTCCCATCAAACTAATATGCTCAAATTCCATATCCAATTTTGTGGAACATTCTCCCCTCCCAAGTCAAAGATCAACTTATGACTGAATAGAAGTTTATCAATTATATATTAAAAATCAAAACCAAATCTTACACAAATACCCACAGCAAAACTGCTTCTAACCTAAATACATACCTTAATTACAAAAAAATTCAGATTATTTAAAATAAATAAATCTAACCCAAATACCTAAAACAAAACCAATCCAATCAAAATACCCATGATATATATCACCTAAGAGATTAGGAGTTTATAAAAGAGATTAGATGATTGCATACGGTATTATAGTTTTACCACGTACTAAACACCCACACATATCTCCATTTATAAATCTAATTACATACACCATAGGCAGATACCAAAAACTAATTTAATCTAGATCTAATTCAAATACTCAAAACAAAATTTATTTTAAACCCAATACCATAATTAAAGCCAAATCTAACTCAAATATCTAATCTAAAACAATCCAACCAAGTGCATTTGAAGATGTTGATTCAGCATTAGCTAACTTTTTTTTTCTTTTGAATTCCAATGTGCCTCCAACATTCATATACAGCACGAAGTAAATGTATCTTAGGAGCATGATAAGGAACTTAAAAAAAAAATTCATAAATGCATATAAGCCACAAAGTTTGATCATAATCTATGTTTTGTTTAAGCTACCTCAACATAAATTTTCTCAACCTCATTAATTTTGGACACATATTCTCCTTAGTCTATCCATTCAATAGATGGTTAATTCAATTTCACAACTCTTACTAAACCATTCTAACTAACAAAATAAAATAAAATTTTCATATTGAAGTCTAAACTTATATGCCTTTTATAATGCATAGCATACATGCCAACCAAAAAACTTAACTGTCATTTAAATCATCATTGATCCAAATATATTGCATACGGTATTAAAAACCTTGTGAGTTCGTTTAGACTCCTTAAACCCAAACAGATTAACCTAGAGAATTAGCCAAGTGATTAACTTAGGTAATTTAAACAAATCTAGGTTATAACAAATAAATCAAATCATGTGAAAGTACGGAATAATAAAGAACACATGATATGATGACCCAGGAAACCACACCGGTAAAAACCTGGAGAAGATTTAACCTAGCTATCCTCAAGATAAAACCGAATTCACTATGAAAGAATCGAAGTTTACACAATAGCAACTTAGACCACTAACATCCTATTGCTACCTGCCTGTAGGAAACTTACTACCACAACCACGTGACAGCTCCGAGACCACAGACTCCTTTCTTTGAATTCTTCAGCAAATCACAAGCGCACCTGCTTGTATATCTTGAAGCTCTTTTGATTCTGCAACTGTATGATTTACCAATCTCTAGACATGAATCTTGAGTTTGGAAACCCTAAGTGTATGTGAAGGTAAACACCTCTAGATCTAACAAATAGATTCAAAAACACAGCATTCAGAACTCTAAAAACGTGGCTAGGGTTTTCCCTTATATACTTAGGGCAAAACATAAAACCCTATACATTAAATGGGCTTGGGCTGAGTTGGGAATTTTCTGTAGAAAAACGTTCTGCACGATTTTCGATCGGTCGAGCCTAATTCTCAATCGATCGAGTCAGGCAGAAGTGCACAGTAAATTCTGCAATTAACTCGATTTCAACTTTACATAAAAAGCCATACTTTGAGCAAGTCTAACACACAACTTAAAGAATGTTTTGATCATGGTTTGCCAACATTACAAATTGAAGTTCTAATACATTTGTTCCTAAATCTTAGAACCTAACAAACTCCCCCTTTGGCAATCCGTGACAAAACACAGACTTAACAAAAAGCTCAAAGTTTACAAATTGAAGCAGCCCATTACAAAATAAAAAGCCACTAAACAAATTCAACCTAACTACTACCTAACAGTTGTAAAGTAGACAGCAGCACGACTGAATCAACCTGTATATTCCTGTAACACTTAACAAACACATAAATGCATGTGTGAAAAATACAAGGAATATAGAAAAGAACTTCTTGATTTCACATGACACAAAATAAAGACATATATCATGAATAACATCATCAATATAAATCAATAAGCAAAGTAGCATAATGAAACAAGAAACAAATACATAAAAATGTATCTCAAAAAAAATATCTCCTAACAAGAGCCAAAAAAATAAATACAAAGTGAAGCACCTAGTACAATCTAATAACTCCACAAGCTCCTCACTATCACAAAGAGATCCAAAGACTCCCCCTAAAACAAAAATCTCCTCTACAAAAAAAATGAACTCCTCAAAAGAATGCACACTCCCCCTTTTTGTGACGAATTGCCAAAGGGCACTCACACATCATCAAAAGGAGGTGGCGGAGGAGAACGACGAAAACCCGCCAAATCCTCTCGCAAAGCACGAAGCTCATCAAGGACATCCACCAGAAGCTGACCATGAGCCGCCTGAACAGTCATGATAGTGCCCAGAGTCCGACGAAGGTCTGAAACATCCGAAGGAGAAGGTGGAAGAACATCAGCAGCAGGATCAGCAGACGTCTCAGCCACAGTAGCATCTGTAGAAGAAGAAGGAGGTGGAGTGATACCGGAAGGCTCTACCCTAGGACGCTTAGAGCTAGCTCGAAGTTGAGGAGCCCTTTGCCTCAGAAAGGTAGCACCAATAGGAGCAATAATGTGTACGGGCTCAGAAGCAGGAAAATCACGCAGGCTTAGATAAAGGAGAATCCTATGAATAAAAATAGGAAAGAATAAAGCATGAGCCGTAGAACTACTCTGATGTACCTCGTTCAAAGAACGAAGAAACAGGTGTGGAAAACTGATAGGAGCATCAGTAACAAGAGCATACAAAAAGACACACCGCTCTATAGGAATAGTATGAAGATGAGAAATAGGCCACAAGGAATGACAGGCAATCCTAAAGAAAAGATAGTGAAGCTCAGAGAGCTCAACAGACATGATCCGAGGATCGGAACCCCACTGGATAGAAGATCCAATGATGTATGACATCATGTCATCAAGAGGCGGAGACTCATCATAGGGAAAGACAGGATGATCAACAATAGGCACCCTAAAAGCATTAGACACTACCGAAGGAGTAATGCGATACTCCACACCTCGTAACCAAACCTTAACTAAGGTGTTGGTATCATAGACGTGGATAGAGAGGTTCGAGCAGAACTCTCTAATCAAGCTAGCCGGAGGCGGATGCTCAAAATCTAACAAAGGTAACCAACCCCGACGCTTAAAATTTAGTCTCACCTCAGGATCAACCTCATCTAGAATAACCCTACGCTCACCCCAAATATGACGCCTAAGATTAAGGGTCTCATATGTCTCTTGGTTCTTCTCACTAGGAAACCGATCACTATCAAAGGAAGGTGAAGGGTCAAAAGTCCTATGGGCTCTAGTTTTCCTAGGCATGGTGCTAAGGACAGAAAATAGAGACACAGAAAGAGGAGAGTAAAAACAAAACCAAGGGCAGACTACAAGTTAGCAAAGCATAAAATAAAAATATCAATCTATATGATGCATGAACAAAATATGCAAATGATGCATGAACTAATGCAGTGACATAGGTCAATTATGATCCAAATTAACAAAATTGGCTAGAGCATAAAATTTAAATAAAAAGTACCCAATTTGGGAAAAACCCAATTTTCAAAACACAACAAATTGAGAAATTGATCATCACAACAGTTAAATAACACAATATAATGATCAAATTAATCAATCTAACAAGCCAATTTCATCAATTTATCTCAAATTGAACAAAATCCCCAAATCCATCAAATTCAGGCCCTAGATTTTCAAGTTTACCACAAAACACCAAATTAATCAAATTAAACCACTTGTAGTACTTGGATAAGGTGTCCCCACAAAAACCCATGATTAATTTGAAAGAAAAAGAGCCAAAATCAATTCCAAAAAGACCAAAACTATAAATGCCGAAAATAACCCAAAAATGCAAGAAACATGAAAATAAAATCAAAAGAAGGGGCAAAAGAGTCTTACCGGCCTTGGGAGAGAGATTTGATGCAAAAAGAATGGAGGAAAACGACAAAAACAGCAAGAATGGGCTTGACCAGTTGGTGAGAGACAAAAAGGAATTGAAAAGATTTTGAAAAAGTGAAGAACATGTGAGAAAAGTTCCTTTTTAAAAACACTCAGCCCGATTTTCGATCGATTGAAAAACAGATTCGATCAGTCGAAAATCCTTCGATTGATCCAAAACCAATTGAGTACAGATCAAAACAACCCGAGACTTTTCAGAGATTTTAAAAACAATTTTGATCGATCGAAATTCTGGAAAAAATAAATAAATTTTTGAAAAACAAACCAATTTTAGTGACGAAACTCCTCAAAGCATTAGATTTTATGAGAAAAATGCATGAGTATGAGTTGAAAAGTTTTCCAAAAACACATGAATATATCCCAGATCCCCCAAAACAAGATTTTAACTTAATATCCCTAAAAAAAAACTCTAAACAAACAAACATGTCTTGCATCAAATTTCAGAAATTTTCAAACTTGGTTGGTCAGACCAAAAAAACACACAATACCAGGTACACATTTTAGCAAAGACTAACTTGTGAAGTGTGTGCAACTAGCATAAGCTTGAGAAACATGTGAGATGATATGCATATAGAAATCAATCACAGTTTCTACAAAATTCATCACATGAATTTGAAAGAGACTATTACTTAAAGAGTTACATCATATAACTCTCACATCTCCTAGAATAAAAGCTTGCAATCATGTAAGTTTCTTGATATGCCTCAGAATTAATATTCAATTCAATTGATTAGAAACTTAATAATATAGCCGGGATAATGTAAACACCAATTTTATTTGAATTGTGATATTATTATAGCCCAATAATGTACACACCAATTTTAGCATTTTAAAAGAGGCTACACCTTATGTTCTTTTTGTGCATGTGCTACACTTTCTCGAGCACAAAATCTTACGATATGCACTAAGGTGTTCATGATTGGCTAATACACAGTGGTGAGATGGTTATTTATGCCTTTCTCAATAAGTTCAAGTCCAACAATCAAAGACATAAGACTTCAAGATCAAGATCATGTGATCAACAGATATAGCATCTTCCCACACAACATGCACAACAAAGCTCCAGCTAGTAAAGTGCAATAGAAATAAGTGCATCAAAACTAAACAAGGTACATAAACATGTTATGCAAAATTAGATTGACCAACTTTGTTTTCAAATTCAAGAAAAATAGCAAAAACACAATTTGCACAAATTTTTTTTTTTATTTTATAAAGGAAATAAACACCCTAGAATGAAATGCATGAATGGTATGCAATGCAAATCCTAAAGCAAAGGTCACAAAAGATAGAACAATGAAGCACAAGGACCATGTCAAACAGACTCAATTAGGTCGAGTCTTTTGCATCCAAAACCTTTTAGATGCAACTCTTGCATTGGAGTTATGGTTCATATTAGAATTTTGACCAACTCCAGGATTGGAATAAAGATTTAACGCTTTTACCAATTCACCAATAAGTACCATAGGATCATGTGCTTGAGGCACAGGTACTTTAGGTTTATTGCTTGCTTTGCAGCTTGCAACTTGAAACAATTTGGACGAATGTGTCCAGACTTTCCACAAAATGACAAACCCATGCAGGCTTATCATGCAACTTGCCCTTAGTAGAAGTAGAAGCTCTAGAATGAGACTCTTGAAGATCAACCCTAATCTTCCTAGGTGGAGTAACATCTACATATTTAACAAGTTCACTCACCAAAGGTTTGACAATCTCACTCTTGGGAGGTTCACTAGAAGGAACAAAGTTTATGGAAGAAGGTTCAAGCACAGAGATGCTTTCTACAAAACCTAAGCCAGTTTTGTCAGAAGGAGACTTTTGAACACTCAATATGTGATCAAGTTTGGAGCTTGCAGACCTATTAGTTTGTTCTCTAGCAACTGATAATTCAAATTCCAAACATTTAACTTTATCAAGTAAAAGCATGTTCTCAGTTTTCACATTATTCAAAAGCTCATTTGCATCAAACAATTTCACAAGTAAATTCTTCTTATCAAGTTCAAGAGATGCAATTTTCTTTAAACCTAAATCAACATTCATGGCATCCTTTGCAACAACTTTGCAAAGTTTATTATAGGCTTCCTGTAAATCTGCATCTTCAGAGAGTTCCCCATCAGAAGGGTTCTCTTCAACAGACATGCTTTCATTAACTATAGTAGTAGCAGTGAAAGCAATGAAATTTCCATCCTCATCACTAGCGGATTCATTGTCAGAAACTTCATCATCACTAAGAGTCACAGCCATAGCCTTACCCTTAGACTTCAAGTCTGTAGGACATTCAGATTTCATATGACCATACCCTTGACATCCATAACATTGTTGTTCCAAAGAATTATTAGAAGGTTGACCTACTTTCTCTCTAGGTTTTTCAGTGTCATTAACCTTAATGGGATCATTCCTCCTAAAATTTCTAGGTTCAGCAGTGTTCTTGCCTCTTGCCCTTCTGTTATTGTTCCTAAGAAAGTTTCTAAAGTTCTTGGCAAGATAGGCAATCTCTTTAGCAGAGAGTTCATCATCAAATCCACCATCCTCAACATCATCAACAGACTGAAGAGCCATTGATTTGGATTTGCTTGTCTTGGGTAGGTCCAACTCATAGGATTGAAGAGATCCTACAAGTTCATCAACAGGGATGGAGTCCACATCCTTGCTTTCAGTGATGGCAGTCACTTTGGGTCTAAAATCCTCAATCAAAGATCTAAGAATTTTCCTAACAATTTCAGGTTGATCATAGATTTCACCCAAATTACAAGTAGAATTAATTATATCATTCAGTTTAGCATAGAACTCATCAAAAGATTCATCATCATTCACTCTAATTCTTTCAAATCTAGTAGTCAATTACTGTAACTTATTAATCTTAACTGCCTTTGTGCCTTCATGCACAGTCTGGAGGATATTTCAAGCAGTATGAGCAACCTCAACATTAGAGATTCTCTTAAATTCCTCCATAGAGACAGCATTGAATATAGCATTCATAGCTTTGCTATTGAAAGCAGCTGCCTCCTTTTGAGAAGTTTGCCACTCACTCACAAGAGTAGTGGGCTTCTCCCATTCGTACTCAACAGTGTTCCAAACTCTCTCATCAATAGATTTCAGAAATGCTTTCATCATTACTTTCCAATAAGCATAATTATTCCCATCAAAATGAGGTGGAACAACAAGAGAGTGTCCGTGTTCCATGACAACAAGGGTCAAGGATCAGTTCAAAGATCAAAGGATCAAAAACACAAGCTACCCGCTCTAATACCAATTGTGAGTTCGTTTAAACCCCTTAAACCCAAACAGATTAACCTAGAGAATTAGCCAAGTGATTAACTTAGGTAATTTAAACAAATCTAGGTTATAACAAATAAATCAAATCATGTAAAAGTGCGGAATAATAAAGAACACATGATATGATGACCCAGGAAACCACACTGGTAAAAACCTGGGGAGGATTTAACCTAGCTATCCTCAAGATAAAACCGAATTCACTATGAAAGAATCGAAATTTACACAATAGCGACTTAGACCACTAACATCCTATTGCTACTTGCCTGTAGGAAACTTACTACCACGACCACGTGACAACTCCGAGACCACAGACTCCTTCTCTCTTTGAATTCTTCAGCAAATCACAAGCGCACCTGCTTGTATATCTTGAAGCTCTTTTGATTTTGCAACTGTATGATTTACCAATCTCTAGACATGAATCTTGAGTTTGGAAACCCGAAGTGTATGTGAAGGTAAACACCTCTAGATCTAACAAATAGATTCACAAACACAGCATTCAGAACTCTAAAAACGTGGCTAGGGTTTTCCCTTATATACTTAGGGCAAAACATAAAACCCTATACATTAAATGGGCTTGGGCTGAGTTGGGAATTTTCTACAGAAAAACATTCTGCACGATTTTTGATCGGTCGAGTCTAATTCTCGATTGATTGAGTCAGGCAGAAGTGCACAGTAAATTCTGCAGTTAACTCGATTCCAACTTTACATAAAAAGCCATACTTTGATCAAGTCTAACACACAACTTAAAGAATGTTTTGATCATGGTTTGCCAACATTACAAATTGAAGTTCTAATACATTTGTTCCTAAATCTTATAACCTAACAAACCTTTTTAAGGCCTTTGAACATTTCTGTAAGCTTTCTATAAACCTTGAAGATAGAAAAATTAGTAAGCACTACAGTGATTGTCCTAAAAAAATGCATCTAAGACTTTTCTTTTGCCAACAAATTTCTATGTACAAAATATAAATGTCTACACTAAGCCAGGAAGTCTCAAATGTCTTCCATCACAGCTATTATTTTCCAAGGTAGAGCCCCTTTCTTAGAAATATCTCCCCACCAATCTTTTTTTTTTTTTTTTTGGTAGAACAGATTGTACATAGTAGAGATAGACTATATTGTTGTTACTTCTAAGTCACCTACCATAGAAATACAAAGAGTAGTACAACCTCAATAACCATTATGATTTTAATCAATAATTTTGTTCACTAACACATTAGGCATAAGCTGTCAATATGATTGGTTAGTAATAGGGAAAGAAGAAAACCTAAGAGCTCATAAATTTAGCAAAGTATACATACATACATACATAATGATTGACGCTTATGTGTTTTTTGAAGAACAAAATTGTTTTTGAAGGTTGGTCTATTTCACTTAATGTTATGGTAAAATATGGAAGGGGGTGGATGGTTAATTGTTCAGATAATGATGCTAATAAAGTGCAGGTGTTTTGCTAAAAAAAATTAAATTGACTGACATTGTTTTCGAGTGCAAGGATAGATTGGGGATAATGTATGTAAGAGGAAAAGCTACGGAAAAATAGAATTGATATTTCTAATTGAAATTACCTCTACTTATTTCTCTGCAAGTTCTTTTACAGTCATAGATACAAATTTCTCAGTCACTTTATCAAACGAAATGAATGTTGTTGAATCGGTTTTACTTTCTACTTGGACATGTATCCTATACCTGTTTCAGTTGCAAAGATGTTAGTATAATGTATATTTATATTATGTGTGCATTTGTAAATTTACAAATAGTTTTTCTCGTTTACCTTTGATACCTTTGTCTCTAAGTTCCACTCCAAGTCCTTTATTTAAGATATTGATTTTCCTTTATGCAAGGCAAGTTCTCCGTCCTGTACTTCATGTGGTCTCCTTGGTATAATGTGTGTAACATTAATGTCCATTGTGGTGTTCAATCTATGCATCACCATTTGACATGTTTTTCTGTTAGTTTGCTAAATATTTAATATTCTTATATTAAAAAAATAAAGTAAATAGCATGGCAGTAGTTACTTCCATTATAATTTAACCCTCCAAAATTCTATCAAGATTTTTCCAAAATTCATTTTATTCACATGTTTCAAGGGCAAAACTGAAACAAAAGAGAGACTACTACACATTGATGGGTGACTGTAAGATCGATTTCTTAATGCATTCATAAGTAACAGGTTGGAAATTAAGGATCGTTTGTCAATAGATCAAGTAATTCACAGCCACAACAACTGAGCCAAACACCTCATCATTTTTCTCTTTTATGCTAAAATTTTCTCAAAATTAGTACTCTTCTTCTTACTACTAAATCTGAGATCTCTTACTAAAAAACTTCGAGATCGATATTGCACAACTGGAAATATGAAACAAAAACATAATATCATGCCTACTGTCAAATTGTAGTACATTGTCAAACTGTAGTAAGACCAACACCCAAGTTTACGAAAGACATATAACCCTTCTATTTATGATAATTTTCATTACATAAGATTAAATGTGGATTATAATATTCAAAATATTACCTACAGCCTTCAAAAACTCATACTTTAAGAAATGATAATATGTATTTGGACAATGATCATCTATTCTTCATAGTTAAGATTAATTGCATTTTGTCAAGCGGAATGTTCAACAACAATTGCTGCTTTACTATTGTTTTCTCTTCACATTTAAGTGCCAAAAGGAACATAAAAAAAAATTACATGGGAATATAGACATTATCCATCACCAACAACTTTATTATACCCCTGTTTTGTCCTCTATATTCAACACTTATAAGAGGCATAAAAAAAAAAAAAAAAAAAAAAAACACAATAAGATTAGCCAGCCGAATTGGGTCTACCAATCATGTTGAAATTGCATCCTTAGTTAGTAACATTTTTTATTCTCTCATGTCTCATTGCCTCCCTACTCTTTGCTCTCTACGTAGATTGAAATATAAATAACACAAACAAAAACAATAAACACCATAGGTTAAAATTCAGTCATAACTCTAAAACAAAGAAATTAAGAACTGATGAGGTATCAAAAAAAAAAAAACTTGAGGAACATTAATAGGTCTATGCCAATTAAAAATAACTGACGTCCACACCGTTATAATTCCACACGATCCTAGGGCTCCAACAAAAGGCAAACACAAATAGAGAAACCAAGATTTTGAATCAAGAATTTAACAAAAAACCAAAGGCACAAATTTAAAAATGCTCATTACGGGAAAAAAAAAATTCTAACCCAATTACTGTAGCCAAGTCCAGATCTAATTGAAATACATAAATCCAAACCTATCCAACAAACTGACTAAACATAAAATCAAGTTATGGCATAATTTAAAAACGAATAAAAAAAAAACCTTTACCTGTAGTGGTTCTGGCTACATGACAGATTCTCTACTTGTCTTCACAACTTACTGAAATTTCATGGTATTTAAATACAAAAAGTAATCCACAATTAGAAAAGTATACTAACAAATGTAATTGAAATCTGAGGAAAAAAAAAAAAAAAACTTTAGAACTTGATGCATTTCCTTTTACTATTATACTTTTAGATTTCACAATTTAAACCCATTAAAATCCAACATCAAAAACAACAAAATCAAGACTTAAAAAGTCTATTTTTTAAAAAATATATAGAGAAAGTTATTCTATCAAATTTCAAAATCCCACAATTTCACTCCCCTTAAAAAAAAACAAAACAGGTAAGAGGCCAATAAAACTCAGGTAGGATTTTCATATTGTGAGTATTTTCCCCTGATTTTAACAAATAGAGAGGAAAAGGGTTATGAACCCAAATTCCTAAATTGACAGAAACCATAATTGAAGAGAATATAAGGAAAAGAAATTAATAACTTTGCTTTGATTAAATTAGAGACTCTAGATCTACAGAGAATAAAATTGAATGATTCAAATCCAAAAAAGAAGAATTCAAACAAACAATTACCGAAGATATTTAATAAAAATAGTCAAATATCATAATTCCAATTTCCTTAACCCTAATTTCAGGAAACAAAATCTCATTGCAATTGTATAAGAGGAAAACATATAACAAGACTAATTTAACTTTAAATTTGTGGAGAAAAAAAAAAGTCAGAGAAAGAATAGGAACCCGTCGGAGGCATTGTTAATAAAAAATCAGAGGGAACCCTTGTTAATTTCTAAGCTCTAATCAGAAACCAAAACGTAACTTTGAAAATAGATAAAAGGTCAAATCTTCCTTCTAAATTTGGGAAAAATTTTGAAAGAAAAAGAATAGGTACCCATCAGAAGCATGTTGTAATGGGAGGGTTAGACTCCTCTTCGTTCTTGACGCTTCATCTTGCTTACTTCTTCTTATTCCGAGGAAAGAAATTAGTGGACTGTTAGATGAAGAAATCTAACAGGAAGTGAGAGACATTTTTTCATTCTTGATTGTAAACCACAGTTTTTGATCTCTCGATCTCTCTCTCCTCTATTCTCTGCCTCTTTATTTCTCTGTCTCTCTTTTCTTCCGATCTTTGTTTCTCCTTTCTCCGTAGCAATCTTTCTTTTTTCTTTTTTAAGCGGTTAGTTTCCTTTTATACCAAGGGCTCCTAAACAGTGTTTTAACATAGTCAAACGTTATAATTTATCGCTTTCAAACGGTGTTATAGCATTACTAAACAATGTAATTTATCGCTTTTTTACTTAAACGTGTCTGAATTTTAGATAAGCAATTATCCTATTTGTCAGCACCTCCTTAATTGTAAGAACCCACTTTCTCTCAGCTTCTGTTATTATATATACTAGCTGTTAACCCGCACAATACACGGGGTATTCCTAATAGAGCAACTTCTACTATAGAGGCTTTTTTTGGGGGGGGGGGGTGGGGGGGTTGCTTTTCTCTTTTTTTTTTTTTCTCTTTTTTTTTTTGGTAAAAAAAGTCAATACTTTCTATTCAACCCAATTCAAGTTGATGTGTTTTCTAGTTACATTACATTTTATTAAAATATCAAATTTTCTTGATTTTTTTAATTATTTCTCTTTCTTCATACACAACAACCATCATCTATTTTCTTCCTTCATCCTCAAGAAATGTAGTAAAAAAAAAACTAAATGTAAAATAAATAGTATTGGTGCGAATTTAAAGATTTGCTATAAATTTACATGGTCACTATATAGCAAACCTATAAATTTACACGGTTATATATGGATTAATGTGGGTCATTATTGTGCAAAACTGTGTAAATTTTACACATTTTTCTATTATACACATTGATGTGAGTGCTCTAACAATGGAAAAATAAATACCCTTTCTTTATCTCATATATAGGCTTCTTATAACCTTACTTTTCCTCTATCTACAACATCAGCAGCACCACCTTTGCAAATAGTTGGATGTCTTGGTTATTGGCTTCTTAGCTTTAGGAGTATCATAATTATAGAATGATTTCTATCCCAACATAGCTAGCTCCAAGAATTCCATCCAAACCTTTCATATCAACCTAGAATGAGAGCTTCTGTTATTAGTTTTTGCATAAGAAGATGAACAAAGCTTTAATATTGAAAAACACAAATTGAATGAAATTATAGAGAGATATTTGAGAGAGTGAGACATGGGGGTTAAGTATAGTACCATGTAACTGTAACTTTTTGGTTCTTTGATTTGGCGAGACCAAACTCCCAACTCTTTAAAATCACCATTTCTCATCAAAAATAATTTTCTCAAAGAAAAAATGCAATCATATTTGTAATTGACATATACATTCAGATTTACATAAATAAACCCACACTCATACTCAAATTAATAACCAACCCCCTGTTCTCCTCCAACGAAATCACACACAAAGGACAGTTGTAAATGCAAAGAACAAACATTTAATGATTGCTAAATAAATTTGTGAGCTAAAGCTGAAAGTTCAGTCCAACACATAAGAGGAGAGTCCCCTAGTCGTTATTGATTCTGAATATGAAGGAAACAATGTCAAAGAAATTCAAATTAAGATCTTCAAAGGTAGTACTGACATTTTCTCACAACATATAATTCAGCGTGTTCTTTGTATTCACTTAAGAAATTTAAACAAACACAGAAAACAAACACTAAGATGGCAATACCAATGAACCTACAATGGCTGGTGGCTGCGTAAAATTTATAAATAATAAAAAAGCCCTAATTTATCTTGATCTGAATGCATGTTATGAAAAAATATCCCAAAGCCAAACCTATCAATAAAATCACTTACCAACCACGGCTTCCACTACTCATGGCTATTAAGAAAGAAGCAAAATTAAGAAGCCACACCCTATGCATTCAACTGGGTTTGGCCCGTTTGGGTAACTGCAAATGCATATTATATAATAACAATTAAATGAAAATACTCACATATTTTATAAGCATGGGCCCAGTCAAGCTATTAGCTATCACCTTAACAGATAGCTCACAAGTAGTACCCAACATTTCATAAGCTCAGGGATGTGAAACACAAATTATGCATTATAAATAAACTAAAACTAAATAAACTTGCCAACATTCTACTTTTTCATACTGGAAAACCTATTTGCATCTGCCACTGCAATTTGCTTTAATGCTCCAACAACCATTATATAGTCCCAAGACATCATTCTAAATTTAGAGGTTAGAGCAAATGGCTAATTGTTTATAAAGGGGCAGAACAATCTCATAAAATCACAACAATACATTTAAAAATATATAATTAAAAAAAAAAAAAGCATACCTATTATGACCGCAGACTCAATTCTCCCTCTCTTTATTTTGTTGGTAATACTACTCTTTGAAGAAGTCAACAAAAAGCAAAATTAGACAAAGCAAGCAAGGTAAAAAAAAAAAAAAATTTAAACCATGCAAGCAAGAAGGAAAATTAAACCTATTAACAATATGCACAAAATTTGTTGTATATCAAAGTAAATGACATATTAGTCAGTTCATGGAGTCATAAAAGTAGTTAAGTTGTCTACAATCACAGAAAAATTAATTATGTCATGTGTCAAGGAAGAATCATGCTCTCCATATTTATAACCAAATTATTCATTTCCATATAAATTGATTTTAAACAACCATAGTATAAGTATAACTACTCAAATTTATGATCATATATCAAATGTAAAATGAATTTCATCGAACATATATCATGCAACACAAAAAGAACAATTAATTTTAGATTTAAATAAATATTATCAGGAAATTTTCTATTATAACCAAATTCATACTTTCCATAATAAATTAAATTTTTTACAACCATAGTATAGCTACTCAGATTTATCACAACATGAGGGAAAAAATATTGAATGAAAAGATCTCACATTAAATTTAAAAGGGATTTCATCAAGGAATAGATGATTCAAATCAACCCAAAAAGATGATTCAAGAAAAAACACTTACCGTTTCATATCATCTAGCAATTAAGCTCCCAACAGATAGGCCCATGAGTACAAAATATTGGCCAACAGCCTTGATGACCCTTAAATTGAAATTCTACATTTTAATTGAGCAGTGAGAAACACAATTTGTGACACAACATTAAAAAAATAAATGAAACAAATTTGGACTTTGATTTTAGGGCTAACAATGGACCTTTGGACTTGCTTGGCACTTTGCTAGCCAATGTTGCTGTAAAGAGAAGTCTTGCAAGTATTTTTGGAAAATATGCACGCTTTCTAAAACAATAGAATCAAAAGAACCTAAAATCAAGTTCAAGAATAGATGCAATCCATAGAAGCCAGTAATTCATTTTAAGTTGGAGAAACATAATCCAACTAAAAACGTATGTTGGCAACATTTGTCATATTGTATGGGAAATGCCATTTTTAGAAAAGGCCAATAAAACATCACTGAAGAATTTTATCAAACAATTTGTGTAAATAAAAAAGAAACAACACTATGAAAATGTGAAATCCACGAATTGGGCTTTATGTAATACTACAAAATAAGTAAAAACTTTCAAATCCCGCATTCAGAAATAGGACATTTCATTCATATAGAAAATTTCAACAAAACTCACCAAACAAAAAGAGAAAAAAAAAGAGTTTTGATCTTTGGAGTTAGAAACTTGTTTAGCATCCTTTAAATTATTCTGAAGGAAGGCTCAGTCTTCTGGGTCGGACTTATAAACCCGTAGGTTTTGGCAAAGATGAAGAGATAAACTAATGAGAGGCGCTGGGTAAAGAGGAAAACGGATGAGAGAGGGATTGCAGGGTGTGTTTGTGAAAAATTTGTTTAATATTTTGTAACTACTTGCCAAGAGTCAAAACATTGTGTCTCTAATTCGCACAAACCTCTGAACACAATGCTAATAAAAAAGTGAAAATATAACTAACCCATTTCTTTTACTCCACTAAACGAAAAGACACAATGTTTTAGTGTTTTTAAAAGTGTACATGGTAGTAATTTATGTCACCACATGGCACAATAAGGAGTGGTCAACAAAAATCAAACATTTCTGCTATTAGTCTTAGTCTTGTCAACATAACCTCCTCTTGAAATCAAATAGGAAAATAAGCTTGTCTACACAATAGTAAAGCAAGCTCAAATGACATCAATTGCAGCCAATCAAATATTTCAGCAAATTTAGACCCAACAAATTGCACTCCAATTAACCTTACATTTGGGAGAGAAAAAAAAATGACAGTAATGAAAGGCATTTCAGTTAAACATTAAAAAAATCACAAGATAAATTAGAAAACAAATAGAAAGCCAAAGGTTATATATGCCAAAGGAAAGCGTCTAAAGGAGAAGCATAACCCATCGATTAACTATGCAATCAAAGTCACATTATTTGAATAGGAAAAAGCAAATTGTGGGAAAACAATGAATTGGGAATTGCATAAACTACTGGTAGAAACAAAATTTGAAGAAGGGAAAAATTATGTTATGGCCTTGGGTTTATATTGTTGAAGAAAATTCAAATAAGATATATGTAAAGAAACATCTAGAAGAAGTCCTATAAACGAATAGAAGAAAGAGTAGAATAACTCAAATAAGAAATGTGCAAAAGAATAACTCATAAGCAGCATCCAGCAATGTAGATATTGTTGGTAGCATAGTATGCAGATTGTAATATTAATCATATAACAGCTGTGAACCATTTCAATCCTAAAATCCAAAACAAAAACAAATAAACAAAAAAGAATTTCTCTAACCCAAATACCTAAATCAATCAATCCAACCAAATATCCAAACATAAAGCATATTTAACACTCAATTAAAAAGAAAATTACCACTGATGGTTCAAATAAAGTGAAAACTATACCTAGTAGTACTGTTTCTACTTAGACTTGGATTGCTTCCAAGGATTTGTCTTTTCACCTGCAAACCCAGAAAAGATCAAGTTAAAGAAAAACCCTTTAATTTTTTATTACACAAATTTGGAATAACAATCAATGACAAATGAAATTTACAATTGAATCCAAGAGAGAGTTAAATAAATAAACGTTGAGAGGAATGATTGGAAACTCTTCGCCAAGAATACTCATTCAAGAAGCGTAAAAGAAATTGAAAAGATCAAAAATACTCAACTCTCTATGCGATTGAAAAATTACCCAAAACAATTTTAACTTGAAAATCCAAAACCAAACCAAACCAAAGCAACATGAATACCCTCACCATAAACCAATCTAATCCAATAAACTTGATCAAAATCAAATCTAGCCCAAATGCCTAAATCGAACCTATAGTACCAAACACCCAAACATAAATCATAGTTGCCACATAATTTTAAAAAGAATAAAGAAAACCTTTACCAATAACAGTTCTAGCTTCATGACGATGGTGGCTGCCCTGAGATTTATCTCTCTTTCAATCTCTGTTTTTCTTCTATGTTTAAATAGTGTAACATTCTTAACGGGTTCATTATCTCAACTGAAGGCTCTTTTCTTCCTTTCTTCTTTAAAAATATGGCAGCCATTGGTGAGAGAGACACAAAGACCTAAACTGAAACCAATCCAAACAAATATTAAAAAACTTGATCATATTTAATGCACAAACTGAAAAGACCTAAATGGAAACCACTCCAAATAAAATATCAAATTATGATCATATTTAATGAACAAACTGAAAAATGAAGATAGAAACTTACAGGTAGCGATTCTAACATGATGATGGTGGGAGGATTGTCATTATTGGGAAGTCTGCCTAATACTGACTCTGTTCTCTGTTTTTATTTATTTATTTATTTTTTAGTAATCACTAATGAGGCAATAACAAACGAAAAGGAAATTCATTTAAAAATAAATTCAATAGAAGATGGTTAATTGACAATTGCAACTCTTCATCGATCCAACATGAGATCAAAACATGCATAAAAAGGAAATAACAATAATGCACAAAGAAACAATAAAATGGATAAAATTCAAATAAAAATTATATATGGAAATAGAAACTGAATCAGAATATTGAAACCAAAGAATTCCTAAAATACACACAATCACATTGAAGCTATCACAAAGTAAGAATTGTAAAAGAATCAAATCAAACAAACTTAAATTAGCAAGTTAAAAAGAAAAAAGTGAAAGAAATTCAAACAGAAACTGAATAAGAATTATTGAAACCGAAAAATTCCTAAAATATACATATATTTTAGCCAACAAATTCAAAACAAAGAAATGAAAACAAAATAGCAACCAAAAAAATAGCAACAATGCGGTTGAGAAAAAAGGACCTTGAGATGAATTTCACTGAAAGGCTTGCGAGGAAGATTTTGTTGAGGCAGCGAGGCTCCATTTTTGTGCCTGGAAATTCTTTGCAAAGACTTTTCACCAATGACTTTGGATCCTTTCTCTGTTCCTTGGTTAACGACGATCTTATCGGGTCCGTGAATCTTGTACTAAGTCAAAGCGTCGTCCTGTAAAACAAACCACCGTGGCCTCCATCCTTTGCCGTAATTCATCCACTTGTACAGTATTCCGGAGATCCCACTCCTCACTATGTCGTTTATCTTCATTTCCACCGGCTCACGCGCCTGACTCAGCCATCCCCCACACTCGCTGTTGTTGTTGTTGTTGTGATCAGATCTGGCCCAGAAGATGCGCCATGTGGTGGACTTCCAAATAAGGCGACGGCGGTGAGGGTTTCATCGTCGAGTGGTCCGACACGGTGAGGGTTTAATAGTCTCTCAATTTCATCGCCTCTCTATCTCTACCTCTCTATTTCTCTGTCTCTCTTTTCTCTCGATCTCTCTCTCCTTTCTCCGTAGCAATCTTTTTTTTCTTTCTTCTTTTTTTCAAGTAGTTAGTTTCCTTTTATACTAAGGGCTCCCAAACAATGTTTTAATGTAGTCAAACATTATAATTTATAGCTTTTAAACTATGTTGTAGCGTTACTAAACAATGTAATGTATCGCTTTTTAACTTATACGTGTCTGAATTTTAGATAGACAGTTATCCTATTTGTCAACACCTCGTTAATTGCAGGAACCCATTTTCTCTCAGCTTCTGCTATTATAAAACTAACTAGTAGCGGTCCCGCGCACTGTGCGTGATAATTTTTTTAAGGGTGGTCATTTTTTTTATTAATATTTATCATGTTATTACGTCTCAAGCTGTGTTATTTATGTATTACCAATATATAGTAGGATTCATGCTGACAGGAGCTTTTGCGCATAGAACTATATATTTTTTTTATTAGAGATTATTATTTGGAACAAAATGAGGATAATTTATAGTAGAATTGATTTTTTTTTAAATGTTAATTCTACCATACTCGGTTGACTAATTTATACATTTGCAAGTCAATTGAACACATTTTGCATGTTACATGTAATTCCTTATTTCCATAAGAGTAAGGACATTCATAATCCCAATGATCCACTCCAATATTTTTGCATGCTTGGTTTTTTGGGATACAAAATGTGTTTGTTACAAAAATTGTATATTGAAGGATTTATCAATAGTTTTGGAGATTTTTTTTTTCTCCATCTAGTTTGTCAGTTGTTTAGACCCCTTAAACCCAAACATATTAACCTAGATAATTAGCCAAGAGATTAACTTAGGTAATTTAAACAATTCTAGGTTAACATAACAACAATCATATCATGTAAAAGTGCAGAAAATAAATAACACATAATACGATGACCCAGGAAACCAAACCGGTAAAAACCTAGGGAGGATTTAACCTAGCTATGCTTAAGGTAAAACCGAATTCACTATAAAAGAATTGAAGTTTACACAATAGAGACTTAGACCACTAACATTCTATTGCTACCTCGTGTAGGAAATTTACTACCACGACCACGTGACAGCTCCGAGACCACAGACTACTTCTTTCCTTGAATTCTCATCAAAGCACAAGCACACCAGCTTGTATATCTTGAAGCTTTTGATTCTACAACTGGATGATTACCAAGCTCTTGACATTAATCTTGAGTTTGGAAACCCTAAGTGTATGTGAAGGTAAACACCTTTAGATCTAACAATTAGATTCACAAACACCGCATTCAGAACTCTAAAAACGTGGCTAGAGTTTTCCCTTATATACTTAAGGCAAACCATAAAACCCTACACATCAAAACGGGCTTGGGCTGAGTTGAAAAATTCTGCAAAAAAAAGATCTGCACGACTTTCGATCGATCAAGTCTAATTCTCGATCGATCGAGCCTGACAGATTTGCACAGTGAATTCTGCAGTAACTCAATTCCAACTTTACATAATAAGCACATACTTTGAGCAAGTCTAAAACAACACTAAAGATTGTTTTGATCATGGTTTGCCAACATTACAAATTGAAGTTCTAATACATTAGTTCCTAATTCCTTAGAACCTAACATAGTTGATTTTTAATTGAAAATAGTAGTTGTACTCCCTCGTCATTTGATTCACATTTGCTCATGGAACTATATATATTTTTTTTATTAGAGATTACTATTTGGAACAAAATGAGGATAATTTATAGTGGAATTGATTTTTTTTTTAAATGTTAATTCTACCATACTCAGTTGACTAATTTATACATTTTCAAGTCAATTGAACACATTTTGCATGTTACATGTAATTTCTTGTTTCAATAAGGGTAAGGACATCATAATCCCAATTATCCACTCCAATATTTTTGAATGCTTGGTTTTTTGGGATACGAAATGTGTTTGTTACAAAATTGTATATTGAAGGATTTGTCAATAGTTTTGGAGATTTTTTTTTCTCCATCTAGTTGATTTATAATCGAACATAGTAGTTGTATTCCCTCGACATTTGATTCACATAACAGCGCAATTACTAATCCATATTTTGCATTTTGTCCCCTTCTATGTTGGCTTAAAGAAGGATTTCTTTTCCCCTTGTAATTTGATCTTGTACAAAATATTTGTGATCATGTTGTGTGCTCATATTGTGATTGTGTAGTTGTATCATATTTTTAGTTTGTAATTTTTAAGTTGTTTAGCATTGTAATTTATAGTGTTGTGTGTGTTTTATGGATTAGTGATTGCTCTAGTTATTAGCAATAATTTTTCATTGTCGATCAAGTGAATAAAAGCTTTTCATATACCCTCCATAATAAAGCCCAAGCCTTGTAGTATTTAATATATTTTTCAATTATAGCTGATGTTTAATGTTCTCCTCAATGAAGTTCAAGCCAAATAGTCTTTCACGCTACAGTACCTATTCAACTACCTCTTTCCTTAAGAAAATCAAAAGACAATAATATTAAATTATTGTCTTTTATAATATCAAAAGTCTCTTATAATTAAATTATTAATAATATTGAAACAGTGGAGAAAATTATTAATATCCAATTCTTTGGCTCTTCCTCTCTTTATTTAACTGAATTACTTCTTCATATCTATTCAATTGCCACTTTCCTTTAAATAAAAAAAAAAATCAAAAGACAATATATCTGAACTATCAAAACTCTAATACAAATTAATTATAAATAATTTTGAAGTAGCTGAAAAGATATTAATATCCACATCATTTATGTTAGGTTCTAAAAGTTTAGAACAATTGGCAAATCGTGAACACAAACTTGTCTAGATATAGATCTTAGAGTCTATAGGTTTTATTAGACAATGCTCAAGATGATTCAAGTCAAGATTCAAGAACAAGTAAGCTGCAGAAAGAAGAATTCAGAAATTGTCTGGTTCGACCGATCGAAAAACAGGCTCGACCGATCGAAAGTCGTATCTGTACAATTTTAAGTTGGCCCAAACAACAGTTTAAGTCCATTAAGGATTAGGGTTTCAAATCTACTTCTCCCACTATATAAAGGAAACCCTAAGCACATTTTTTAGAAGGCTTTTTAGAGAGAAAAGAGTGTTCCTCTTTTGTATTTAGGGTTTTGTTCCTAAAACCTCTCTTATTACTTCTACCGGTATTGTTCCTTGAAGAATCTCAAGATCTGGTATTGCTGAAGTTGATGCCTTCTCTAATCATCAAAGGTGCTGATGATCTAAACCTTCAAGGGCGGTCTTAGAGTCACAAACAGAAGAGTTTGTGTTGCTAAACCTTTGAGTGGGATCTCAAAGCCACAAACGTGGGTGTTTGTGTTTTGCAAAGATTAAAGAAAGAAGGAGTCCATGAATCTCGAAGCTGTCACGTGGTCGTGGTAGTAAGTTTCCTACACTGGGTAGCAATAGGATGTTAGTGGTCTAAGTCGCTATTGTGTAAAATTCAATTCTTTCTAGTAGATTTGCTATTTTACCTTGAGGATAGCTAGGTTAAATCCTCCCTAGGTTTTTTACCGGTTTCGTTTTCCTGGGTCATCATATCATGTGTTATTTATTATTCCGCACTTTTACATGATTTGATTTATTTGTTATAACCTAAATCTATTTAAATTACCTAAGTTAATCACTTGGCTAATTCTCTAGGTTAATCTGTTTGGGTTTAAGGGGTCTAAATGAACTTACAAGTGGTATCAGAGCGGGTAGCTCTTTTGTGTTAGATCTTTTGATCTAATAGCTGATCCTTGATCTCTGTTATCATGGATAATTTGAAGTGTCTTTCTACTCATGTTTATGATGATTTGAATAAAAAGGACACTGTTGTTTCTGTTGATATTTTTGAAGCCTGTGAAACTCTTCGTAAGGAATTATTGAAAACTATGAGAATTGCTAAGAAATTCAAGGAAGAGTTAAAATTGGCTAATCTTGAAAAAGAGGAATTGATTGTTAGATTAGATGAATCAAATAAAAAGAATGAATTTTTAAGAAATCAAATTTCCTCTCAAGATGAGAAGATGAAAAGCTTGGAACAAGAGTTAGTTGAATCTAAAGCTAAAATTGAAAATTTGACTAGTACCAAGTCTGCTGTTGATAACAGAAGTGTTTCTATTCCTCTTAAGCCTAAAGCTGAAAAAGTTTATATCTCTCCTTTCAAGAGGAATAATAAAGAAAAGGTTTATTTTGTTAGGTTAGACAAAGGTAAAAGTTCTGATGTGGACGCTGAAGTTTCTAAACCTATGTCTAAACCTACTGCTAGTGTGCAAAAGAAATCTGTTTTTGTGCCTACCTGTCACCTTTGTGGTGTTGTTGGTCATATTAGACCAAATTGTTTTTTGTTGAGGGAAAAACCAAAATCTGAGACTAGATTTGCTGTTAGGAATACTGATGTTCCTAAATTTGTTCATGTTTGTCACTTTTGTGGTGTCTCTGGTCACATTCATCCTAATTGTCATAAATTGAAATTTAAACATTCTGTATTTCAATCTAGGATATGTGATGATATTTCTCCTGCCATAAGTCCATATAAATTGTTTCATATTCTTTTGAAAAATTTAAGCTTGTTGTCTTGTGAAAGGAAATTGCAGGATTTTAGTCTTTCTCAGAAGATTGGTGTAATCCCTCAAATACACTCTACGTCTCATGGATTTTCACCTACAAAGTCGAAAACTCGTGCTATATGGGTGAGAAAAGATTCCCTAAAAAGTGAGTGTTGCTGACTTGTCCCTAATTTAATTCTTTCAATTATTTGTGGACAAGTTTTGTTTGTGTTTTTGATTGTTTTGTTTTTTAGGTTGTTTTTATTTAAAAAAAATTCCAAAAACATTGAAAATTTTTCAAAAAGACAAAAATATTTTATTTTGTGTCTTGTTTTAATTTTTCTTGAGGATTACATGAGTTATGATATCTCTCTTGATTTAGAACATGCTTGACATTGTGGAGAAACTTAAATAGTATGTGTTATATAAGTGCTAAGCTATTTATGATTTTGTATGGGTATGTACTAGTTTGTACATGTACTCAAGGGTTAATTAAGAAATTAATATTTCTTGTTTGTGTACCCTCTATAGCTTGGTCAAGCATTGTCATGCATTGCATTTGCATTTTTTTTAATCATTTAGCATAATGTGTGCTTTTTGTTTTTGGTCATAAAATTTCTTTTAAACCAAAAATACTTTTGTTTTTTGCATTAATTTTTCTTGGATTTGAAATCAAGGATTGGCCATATTATCTTTACATAACATGTTTATGTACTTTGTTCAGCTTGGATGAACTTCTTTATTGCACTTTACTAGCTGAAGTCTTTGTAGTGCATGTTGTGTGGGAAAGATGTTTATAGTTTTTGATCACATGATCTTGATCTTGAAGTCACATGCCTTTAATTATCGGACTTGAACTTATTGAGAAAGGCATAAATAACCATCTCACCACTGTTTACTAGCCAATCATAAACACCTTAGTGCATATCGTAAGATTTTGTACTCGAGAAAGTGTAGCGCATGCACAAAAAGATCATAAGGTGTAGCCTCGGACTAAATGCTAAAATTGGTGTGTACATTATTGGGCTATAATGAATTCAAATTAAATAAAATTGGTATGTATATTATGAGGCAAATCAAGAAACTTACATGATTGCAAGCTTTTATTCTAGGAGAAGTAAGAGTTATATGATGTAACTCTTTAAGTGATAGTCTCTTTCAATTGTATGTGATGAATTTTGAAGACTTTGTGATTGATTACTATTCACAGATCACCTCACATGTTTCTCAAGATTTTGCTAGTTGCACACATTACACAAGTTATTCTTTGCTAAACTTTATACATGTTATTGTGTGTGATTTTGTTGTGGCCATCCAAGATTATATGTTCCTTGATTTTGATGCAAAATTTGAGTTTTGAGGACAAATTGGTTGAAAAACTTGTTTTTGAGAGATCTGGGTTGTATTCATGTGCTTTTGAAAAACTTTTAATCTCATACTCATGCATTTTATTCATAAAATATTATGCTTTGAGGAGTTTCTGCATAAAATTGCTCTATTTTTCAAAAATCACATTTTTTCAGATTTTCGATCGATCGAATCTGTCTCTCAACCGATCGAAATTGCGATTAAAATTTTTGGTTTGATTTTTTCTGACTCGATTGGTATTCAATCGATACTCGATCGATCGAAACTGAAAAATTTTCAATTTTTGGAATTTTTGACCAAAATTTTTTTTCATGCCAAAATTTTTTTTGGAGTTTTTGGATTCACATGAGTTGCATTGTTTTTGTATCCGTCTTGCAGTTTTGCAGTCATATCTCTCATTGTTTTCACACATAACATGCATACACTTTGCTAAATTGGGTACTCAACTTGAATTAAAAATTGATTGATTAATTTTTGAGTCCTTTGTACATTTTAGTATATGCTATTTTTTCTAGATGTGTGAACTACAGAAAATATTTTTCTTAAGAGATATGATGGATAATCAATGTGCAAATATTTTCTCTACTTATGCAACTGTTTATGGGTCACGTACTGTCAAGTTTGCATTTATTGAAAGAGAGAATATTTTTCTTCATGTGTATCCTCAATTTTTTTTAGGTTTGTGTGTTTTTATTTATCCCCACCTCCTAAATTTTCCCCAAAACTGTTTTTCCCAAAACTTATTTTGTTTTTCCTATATTTATAGGGGGAGAAAAGTTTTTTTACTTTGTTGTTCAAAGGGGGAGTTGTTGCTCTTCATAGGGGGAGTTTTCTCTATTTTCTATAGAGCTAAACTATTTTATGTTCCCTTGATTCTCTTTTTTCTCTCATGTTTACTGTCACTTTACTCTTTATTTGAGTTGTATTTGTCAATACGTGACAAAAAGGGGGAGAAATAGATGTAATGTGAGAATTCTGTTTGTCTTGTTTAGGAGGAGATAAAATTGTTTTTGAATGGGGGAGAATATAAAAACTTTTTGATGTATCTAACTTAGGGGGAGAGTTAGAATTTATTTTTGTTTTTATATTTTTGTTTCATATTATTATTTATATGTCTTTCTTTCCACACATGCGTTGATGTGTTTGTTGAGGGTTTCAGGAAAGACATGTGCATTCTGATCAAGACCTTCTACCTCTTCTTGGCAACTTCTAGGTTAAGAGTCTTAGATTGAGATTTGTGATGTAATTGGGCATTTTATTGTATTGGGTTGTTCTTGTATTTGAGCATTTCATATTGTATGTAAGTTTTGTCACGAATTGCCAAAGGGGAGATTGTTAAGTTCTAAAAGTTTAGAACAATTGGCAAATCGTGAACAGAAACTTGTCTAGATATAGATCTTAGAGTCTATAGGTTTTATTATACAATGCTCAAGATGATTCAAGTCAAGATTCAAGAACAAGTAAGCTGCAGAAAGAAGAATTCAGAAATTGCCTGGTTCAACTGATCGAAAAATAGGCTCGACCGATCGAAAGTCCTATCTATAGAATTTTAAGTTGGCCCAAACAACAGTTCAAGCCCATTAAGGATTAGGGTTTCAAATCTACTTCTCCCACTATATAAAGGAAACCCTAAGCACGTTTTTTAGAAGGCTTTTTAGAGAGAAAAGAGTGTGCTTCTTTTATATTTAGGGTTTTGTTCCTAAAACCTCTCTTATTACTTCTACCGATATTGTTCCTTGAAGAATCTCAAGATCCGGTATTGCTGAAGTTGCTGCCTTCTCTAGTCATCAAAGGTGCTGATGATCTAAACCTTCAAGGGTGGTCTTGGAGTCACAAACAGAAGAGTTTGTGTTACTAAACCTTTGAGTGGGATCTCAAAGTCACAAACGTGGGTGTTTGTGTTTTGCAAAGATTAAAGAAAGAAGGAGTTCGTGGATCTCGGAGCTGTCACGTGGTCGTGGTAATAAGTTTCCTACATTGGGTAGCAATAGGATGTTAATGGTCTAAGTCGCTATTGTGTAAACTTCAATTCTTTCTAGTGGATTTGCTATTTTACCTTGAGGATAGCTAAGTTAAATCCTCCCCAGGTTTTTTACCGGTTTGGTTTTCCTGGGTCATCATATCATGTGTTATTTATTATTCCGCACTTTTACATGATTTGATTTATTTGTTATAACCTAGATCTGTTTAAATTACCTAAGTTAATCACTTGGCCAATTCTCTAGGTTAATCTCTTTGGGTTTAAGGGGTCTAAACGAACTTACAATTTATTTTACCTACACATAGTAAAAGGTGAAATGAAATGTTGGAAAATATGATATTTAAATTGGGTAACTTTATTTTTTTATGTTACTTATATTATAACTGGAGGAAATATCCTTGGTAGTTCTTTTTTTTTTTTTTTTTTTTCTAATGCACTGTAATGTTTCATAAGAACACTTTATGTGGATTTTTTTTTTTTAATTTAAGTGCTTCCAACAATTGTGTAAATTTCAAACAGTAATTCAAAAAATAATTGATGTTATATGTTCACGCTTTGATTGTTTAGTTCTACAATGGATTTGGGTTTTAACTTATAAGTTATTATGGAACTCTATATATTCTACTTCCTTAGATGATTAAAAACATATACAATTACCATAAATCTCTCTCTCTCTCTCTCTCTCTCTCTCTCTCTCTCTCTCTCTCTCTCTCTCTCTCTCTAAGAGAAAAAATATATATAATTTAATAAATTTGGATGTTGTAGTTGAATTTAAATGTTGGATAAAATGAGCCAAGATTATATTTTCATTGTTAAATAATGAAGTTTTTATTTTAGCTTAAATGAGTAAATTTCATGGAATAGTAGTAGCCGCAGTTGGCGGCTAGTATTGATGCGATTCATTATTTTTCTATTGTTTACTTTTTATCAGTGTTAGTATTTAATTGGATACCCTTGATTCATGTACCTCGTGGGGTTAAAAGTTTGGCTGCTTTATTTATTTATTTTTGTTATTTTAATGATAATCAAAGTAGGTAGAAGTTAAGAAGGTAGTATAACTTGTATAAATTTTGATTTTCCAAAAAGATTTTATTATTAATGGATCAAAGACTTTTACTTGATTGTTTTGACACAATATGAATTCCTATATCTAAATTCTCATCGTTCCTTCTTGTTATAGTCATTAAGCTTTAGTTGAAATATAAATGTTTTTCCAATGAGCTTTTCTATTTTCATTTATTACATTGAATTTTGCATCCATCTAATAAAATATTGAATTTAATTTAGCAAGTAGATGAAAGATCATACAAGCTAATTGTATGGTCTTAGTAACTTTTCAGCTTCCTTATCAAACAAAATAAATACAGCACACAACTTGTTGTTGTTGTTGTTGTTGTTGTTGTTGTTGTTGTTGTTGTTATTATTATTAATGTTGCATATGAAACTCGTATGAAGTCTTGTTATTTAGAAAACATAAAGTAGAAACAATAGCTTATAAAAAACAAACAAAATCGAAAAAACGCAAATCTGCTTTCAACCATTACAAAATTAATATATAGAAATTAATAGAGAAACATTGTGCCCAAGTTGAATGAAAATATCCTTATTTAATAATATTATCAATATGATACTTGAACTTGAAAGATTATTAAAGAAAATTTGGAGCAATATTTTTTGCTCTATTAAAATTCAGATGATTTTAAACTATGGTTTATAAAATTTTAGAAGTACAACCCAAAAATATGGGTATTACATTTGATAATTGAACACAACCCAAAAATAAAAGTAAAATTTTGATTACCTAAAATTCTAATTTTAAAATTTCTTTCCGATTATTTGAATTAGATGTACCAAAGAACAAACATGGGAATTTTCAATTAGAGAGACAAATACTTATGAAAATAGAGTCACATCCAGATTGGAAAAAGCATACAATCTAATAAACCAAAAATCATGCCTATCAATTGATGGTGTCAATCTTGCACAAAAGTATTATAAAACTTGAGTTTTGGTTTTTGTCTATAAAAAATATGTCAAACACATGATGAGCAAATCACCATATGACCTTAACATTTAAACTATAAAGATTAAAAATTCAAACGTTAAAGTAAGAAAGTGCATTGCTAACATAAATAAAGCGACACTAACCTTTTGCATAAGCCTTTATATTTGTTGAGAATTTGCCTATTCCCATAGCATAGGGCCATTTCTTGGAGGCTCATAAAAAACACCCATATCAATATCACAATATGCATTACATGTCACTAAAACTATCAATGTTCATATTTTAATAGTACAACTTAATAGGAGAAAGGAAAATAATTAAATTTGATAAAAGAGTACCTGCAATAATGTTTAAGACAACATCATATATTGTAATCCTCGTCTACTTTGGTAAAAGAATGGTAGTCCTACCTAAGAGAGACAAAGACGAAAACACTTACAATCTTTAATGCTGTTCAACCTAGATTTAAAGGTTAATTTGCAATTTTTAAAAAAATAATCGATTAGAGTAGATAAACAATCAAAGAGAACAAAAAAAAAAAAAAATCAATCACATGAACCAAAAGTAAAGTTCTAAAGAATACAAAAATTTATCAACGTAAAGCAGAAATGTAAGAAAAATAAAAAAAAAATCAACCAAAAAATTAAGAGAGAGAGGGAGAGAGGAAACCTTTTTTTTGTGAGGGAAAACTATGCAAAGAATAGAAGAGAGAATGACGAATTTATAGTAAAATGACGTGAATAAGAAGAGACAAAATAAGGGAAGATGAAGAGAAAGGTGAATAGTGGCATTAAAGTAGAAGGTAGTGGAAAGATGAAAAGGTAAGGGAGGGAGAAAGTATAAATATTAAAAAAAAAGAGTAAATGTTAAAAAAAATTATAGAAAAATTAAAAAGAAAAAGGATAATGACGTGGACGCTGATATGACTCAACAAAAGCATAGCAATATTAAATGCTACGCTTCAGCTTTTAGATATATATATATATATATATATAGATAAAGTGGAGAAAAATAAAACAGAGGACATTTAGACTATAATGGGTGAAATTGGAGATCAATATTTCACATCTTCATCACAAAAAAACTCAACACTATAGCACACAACACCATTCTTCATGCTTATAACTTCAACCACAGGTTGTGCTTGAGTGACAACCTCACCAACAGATCAATGTACAGAAAGATAGAATATATACTAAATATTTTTATGCGGTGAGAACCTTGTAAGGCATGCATTAGAGCAATATTTGAAGGAAAAATTCAAGAAAATTTGGTCATTGGCAATATTAGTATGTAAAAATCCCCAAGTCCTCACTGAACCTTCTTTCTCCATCTGTAGAGATCTAGAATTTAGGGGTTAGTTAAGGTGATAAGCATAATTTTTCAGTTATTTAAAGTAAAATTTAAGCTAATCAAACTATTGAATGATTCACTATAAATCTCAATAAATCTATGAATTAAAAACCTCAAATTTCCACTACAAACACACAAAACTCATAAAACCCAATTAAATACTCAACCCATAAAGCTAGAAGTTCACTCAAAATTGATGAAAAACTTAACATGGTGAGCATTGATGGAGGAAGAACTAGATTAGAAGTTTGATACATTGGGTTTAGGTTTTGTGAGGAAAAAATAAAAAAGGGAGAGGCAAATTGTTGCACGTACATTGAGGTTGTGGTTGGATGGAGCTAGAGATGGGTGATGCTAGACCAAAAATGTAACACTAAACCAAAATCAAGTCTTTTACAGGACTAAATCATATTTAAAATTGAGAAAAAAAAAAACATTTTGACAGCGAATCCAAAATCCCAAAACAAAAACGAATCTAATCTAAACCTATCCAACAAAAAAACTCAATCAAAAGTAACATTTCATACCCAATTCTAAAAAAAAGAAAAAATAAATAAATAAAACAATGTACAGTGCCCAATCGATGCAGTGTTTATCGTTCTGCCTCTTTCTCTGTTTCTTTCTCCATGTCCCAAGCCTCATACTCTCTCTATTTCATCGCCTCTCTCTTTCTCAGCCTCTCTCTGTTTCATCACCTCTCTCTTTCTCAGCCTCTCTCTGTTTCATCGCCTCTCTCTATTCTGACCCAAAATACCAGATTATTAATCAAAACCAAATCTGACCCAAAATACCAATCTAAATCATAATTAGCACCCAATTTATTCTCTAAATAAAAACCAAAATCCCTAAATTTTTAAATTTAAAATAGAACTTTATCTAGCGATTCCAATAGTTGGGTAGTGAGTGGAGGCTTACAGTGATGGCAGAAGATCTGGGTGGCGCACTTACGGTGATGGCAGAGGCGCCCTTCTCTCTATCTCTGCCTCTCTATTTCTCTGTCTCTCTTTTCTCTCGATCTCTCTTTCCTTTCTCCGTAGAAATCTTTCTTTTCTATTTTTAAAGCGGTTAGTTTCCTTCAGATCTGACTTCTTCAATTTCTTGCTTCTATTGGTCGCCACAGCCTCATTCCGGGTCTTCTTGGACCGGGTCCGACCCAAAGACCCGCAGATCTCTGATTGCGCCTTCATTATGAAGGCGAACTCGCGCTTGTGACCCGTCCAAACCCGAGATAGCAACACAAACTCCTTCAAATCCTGACCATTTGCCATACACACAAAGATCGATTCAAATCTGATTTTCAAAAAAATTTAAAAATTTGAGGAATTCAATAATATAGAGAGCAAGAAACAAAACTGTGAATCTTGAATTGGAAAAAGATTGAATTAAAGAACAAACCTGTAGCCTGGATTGAAGAGATTGAATATTCTTGAAGAAAAATATTAGGGTTCGTGAGAAGAGAGAAAAAGAGTTTACGGATATTGGAATAGGCTGTACGGCTCTTCTTCATCTTGATTGGTCTCTAATGTTTTGGGTTTCAGTTTTTGATCTCTCAATGTCTCTCTCCTTCTCCGTTCTCAGTATCGTAAGTGTTTTTTGGGAGTATTGTAAGCCCCTTCTAATGGTATTTTAACCGGTTAGTTTTTCTTTTATACCCTGGCTCTCAAACGGTGTTGTAGTGTTGCCAAACAATATAATGTATTGCTTTTTTAAGTGGAACGTGTCTGAATTTTAGATAGGCAGTTATCTCATTTCAACACCTCCTTAATTGTACGAACCCACTTTCTCTCAGCTTCTGCTATTTTATATATATATATATATATATATATATAACTAGCCGCGAACCCACACGTTGCGCATTATAATTATCTTATGGTGGTTTTATTATTTTTTTTTTTACAATTTAAACTAATTTAATAAAGAGTAATGTATTCCGTATCATGTTTTTATTTATTATAGGAACAATCATAAATATAATATAGAAACAATCATAAATATAAATTTTGTTGCACCAAAATGAAAACAATACAATTTTTCTCAGAAATTCAAAGGGCAAGATAAAAAAAAATATTCATTTTTTAATAAAAGTTATTTATAACATTTTGTGAATCATTAAAAATAATATAAAATTTGGAAATTATTCTTTTAGTTTTAAACAAACTTTCTCAAACTTTTTTTTTTTTTTTTTGCCTACAATCCAAAATACCAAAAATGTAATTAAGAAAATTAATAAAACTTAGAAATGATTAATTGAATGAATTAGGAAAATAATTTGTTGTAATTTCATCCACCCAAAACATATTATCAAATAAACAATTATTAGCAAAATATAAGACTTAAATTTCTATATTTGCAATGTTATAAAATAATAATAATAATTAAAATAAAATTGCAAAGACTAAAATTTGTCACCCATCCGATTATTTTCGCTTGGTTAATCTATATTTTTCTCTAAATAAATGACATTATAGTGGAAGTGTAGCATAGCAACAATAAATGCTACGCTTCAGCTTTTAGAAATCTATAGATATATATATATATATATATATATATTATGATCAGATACTTTCAAAACCTTTTAAGTTTAATTTGTAAATAAAGACCTCTTGTTTCTAATATAGACCTTCAAAGCTCAAATACTTCATCTTCCAACTACCAAATTATTATAAATAAATAAAAAGATTATATCACCAATGTTCATTTTTTAAATTTGGAAGTGTTTGGATTTTACATCATGAAATTTCAAATACAAACAAACTTGTAAGGATGAAGTGGAAGTGCATACAAATTTGTTTATTCTTGATTGGTCCCTTTTAGTTAAAAAGAAAGGAGGAGGAGGAAGAAGTAATTTGTTTACATATTTATATACTTTTTTTTTAGGAAAACATATTTATATACTTAGTTTCAAATTATTAACATAATTTTTTTATTGTAATGCAATAAATTTATATGATGTCTATTTTTCAAAAATATACTATAGAATCTGAGTTTGTAAAAATATATTAATAATGAATCATCAATTTTGTTTAGAACATATTGTAAATTTTTTTTAAAATTACTATATTTATTTTAAATATTGATTAAATGCTTAAGGCGTGAGCGACAACATTACTTTGCCTAACAACGTGAGAGAAAGAACAAATCTAAAAAGAGTTTGCATAAGACAAAATGCCTTTTATGTAAGAATTTAGACTCCTGTAAAACTATATTGTTTAACCTAATTAATTAATTTAGTGAATACTTAGGTTTATTATTCAGATCTAGGTTAAAACAATAACAATCATATCAAGTAAAGCAGCAGAAAAATAAAGAACACAATGATATGATGACCCAAGAAAACCAAACTAGTAAAAAACCTGGGGAGGATTTAACCTAGATATCCTCAAGGTAAAATAGCAAATCCACTAGAAAGAATTGAAGTTTGTACAATAGCGACTTAGACCACTAACATCCTATTACTAGCTCGAGTAGGAAACTTACTACCACGATCACGTGACAGCTCCGAGTCCACGGACTACTTCTTTCCTTGGCCTTTGCAACAACACAAGCTCACCTGCTTGTGACTTTGAGACTCCACTCAAAGTTTTTGGATCTTCTTAAACGTTGATCTTGTATGCAACAACTTTTACTACACCAGATCTTGAGATTCTTCAAGAAATAATACTGGTGGAAGACTTTAGAGAGTTTTTGTGTACAAAACCCTAGATCTAAAAAAAGAGGGACAAGATGCACTCTAATCTCTCTAAAAAACTCTGAAAACCCTCTCTAGGGTTAGCTTATAATGTCCTTTAAATATTGGAAAAAACGGCTCGCAATTTGGGCTTCAAACGAATAAGTTATGGCCTTTTTACGTTTGCTGATTTTGTTGATATGCGAATTTCGATCAATCGAGCACCAATCGAGTACCAATCAAACGAAACAGATTGTAACTCATTTTTCTTCATCCCGAACTTGAGTTTTTGGCCTTGGGCTTCAATGTAGACCATTATAAACTAATAAGACTTAGTTTTTGTCATGGTTTACCAACATTGCAAACTCAAAACCTAATAATCTCCCCTTTTGGCAATTCGTGACAAAACACACATACAACATAATGCCCAAATACAACACAAATCCCAATCTAAGACTCTTAACCTAGAAGTTGCAAGAAGAGGTAGAAAGTCTTGATCAGAATGCACCTGTCTTTCCTGAAACACTCAACAAACACATCACCGCATGTGTGGAAAGAAAGACATATAAACAATAATATGAAACAGAATATAAAATAAAAGTAAATTCTAACTCTCCCCTTAAGTTAGATACAACAAAAAGTTTTTATATTCTCCCCTTTTTAAAAACAAATTTAACTCCCCCTAAACAAGACAAACAGGATTCCCACACTTCATCTATTTCTCCTCCTTTTTGTCACGTATTGACAATGACAACTCAAACAAAGAGTAGAGTGACAATAAACATGAAAGAAAAAAGAGAACCAAGGGAACATAAAATAGTTTAGCTTTATAGAAAATAGAGAGAACTCCCACTATGAAGAGCAACAACTCCCCCTATGAACAACAAAGGTTAAAAAAAACTTTTCTCCCCCTATAAAAATAGGAAAAACAAAATAAGTTTTGGGAAAAATAGTTTTGGAGAAAATTTAGGAGGTGGGGATAAATAAAAACACACAAACCAAAAAAAATGAGTTGAGGATACACATGAAGAAAAATATTCTCTCTTTCAATAAATGCAAACTTGACACTATGTGACCCATAAACAGTTGCATGAGTAGAGAAAATATTTGCACATTATTATCCATCATATCTCTTAAGAAAAATATTTTCTGCAATTCACATATCAAGAAAAATAGCATATACTAAAATGTACAAAGGACTCAAAAATTAATCAATCAATTTTTAATTCAAGTTGAGTACCCAATTTAGCAAAGTGTATGCATGTTATGTGTGAAAACAATGAGAGATATGACTGCAAAACTGCAAGATGGATACAGAAAAATAATGCAACTCATGTGAATCCTAACCATAAATGATGCATGAAAAAAATTTGGTCAAAACTCCAAAAACTGAAAATTTTTCAGTTTCGATCGATCGAGAATGGATCGAATACTAATCGAGTCAAATAGATTTAAACCAAAATTTTTATCGCAATTTTGATCGGTCGAAAAACACCCTTGATCGATAGAAAATCTAGAAAACTTAAATTGATGAAAAACAGAGCAATTTTATGCAAAAGCTCCTCAAAGCACAGTGAGTTATAAATGAAATGCATGAGCATGAGATTAAAAGTTTTTCAAAAACACATGAATTCAACCCAGATCTCTCAAAAACAAGTTTTTCAACCAATTTGACTCCAAAAACTCAAACATTAAACACTTTTTGTATCAAAATCAAGGAATATATAATCTTGGATGGCCAACACAAAATCACACACAATAACATGTATAAAGTTTAGCAAAGAGTAACTTGTGTAGTGTGTGCAACTAGTAAAAGCTTGAGAAACATGTGGGGTGATATGTGAATAGTAATTGTTAGGTTCTAAAAGTTTAGAACAATTGGCAAATCGTGAGCACACAAGAACATACAAGCTGCAGAAAGAAGATTTCAGAATTTGCCTAATTCGATCGATCGAAAAACAGGCTCGATCGATCGAAAGTCGTATCTACAGAATTTTAATTAAGCCCAAACAACAGTTCAAGCCCATTAAGGATTAGGGTTTCAGATCTACTTCTCCCACTATATAAAGGAAACCCTAAATACGTTTTTACAAGGCTTTTTAGAGAGAGAAGAGTGTGCCTCTTTTGTATTTAGGATTTTGTTCCTAAAACCTCTCTTATAACTTCTACCAGTGTTGTTCCTTGAAGAATCTCAAGATCCGGTATTGCTGAAGTTGCTGCCTTCTCCAGTCATCAAAGGTGCTGATGATCTAAACCTTCAATGGTGGTCTTGGAGTCATAAACAGGAGAGTTTGTGTTGCTAAACCTTTGAATGGGATCTCAAAGTCACAAGCGTGGGTGTTTGTGTTTTGCAAAGGATAAGGAAAGAAGGAGTCCATGGTCTCGAAGCTATCATGGGGTCGTGGTAGTAAGTTTCCTACAAGCAGGTAGCAATAGGATGTTAGTGGTCTAAGTCGCTATTATGTAAACTTCAATTCTTTCTAGTGGATTTGCTATTTTACCTTGAGGATAGCTAGGTTAAATTCTCCCCAGGTTTTTTACCGGTTTGGTTTTCTTGGGTCATCAAATCTTTGTGTTCTTTATTTTCCGTTGCTTTATTGTTTATGATTATTTGTGTTTAACCTATATCTGAATAATAAACCTAAGTATTCACTTGGTTAATTAATTAGGTTGAACAATCTAGTTTTACAGGGGTCTAAATTCTAATAGTAATCAATCACAAAGTCTACAAAATTCATCACATACAATTGAGAGAGACTATCACCTAAAGAGTTACATCATATAACTCTCACATCTCCTAGAATAAAAGCTTGCAATCATGAAAGTTTCTTGATTTGCCTCATAATGTACACACCAGTTTTATTTAATTTTAATTCATTATAGCCCAATAATGTACATACCAATTTTGGCATTTAATCCGAGGCTACACCTTATTTTCTTTTTGTGCATGTGCTACACTTTTTCGAGCACAAAATCTTATGATATACACTAAGGTGTTCATGATTGGCTAGTAAACAGTGGTGAGATGGTTATTTATGTTTTTCTCATTAAGTTTAAGTCCAACAATGAAAGGCATGTGACTTCAAGATCAAGATCATGTGATCAAAAACTATAAACAACTCCCGCACAACATGCACTACGAAGCTCAAACTAGTAAAGTGCAATAAAATAAGCTCATCTAAGCTAAATAAAGTACATAAACATGTTATGTAAAGATAATATGGCCAACCTTTATTATAAATCCAAGATATAAAATAAAAAACACATAAAAATCTTTTTGGTTAAAAAAAATTTTATGACCAAAACTAAAGGCACACATTATGCTAAATGATTAAAAAAAAATGTAAATGCAATGCATGACAGTGCTTAACTAAGCTATAAAGAGTACACAAATAAGAAATATTAATTTCTTAATTGACCCATGAGTATATGTACAAACTAGTACATACTCAATCAAAATAAAAAAATAGCTTAGCACTTATAGAACACATGATATTCAAATTTCTCCACAATGTCAAGTATGTTCTAAATCAAGAGAGAGATATCATAACTCATTTAATCCTCAAGAAAATAAAACTAGACACAAAATAAAATATTTTTGTCTTTTTGAAAATTTTCAATGTTTTTGGTTTTTTTTTTTTTTTAAATAAAAACAACCTAAAAAACAAAACAACCCAAAATAAAAATAAAACATGTCCACAAATAATTGAAAGAATTAAATCAGGGACAAGTCAGCAACACTCACCTTAAAGAATCTTTTCTCACCCATATAGCACGAGTCTTCGGCTTTGTAGGTGAAAATCCATGTGAAGTAGAGTGTATTTGAGGGATTACACCAATCTTCTAAGAAATACTGAAATCCTGCAAATTTCTTTCACAAGCCAATAAGCTTAAATTTTTCAAAAGCATATGAAACAATTTATATGGACTTATGGCAGGAGAAATATCATCACATATCCTAGACTGAAACTCAGAATGCTTAAATTTCAATTTATGACAATTAGGACGAATGTGATCGGAGACACTACAAAAGTGACAAACAGAATCAAATTTAGGAACATCAGTATTCCTAACAACAGATCTAGTCTCAGATTTTGGTTTTTGCCTCAACAAAGAACAATTTGGTCTAATATGACCAACAACACTACAAAGGTGACAAGTAGGCATAAAAATAGATTTCTCATGCTCTCTAACAGTAGGTTTAGACTTAGGTTTAGAAACATCAGCGTCAACATCAGAATTTTTACCTTTGTCTAACCTAGCAAAATAAGCCTTTTCTTTATTATTCCTCTTGAAAGGAGGGATATAAAATTTTTCAACTTTAGACTTAAGAGAACCAAAAGCACTTCTGTTATTATCAGCAAGCTTGGTAGTAGTCAAATTTTCAATTTTAGCTTTAGATTCAACTGACTCTTGTTCCAAGTTTTTCATCTTCTCATCTTTAGAGGAAATTTGATTTCTCAAAAATTCATTCTTTTTATTAGATTCATCTAATCTAACAACCAATTCCTCTTTTTCAAGATTAACCAATTTTAACTCTTCCTTGAATTTCTTAGCAATTCTCATAGTTTTGAATAATTCCTTACGAAGAGTTTTACAGACATCAAAAAGATCAACAGAAACAACAGTGTCCTTATTCAATTCATCACAATCAAAAACAGTAAGACACTTAAAATTATCCATGATAATAGGGATCAAGGATCAACTCTTAGATCAAAAGATCTAAAACAAAAGAATTACCCGCTCTGATACCACTTGTTAGAATTTAGACCCCTGTAAAACTAGATTGTTTAACCTAATTAATTAACCAAGTGAAAACTTAGATTTATTATTCAGATCTAGGTTAAAACAAAAACAATCATATCAAGTAAAGCAGCGGAAAAATAAAGAACGCAATGATATGATGACTCAGGAAAACCAAACCGGTAAAAAACCTGGGGAGGATTTAACCTAGCTATCCTCAAGGTAAAATAGCAAATCCACTAGAAAGAATTAAAGTTTGTACAATAGCAACTTATACCACTAACATCCTATTGCTACCTCGAGTAGGAAACTTATTACCACGACCACGTGACAGCTCCGAGTCCACGGACTACTTCTTTCCTTGGTCTTTGCAACAACACAAGCTCACCTGCTTGTGACTTTGAGACTCCACTCAAAGGTTTTGGATCTTCTTAAACGTTGATCTTGTATGCAACAACTTCTACAACACCGGATCTTGAGATTCTTCAAGGAATAACACCGGTGGAAGACTTTAGAGAACTTTTGGGTACAAAACCCTAGATCTACAAAAAGAGGCACAAGATGCACTCTAATCTCTCTAAAAGAAATCTAAAAACCCTCTCTAGGGTTAGCTTATAATGTACTTTAAATACTGGAAAAAACAGCTCGCGACTTGGGCTTCAAACGAATAAGTTATGGCCTTTTTACGTTTACTGATTTTGCTGATACGCGAATTTTGATCGATTGAGCACCAATCGAGTACCAATCGAACGAAACAGATTGTAACTCATTTTTCTTCATCCCAAACTTGAGTTTTTGGCCTTGGGCTTCAATGTAGACCATTATAAACTAATAAGACTTAGTTTTTGTCATGGTTTACCAACATTACAAACTCAAAACCTAACATTTTATAATATGACCACAAATTTAGGTTAGGTAATGATATCAGTTATATATTTTCATTGATGGCATGATAATCTTTACTATTCAAATTGGAATTCAAATACAGTGTTAAACTGTTAATGCATCTGTTTTTTCTCTCCTAAAGACTTTCTAATTTGAAAAAAATTCTCTTTATGCGTTGGATGAAAACTCAATGTTAGTGACTAGGGTCCGTTTGGATACAACTTATTTTGCTGAAAACTAAAAACAATAAAAATAATAATAAAAAAGTTACTATTCACTCTTTTTTTTGCTATTCATATGCCTTGGTGCACTATTCATGTCCCATGAACAGTGCACCAAGCGCTGGTCTTTGAAAAAAAAAAAAAAAAAAAGGTTAAAACGCAGATGTACTGCGTTTCAGCCGAATCCAAATGCTACCTAAATGAATGTTATTATTGAATCAATTTATTTCCATACGTTACGAGCCAATTGGTTTTGAATTCCTAATATATAACCGTTTTCAAAGCGAGAATGGTAACATTACTATCTAGGCTTCCTTATTATAATTTGGGAAAAGTTAACTGATGTTCTAAGGGCATTAGTTTATAAAATATATTTAAAAACTTTCTAAGGAAAAAAATAATTAATTTTTTCAACAACTTTTTATATTTCTCATAAAAGTGGTACCAAAACTTTTCTAAAATAATTTATTATTAACAAATATTCTAAGGACACCCATTAATCGGACTCTTATAATTTTAACTAAAGACTCAAAGAGTCAAAGTGTAAGAAGTTTAGACCCCTTAAACCCAAACAGATTAACCTAGATATTTAGCCAAGTGATTAACTTAGGTAAATTAAGCAATTATAAGTTAACATAAATATATCATATCATGCAAAGTGAGGAAAATAAAGAACACACAATATGATAACCTAGGAAAACCAAACCGGTAAAAAACCTGGAGAGGATTTAACCTAGCTATCCTCAAGATAAAATAGAATTCACTATGAAAGAATTGAAGTTTACACAATAGCGACTTAGACCACTAATATCCTATTGTTACCTCGAGTAGGAAACTTACTACCATGACCACGTGACTGCTTCGAGTCCACGTACTATTTCTTTCCTTGAATTCACAGCAAGTACAAGTACTCCTACTTGTATATCTTTAAGTTCTTGTATCTGCATTTGAATGATCACCAAGCTCTTGACATCAATCTTGAGTTTGAAAACCCTAAGTGTATGTGAAGGCAAACACCTCTAGATCTCACAAAAAGATTCACACACACAGCATTCAGAATACTAAAAACGTGGATAGGGTTTTCCCTTTTATACTTAGGACAAAACATAAAACCCTACACGTTAAACAGGCTTCGGCTGAGTTGGAAATTCTGCAGAAAAAACAATCTGCACGACTTTTGATCGGTCGAGTCTAATTCTCGATCGATCGAGCCTAGCAGATTTGCTCAGTGACTTCTACAGTAATTCGATTCCAACTTAACATAAACAGCACATACTTTGAGCAAGTCTAAACAAGACTAAAACTGTTTTGATCATGATTTGCCAACCTTAGAAAATTAAGTTCTAATACATTAGTTCCTAATTACTTAGAACCTAACACAAAGTAATAAACATGAAAATATATTTCTAATGTATATCTCATTCACTGTGTTTTCAAATTGGTATGGATTTTTTACTCTATATAGATTTCTATATACGGCTATAGAAGAACAAAGTTTAGCTACAAAATTTATTGTAGTCTAAAGCTACAACCTTACTTAATATCATTAGCATTACTACATATTTCAAAAATCTAACCGTTAGATTACATGTTCTTTATGCTCTTAATACACATGTCAAATTTTGTACCAATCAGATATTATTTACTATATAATCTATAAGATTATATTTTATGCATAATTTTAAACTACAAAAACTTGCAATTTAAACAATTTATTGATGAGATAATTATTAATCTTTAATTTTCTTAAAATTTTGCAAGCATGGAGGATATACAAAGAAAATATAATCCAATGGTGAATTTGTCAAAATTCATCTCCAATCAAAAGATATCGAGTAAGGTTGTAGTCTTAAGCTACAACCAATTTTGTAGCTAAACTTTGTCCGCTATAAAAATTGAGAAAAAAGTGTTGTCTTCTTTTCATTGATAGTAGCAGACTTACTAAATCAAGTAATTTCAGGTAATATCTCTCCTTTTATTTTCAACATGATAAAATGTTTCAATGAAAAATATACTTGAATAAACAATAGGTTTTGGTAATAAAATTTAGATTAGTTTCAAATGGGTAGAAGTAATTTTATATAGCTTAAGTTGAAAGAACTAAAAGTATAATCAAATGGGCTAGAAGTAGTTTTTAATATGCTAAAAATAGCCTTATATTGGAGGGATACTAGCAAAACATTAGATCATGTGAAATTTTAAGTGTCTATTACCTCTCTCTCTAATAATAATTTTAAATTGCAGGCTGTAGTTGGGCTTATGTGACGTGGTACTAGGGGTGTGTATGGGTCAGGTTGGGCGGGTAGAGAACAATATTTTTAACCAACTCGTCAATGGCGGGTTGAGAAAATTCCAATCCGCCACTGACCCACAAATTTATAAATCCGACTGATTGGTTGAAAATCATAATGGTTTCAACCCGATAGGTTGCTCTTGCTGAAATCATTACTCTTCCTTCTCCAGACTAGTAGTGGAAGAAACAAATATATAAATCATTCGGTTATCGGGTTGGTAAATTCAATTGACTAAATAAAATTATTTCAATCAAATTAGATAATTTTTTTCTTCCTCAAATAAAAAATAAATTAAAAAAGAAAGAAAAAATTCAGTTTTTATTAAAAATGATTACAAATACTACATTATTTTTATTAGAATGACTAAAGTTTTATCACATTGAAAAGAAAAATATCTCATCAGAATATAAAATTAGATGTGTACATAGAGTAAGAATAATAACAAAATCTTAGAGAAAGTGCCTGAAGTTTATTAGAGAAGAGAAATGAGAAAATAAAAAAATAAAAAGACAAAAAAAGAGATAAGAGAAATGAAGTGGGTGGGTATGTGAGTGAGATAAAGTTTGCAAAATAACAAAGTATATAAATAGGCTATCGGGTTGGGTTGTGGTTGGTAGAAATATCTAAACTTTCTATCCAACTAGACCCACTAAACTATCTATCTAACCTGCCCAACTTGACCCGCCTCACGTAATGTCCCGCATGGGTTGGGTTGGGTTGGGTTAGTGCGAGTTGGGCGGGTTAGTCGATTTTTTTGCACAACCCTAGGTGGTAGGAAAATTTGGGATGGTATGAAATTGTGGTGAAATTTTGTTATAACCTTAATTTTATTGTGTATATTTTTCAATAAAAATTCTGGTGCTTCTAATTTTATTTATTTGTTAGGGTAAAATACTATTTTGACTCCTAAATTTTACTAGAAATTTGTTTTTCATTTCCAAAATTTCAAAAATTCTTTTTTTGTCCTTAAACTAATAAAAAGTTTGTCTTTCGCCCTTAACTGATACTTTCTGTCTTGAATTTTATAAAAAAAAAAAATTTAAATCTTTTTTCATCCCTAAATTATTAAAAATAATTCTTTTTTCATTTCTATTTTTGTCACTAAATTATTAAAGAAAAAAAAAACTATTTACAAAGTTTAAGACTGAAAAAAGAACTTTCTAAAATTTAAGGACGAAAAACAAATTTTTGATAAAATTTAGAAACCAAAATAATATTTTATTCTATTTAATATTTGTTATTATTAAATAGTTACGACTTACCACCAAGGAATGGAAGATTTGAATCATGGATGTCCTCTCTAAAAACATGAAAGTATTTTAGAAATAATATTATATGACTTATTGGATTTGAAAATATCTTTCTAGAATGACTTCAAGTCCAAGTCCCACCCGCTAATAGATGTTACATCATAGATTGACTGGGGTTGGAATTCTTTCCAGTGCCCCTTAAATTTTCTTCTACAAAGCTTTAATTTTCTTTGTCCTTGCATTAAAATATAAATAATAAATAAAAATAATTTCTTTGTCCTTCACCATAATTTTCTTTGATGAGTGGGACCCACTTGCTGTGAAAGAGAAAAAACATATACCTTATACAAGATATACCTTCTCCATGATTAGGACTAGGTATTAGGATAAAATGCTAAATCTCGTTCTAACTTAACGAAACCCTTAAATGCATAAGAAAATGTTGAAATCTTAAAAAAAAAATTAAAAATAAAAATAAAACAACAACAACCTTCTCTAAAATATTGTAGGCCCTTACAAAACTTATTTTCTAAATAAAAAATATTCCTAAACTGATCCCAATTTATACCCTACCATAAAAGGACTCTAATTTGATTAAGAAAGCCTTAAAAACTCCTAAAATTAAAGAAATAAAACCCTAAATGCTAAAATAAAAAAATTACATAAAATTTAAAAAATAAACAAACCACAAAAATTAAACCCATATCTTATCCTACATTAATATACTCCCACCACGGCCATACTGATTTACTTACATATTTTGTGTAATGAAAACGTCCATCCTATGCAATATGCATCATGATTCTTTATGATTATTTTGGTCTGAAATAAGTGCTTTTTCCTGATTTTATGCAATTTATTAAAAATGCTTTCTTTTTACCTAAAATTTGATTCAAACATGCTATAGCATAAACTTGTTCGAACATGCTACCACTTTCTCTTCTTCTTTTTTTACTACCAAAATTTAATTAAAATTAGAATTCTTCTAAGGCACATCATTTATGCAAGCTGAGTTGTTGTCAACCCACTATTAAGTCAAAATATAATAAAATAAGATTATATATTTATCTTACCACAACTCAAAACAAAGGTGTTGTGAAACAAAGGTGAGATTTTGTTGTATTCCTAGACTTTCTCTTAAATATTTTGCACAATATATTGCGAGAAGCTTGCAAGAAGTTATCCCGTAAAGTAGCCACGCGAGAAGCACATGACTAGAAGCTAAAGAGTCATACCAAGCTGTCAGTTTCACGAGTGTCTCGCGGGTAAGGCCTTCCCGCGAGGTAGTCGCAAAACATTCTACCTGAAGGATTTTTAAATGTAACTTTCTTGCCCTTCACCCATACTATATATACCCTCATTACTTACAAATTATAGGGAGGCCATTCAGAGAGAAAAACTCAAGATAGTTTTTCTACAACACACACATACCCATCTTTTAGAGAGGGAGCTACTCATCCTTAGTGAGAAATCATTCTAGCCTCTTCTCCTTCCCTCTCCCATATACAACCCACACCTTTTCAGAGTGTAGAGAGTGTTTTGGAGCTTGGGAAGCTTTGGAAATTTGCCAAAAGAAGCCGGTGAGGCTTGGTGGATGCAATCAGACATATTGCGAGATCCAGAGAGCTAAAGAAAACAAGGCTTGGCGAAGTCAGTTGGTAGAAGGAGCTTGGAGGACTCAAGTACATTGGGTAGACTAGGCTTGGAAGGTCTTTTGTTATTCGTTTACTCCAACTTTATTCTCTAATGGATCGATTTACCGCTTGGAAGGCAGCAGAGAGGTTTTTCGCTGAGTTTTTCGGTTTCCTCTTCGATAACACATTGGCGTGTTATCATGTGTTTGCATTCTTTTTTCCCTTACTCTTGTGCTTTACTTTTATTGTTTGTTGTTCATGTTTATGCACTAGAATAGTATCGGTTCATTGTGCACATTTACTCTTGTTCTGTGCTTTGATTAAGTAAGAGTAAAAGCAATCTAGCCGTAATTTTTAATTGGGAATCTAAACAAACTCTTGTGTTTCATACAATTTCAAGCTTTCAGACTGAAAGGAGAATCTTGTGTTAATTACAACATATGGTAAAAATAGAAAATGAGACAACAATAAACTAAAAAAAATGAGAGAAAGAACAAGAATGATGTACTAAGTGTCCATTTTGAAACAGTTTATTTAATTGAAACTGAAATTTTTTTACTGAAAGTACTGTAGATAAAGGTAAAAATTAGCTAAAATAATACAGTAAGACCCATGAATAGTAGCAAAAAGTGTAGTGAGATTCATGGATAGTAGAAAAAATAAGCTAACACATGAAGTGTTGCTGATAATGACAGTACAAAGCAAATTTCCATATAAACAATCGCTGTAAGAGATCCAGTATGTCAAACAAAACAAGTGAGAAGGAGATTTTAGATATTACAAAAAATATTTAGTAATCAACACTAGCAGAAGAGAATTCAAACAAAATCTTGTTTCAGAACATAATTAAAATAAATAAAGAGATAAAGAAAATGACCAATATAAAGTATTTTGCTTGACATTCAAACACCCAAACCAATTGCAATGTATTGGGCTTTATGGAGCCTAGTTTATATTTGATTCGATTGACGACCCGACTTGACTCGAATAATGTTGCGTGGTTTTTAATGGGAGATTTTTTGAGGCTTAGTCCATGGAGCGAAGGTTTGGGCCCGTTTTGTAGCTCCTGTGCGCAGGATATAAAAACCATTTTTTTTTTTGTGATTAGGGTTTTGTCTTGTTGTAGTTTTTGAGAGAGCAAAAAAACACTGTAGCTGCATTCTGTATTTTTTCCCTGATAATAGTAAAATCCCTGCAACTCCGTGGACGTAGGCAAATTGCCGAACCACGTAAATATTGTCTTGTGCGTGTGATTGTTTTTCTTTGACGCGTGTTTTCTCTATATTTGTTTTTCTCACAGGTTGGGAATTTCGAGTTAATTTCCCTACACAATGTTCTCAATACTTAGCCTTCTTACTAACAATAAAGGATTAGATTATATAAATGCATAGACATGTATCTGAACAGGTTCATCATCATAGAACATAATTCTGCAACAAACTGATTGAGAGGTGTACACAACATTGTAAAATCAATATTAAGTTGCGGATATAGTGGAAAATCTGTCCATGATTATACACTTGACAAAGACAAATTTTTAGAAATAATAAACGCATTTCTACCGGCTCATCATTATGGGCTTCTCAATGTTACCCTTACTTTTTTAAATATTAAAAACTGAAATTGCATCACATTATATGCGAGAAATGGATAAGTGTTATGTGGAAAAATGCAGGACTTATTTTCTCGACATTTTGACAGTAAACAATGATTCTGAAACATCCAAAAGGGATATGTTGACTAATTTTGGGACAGAGGGTAATTGTTTCTCCAGGAGTATATCTTATTTCTGCAAATAATGGAAAGTGAACGCAGACAATCCAAAGTAGCCAGTGCTTGAACAGCCGCTTGGAACTCGGCATAATATTTACTGAATCCCTTTAGAAAGCGATCCCAAGCAGCTTGACAGGCAACATTTAGTTTCTCATTCTCCACAAATGCAACAGTAATCTGTGAATATGGAAGTAATATACAAATTTATTTATTGAGTCAAAGACCCTTGCAAGTTACCACTCGAATGAAATGCCTATACCAACACTAATAGCCTTCTTACATGAGCGAGCATTAATGTGATGTCAGACTCTAAAATTACACATCACATAAGTGAAAGACATTCCATAGGTTAATTAAAATTAATTGGAAGCATGTTTTATAGTCTTATATACAACAAAAAAGATTCTCTATGTCTAGTTTGTTATATTAGATCCTATAATATTTTCAAGTGAATATTAGTTTCTTCAACCAGGGCTTATTTTCTTTAATTTTTGAACCTTAAAAAAAAGCATGCCATGACACTCACAATTTAATTTTTGATCATTTAAAGCATGCCATATCAAAGTGTGCAAAGTGCAGACAATGGTAACAATTTAATGCAAATGCCGTGATGCCATGTATTATAGTTGTATATGTGGCTGCAAATACAAACTTGATTATCAGAATTCAAGTTGTTTTATGCTATATGCAATCATCAACATCCAGTCAACAGTTTTGGCTGAGACATACCATGCCCATAGAAGTTTATTGTTTCATTAACAAATCTCCTACAATTATCTTCCTTGACAACATCTGCAGCTATAATTGTGATATGCTTTGCACTGATACGTCTGGCATTCTCACTGATCACTCGGAGCCTGTTCTCTCTTCCAGCAACAAATACAAGATTTGCTCTCCTCTTTGCATATTCTTATGCAATTTGCTGAATTCACAGGCAAGCCAGATATGGCATGACCTTATCAGACTCTGAAAAATATTATTTATCATGAAAAAGAGAGTGTATTTTAATGTAAATCAAGTCAAATGAACCGCTTATGTGATAGGCATGCATAACTCCTTATTTTGCAACCCATGTTAGCTTTTGAAAAGAAATAGCATTCCTTGTCTTCCAATTATGATATTCTTGCAATCCTAAACAGTGGTATCTGGCTGAATTGATGGTCACTGTTATTGGGAACTTGAGAAAGTGATAAAAGGGATTTTTAACTTTTGAGTTTTTGCGTATAGAATGGAGACAAAATTCAACAATGCCACTTGCACTCATAATAAATTACTACTTGTCCCAAAAGTGAAAGTATAAGTTGTTAAGAAAATGTGAATTTAGCATTTAATCATTATTCTAATATTGGGAAAAGAAAAATTATTCTTTCATAAGCTGAGTACTTGAATCCCAATTTAAATAGAGGTCCCAACTAGTAAATGGAATGGATAAAGTTGGTTTTACGTTTTAAATCTTTTCAAACAATATGCTTCTTCCTACATGATCATAGAAACATAAATCCCATGCTGCAAAATGATCCAATAACCAATTCCAATCACTGTTGATTTATGATTATTCTTATTTAGTAATTGATTTAGTTTTACATGATCACCATCTTATTTTAAAATATTTCCTCATAGATACGATATGATTTAAATATATAAAATCTGCTTTGTGAAAATTGTTTTTTTTTTTTTCATTAAGTCAAAACTTACCAATGGATAAAAGTGATGTTAGTGGTGAGTCTATGTGAAAGTAAATGCATAGCACTCACAACTTGGTATCTGAACAAGTTGTGAAAAATTGTGTAATAAGTTGTATCCATACTATAGTTGTATAGTAAACTATTATGTGAAAATAACATTAATCTGTCTGGATACCGCTTATTTTGTTGAAAACAACAAAAAAATAATAAAAAAGTTACTGTTCATACTATGGTTACTGTTCATTAACCTAAATGCACTGTTCATGTCAAATGAACAGTGCAATAGGCACTGGTTAAAAAAAAAAAAAAAGAGTCATGGGAAGCGCAAAATGCGCTTCCCAAACGCTTACTGAAGACACAAAATTTTACAAATTATGTTTGGTATATCACTAGCATATGGATCCACAAGTAACACATTTTTTAATGTACACTAAGTCACCAACCACAACTTGCTAACTCAATTTCTGTAAGCAATGTTTTAAATTACTTATTCCTAACCCATATTATTACTAAGCTTTGTTTTGGTAATTAGGATTGAATTTGGGCCCACACTTTACAAAATGATGCCCAGGCCAGGGATAAACTTCTTTACGGATCTTGAATGCTATCATCTATATGTATATATATATATATATATATATATATATATATATCTCTCTCTCTAAAAACTGAAGCATAACATTTATTGTTGCTACGCTCCAGTTGAGCCACATCAACATCCACAATTTCAAAGAAAAATGGTATTGTTTTCATTTTGGTACAACAAAATTTATATTTATAATTGTTCTTATAATAAATAAAAATATAATTACAAAAAACATTACTCTTTATTAAATTAGTTTAAATTTTAAAAAATTAATAAAATCACCATAAAAATAATTGTCACGCGCAATGCGTGGGTTCACGTCTAATTTTAGCATAAAGGCCCAATGGTCTACTGGACCCAAAAAATAAATTTGAAGGGAAAAAAGATTCATTTAGAATAATAAATAAAAAGCATAAATAATCTTCCATACTTCAAAGAAGGAAATCCTAACGATTTATATAATATAAATTCAAGTAAACATTGAATACTAGACGTATATTGATCAATGAGTAGTTACAGTCCAAGTGTACCTTCTTATATCAGACATGGATACTAACTAACCCCCAGATTATCAGCTAATTAAGCTAACCAACCCAACTAACAATTGCTAACTTGTCATACCAGTCACTCACAGCCTCGATGTTACTATACAACCCACGCACAACACAATTTGTACAGATTCCTAAAGGAAACTAAGGCAAGAGAGACACAAGAATTATGAAAGATATAGACCAGGTGAAGCAATAATTATGTTAAAAGGAAACTTCCCATCAGCCCCCTAATTCTAAAGAGTAATTATAGGAAGCATTCAATCCTTTGAATAGGAAATTTATCTTTATTTTGTGAGCCAAATGACATGTGACAAATTTTGATATACCAAAGTGATGTCAATTTAGATGACACATGTCATCATCTAATTTAATTGATTTAATGACATTAATTTAGAATTTGCCACTAAATTTTGATGTGGCATTTTATGATTGGCTTAAAATTTTGCTTCCTACAAATGCCCCCTCGAGACTTGATTATGTCCACAATTTTAAGTGTGGAAAGCAATCAAGTCTCGACAAATTCCATGCTTTGATGCAATTAATTTCATGCTTTCAAGTCTCCACCTTTCATATATACATACCCCCTTTATATATATGTATGTATATTTATGTATATCACAATGATCCCACTGTTGGTTCACTGCCTAAGTAGAGATTGTCTAATATAATAGTAGCCACGTTTACATCCATTGGCCGAGGTATATCAAGACTCAAAAGAGTTCTAATGCATGCAAGAATCCACCCATATAATACATGCAAGACTCCACCATGCAAGAAACCACGTTTCTTTTTCCTAGTCCAAGCTGAAGAAGAATTCCCTTCCTATGAGAAGGTAACCTCAAGAAGGAATCGGTTTCCTAGCCAAAGTAGTCTTTGATTAGATAGGTAGGAATTAAACAAATAACCTGAGAATACTTGATATCAATGTCCCAACTATATAAGGACTGAAACTCCATCTTTTGGACAAACCCCAATTTGCTTGTTTAATTGCAATGATGATTCTTTGCACTTTCTTAAGTGTAACAGACAGGAGTTAGTGTCTGTTGCAACTTAAAATTTTTAGAATTTAACTCCCAGTAGAACAGAGGGACTCGCACTGCTTTATCCATTCCATCAGGTACAAGAATTCTTCTTTATTTTGACTTCTTTTCCTGGCCAACCCAGTCTTGACTGGATGAGTTTTAGTTGCAATTAAACTGTCTCTGACCAGCACTATAAAAGGGCAGCTCCAACCACACACAATTCACAATTTTCCTCACATAGCGCATAAGTTCGGGAATCTCAAGAAAATTTCTTGAAGAAGGCATAAGATTTTTTTTCTTCTTTTCTTCTTTCTCAGTCAAGTGGCAAGGCATGATCTCTTCTGTTTTTATTCTTTTATTTTGTTATTGTAACCTTGTGTATATTTTTTTGTAAACCATGCTCATGACTCTTTTTCTTCTTGTAGTATCCGGCCTCACAATTTTCATTGTTTCTAAAGATCATCGCAACTGTTAGCTCAATTATGGAACTTCCTCTTCGAGAGGTACATTCTTGTACTCAGTTTTTTTTTTTTTTTTATGCAATATTTTCTTCTACATGTTGTGATTTTCTCTTGACATACATGCTTGAGATGCGGGACTTGGTTTATCCATCTCTCTCAAGTGTGTAATAAATTTTTTTTTTTTTAAGAAAATACTTGAGATGCGGGACTTGGTTTATCCATCTCTCTCAAGTGTGTAAATTTTTTTTTTTTTTTTTTGTTTCTTTGAAAGAAAGTACTTGAGATGCAGGACTTGGTTTATCCATCTCTCTCAAGTATTAAGATTTGAAAGTACTCACTTGAGATGTGGGACTTGGTTTATCCATCTCTCTCAAGTGTGTAATTTTTTTGTTTCTTTTAGAAATAATTGTGAAAACTAACTTTTGCTTCTTTTCCTTCCTTTTTAGTGTGTCCAAGCCTTTTCCTTCGAAGATTCATATATTGGCAACGAACCGGCCCTATTCATTTATTTGGAGAAAGACAACAAAAATGTGAAGCCTTCGACTCTATAGAACAATTAGTGCCACAAATAAAGTCCAAGCAGGTTGAAGAGGATGACATCATAGAAACTTTGCAAGATCAACTTGAAAGCATTAAGTCAACTACTGTGCTTGAAGACCAAGACGTAGAGGACTTGAAGAAGATAAAAAGCACCTTAGAGAGCAAGCGTTCCAATTTGAAGAACTTGAAGTGGATGCCTTGACCCTTCTTCTTCTTCTTCTTCTTCTTCTTCTTCTTCTTCTTTGAGATAGGACATTTGTTTTTTTCAATTAGGTAGCTCAAGGAATTGGAGTTTTCATTTATTTATTTTTTTTCCAGGTATTGTTGCTAGGGTTTTTTTTTTTTTTTTTTCTTTAGAAGAATTCTACAATGCATAGGATTTAGTCATGATGTAATTTCCTTCAATATGATTGAACTTCTTAGTCACTACTCTCCCTCTTTGTTTCTTTTTTCTTTTTTGACATGTGATTGAACTAATTTTGTTCAATTTGTAGCATGTAATTGAACTTCTTAGTTAAAAACTAATTGCCCAATTTGTAGCATGTAATTGAACTTCTTAATTAAAAACTAATTGATCAATTTGAAACATGAAATTGAACTTCTTAGTTAAAAACTAATTGCTCAATTTGTAACATGTAATTGAACTTCTTAGTTAAAAACTAATTGCTTAAAATTTTTCTTAACAAGCAACTAAACTTAGTATAGAATACCAAGCTCCTTACGTACCCCTTGAAAGGGTTCAAAGCCATCACAAAATTCAAAGGGCTTTTGTTTTAACATGTGACTGAACTTAGTATGAAATGTCAAGCTGCCAACGTACCCCTTGAGAGGGATCAAGTCACCACGTAGTTCAAAAAGTTTTGGTTTGAGACATGACTAAACTTAATATAAAATACTAAGCTGCCTACGTACCCCTTGAGAAGGATCAAGTCACTACGTAGTTCAAAAGGGATTTTCAAACGAGAGAATTTTTTTTGAAGATGTGACTGAACTCAGTAAATGATACTAAGCTACCTACGTACCTGAAAAGGAAATCAAGTCAACACATAGTTTAAGAGGTTAGAGTTTTTTTTTTTTTTTTTTTTTTTTGTGCCCTAACTTTTGCCTAGGCCACCTTATAAAAAGGTTTTCAACCTAGCAGGCTATTTTTTTTTTCTTTTTCTTTTTCTTTTTTTAACACCTTCAAAAGTAATAAAGGAACATCATGTACTTTTTAAGTGTTGAAATAGGCAATTTTAGGCTCTTACCAAGGAACATTTCAAATTTCAAGCATAGTAACGTTTCAAGAATTTGCTATTGATGGGGCCAATTCTCAAACCATCTTCAACAGCCAACTTGTATGCACCATTTGTATAAGCTTCTTGAACAACATATGGTCCATCCCATTTTGACACAAACTTATTCTTGGTGCGATGAGTGATGATGATGGGTCTTCGCACAGCAAGAACCAAGTCTCCGACTTGGAAAGATCGAGGATGAACCTTCTTCTTGAAAGTCTTAGAAATGCGAGCTTGATAACACTCAAGGCATTGTTGTGCCTCAAGCCTTTTTTCATCCAAAGCTTCCAATTCTTCAAGTCATAGACGAACATTGTCCTCATTAGAGAGGCCTTCTTGAATGGCAATTCCTAATGAAGGGATTTGGCGTTCAAGTGGTAAAACAGCTTCTACCCCATAAACAAGAGAGTAGGGTGTAGCTTGGGTAGGTGTTCGGTATGTTGTGCAATATGTCCACAAAGCTTCTTCAACTCTTTCATGCCAATCTCTTTTTAACTTCCTTACAACTTTCTTGAGAAGATTGCATAGAGTTTTGTTAAAAGCTTCTGCAAGACCATTAGCTCGTGCATTATACATAGGGGAGTTATGTCGCTTAAAACCAAAGTCATTGCAAAGCTTGTCCATCGACTTGTTGTAGAATTCTTTCCCATTATCAGTGATTATGTAACGAGGTACACCATATCTGAAGATGATATTTCTTTTAATGAAGTTCACAACAACTTCTTTCTTCACTTCCCAAAATATAGTAGCTTCAGCCCATTTGGAGAAATAACATGTTGCAGCCAGGATATATGAATGTCCACCAGAGGACTTTGGAGTCAATGCTCGAACCACATCTAATCCCCAAGCATCAAATGGCCATGAAGCTATAGTAGGATGCAAGGGTTCTGGAGGTTGATTAATGAAATTTGCATGGAATTGACATGTTGAACATCTTTTTGCATAATCCATACAATCTTTAACCATAGTGGGCCAATAATAACCCATCCACTTAATTTGAAAATGAAGTTTGGGACCAAATTGGTGAGCACCACAAATCCCTAAATGAGCTTCTTCAAGTGCCTTGGCAGCTTCCTTATCATCTAAGCAACAAAGGAGAAGGCCATCAAGTCTTTGAAGATGCAAAGAGGTACTACCTAGTCTTTGAAGATGTAAAGGGATACCACCAATACTTTAAACATGAAAGGCAACACTACTTAGACTTTAAGGATGAGAGGGAAAGCACATTTTAGAGATGCCAAGTGACATTCTCGCAATGATGTTTGCTTTCATGCTGACTCTGCTATCATGGTGACTTTTTATGACTCAATATTTTCTTTTTCTTTTCTTTTTTTTTTTTTGGACATGTAACTGAACTTAGCATAAAATACCAAGCTGCCTACGTACCCTTTGAGAAGGATCAAGTCATCACATAGTTCAAAGGTTTTTTTTTTTTTTTTTGGGAACACTTTCAAGAGTAATGGGAAAACATCATGTACCCTTTAAGTGTTGAGGTAGGTAGTTTAGGCTCTTACCAAGGAGTGCTTCAATCTTTAGGCATAATAATGGTTCAAGAACTTGCTGTTGATAAGGCAAATTCTTAAAACGTCTTCAGTTGTATCAGTGTTGATTTCCTTCAATTCATCAATTGTAGCCTGTATGCCTTTTTCAAATGAGGGTGGAGCATCCTCGGTATCATCTTCAATAGAGGGTTCTTCTTTCGTGTCTTCAATGATTGTTATATGATTTACTGAGGTTACAGCTTCATCTTCTAGTTCTTGGTTTGTAGTCACCATTATACGCCTTTTTATAGTCAAGGCTTCTCTAGTATTCAGTTCCCAAATGGTTCTACGTTTCATACGAGATGGAATGGACTTTCAAATCTCATTTGAATCTTAATCAACAATAAGTTTGTCATTAGCACCTCTAGGGAGGAGATTTGTCCTCTCATTCTGCTTTCACTTTGCCTTCAAATCTTTTGAGAGTCAGGAAGGAATTGCATGACAGGGCCTTGTGAGAACTGAAGCTCGAGTGCCAACCTAAGAAGGAGTTGAGTGACTGAGTCTTGTGAAAATAGAACCTTGAGTGCCAACAACAGAGTTATCTTCTTGTGTCCCCAACCTATCAAAGAGTAAGATTTAGGAAGTGGGTCACCCAATGCGGTAAAAAACAAATGATTTCTTTGATAGGTTCGAAGATTGTTCTTCTTCTCATAATTTGCTGAAATCATTGAAATATTAGCCTTTTGTGTGGGAATATGAACAAGATTTGGTGGGGTGTATCCAATTCCAGCCTTAGAACTTGTTACACTAAAACATTTAGCCTTCGACACCTTATGTTCTTCTTTTCCAGAGGCTTCAAGGATGAGCTTACCCAAACCACTTGGCTTCTCATGGTTATAACCAGCTTTAGCCATGAATTTATATGCATTGGGGTCAAAACCCTCTTAGGTTTTTTTGGTTGGAAAGTCACATGCTTAACAATTGGTCCTTGGAATGGTCTTATAAACCCTTTCAACGGTTGACTTGAAGGTCTTGGTTTTGTGATTTTAGTAACTGGCAAGTTTAATCCTTGCAAATCTTTCAATATTGACTCCTCAACTCCTGAAAATAGGGATTGGCCTTCTTTTCTTTTGGCAACTAGAACATAATGTAGCTCAGGGGCTACTCTAGTTACTTCTGAAGTATGATGCTTCATCTCTTCTATAGAAGTCTCAATTTGCTTGGTTTCTTTCTCCTCAATTAGAGAATCTAATCCTTGGAGCTTTGGAGTGGGACTTTTCTTCTTTGCTAGATGGTAAAGCCACAACTTGGGTTTCTTCTATCATATTGTCTTCCAAGTAAAATTTTGCATCAGCAAAGTGTGACTCAGCTATAGTAAAGGGCTTATTATTAGCTACTATCTTCTTAACTTGTCCATCTTGGAGATATATAAAGCATTGGTGATATGTAGATGGCACAACACCATACTCATGCAACCATGGTCTTCCAATAAGCACTTTGTAAGTGGTCTTGGCATCAATGAAATGAAAGAGCGCACTCGATTCCATTTCACCAATGAGCATGTGAAGTCTAATCTTCCCAATAGCTCTTTGTCCACCTTGATTAAAACCTTGAATCATTAATTTATTGGGAAGTAGTTCATCCAAGGAGATTCCAAGTTCTTTCAATATTTTGAGTGGGAGGATATTGACTGCAGATCCACCATCAATAAGGATACGACTGACTTCTTGTTCTAGAATGCAGCCAGTCACAAATGAGGGACGATTATGAATCTTGGATCCCAACAAACGATCATTATCAGTGAAAATGATTGAAGAACAATATGCTCTATACACAATAGCTCGCTCTGTTTCTTCCTCACTATCTGAAAAGTCTTCACCACTTACTTGATAACATGTAAGAGATGAAAAGATATAATCCTCAAGAATTGGCACTGGGGAGAAAGGTTCTTTCACCTCAATAGGCTTAAATGAACCAAATTGCATGATGAAAGAAGTAAAAGTGGTTGTTGAGGCTACCATGGCTAAATTAGCAGTTGCAACTTCATCATCAAACATGATCTTTCCTTAATGAGCTAGCTCCATGATTTTATCTTTCAAGACAAAGCATTGCTCAATGGGATGGCCTATGAGGCGATGATACTTGCAATACTTGGGATCATTTATTTGGTCAGCCTCTTCAGGACGTTTCATCTCTGGTAGCTCAATCAACTTCAACTCAAGTAGATGATCCAACATGTTGGAGATATCATAATCAAGGAATGGATATTGCTTTTCTTGCATCTCATGTAATGTTGGTCTTCTTCTTCTCTTATCTTGAGTGAGAGCGAACGTCTGTTCTTTCACCTTGGGCTTAACTAGAACTTTGAGAGGAGTAGTAGTTATAATCAAAGACTGCTTGTTTTTCGGTTTAGGAGGGAATTTGCCTCCTTTGTGAGTATCTTGTCTTTCTCTCACATTATGGGGTTCTTGAACAGGCGGGCCTTGGTGACCATTGAAGCAATGCTAAGCTCCATGTCATGGGCTCGTATTTCTAATTCTTCAAATGTTTTAGGCTTTATTCCTTGAAGGATATAGCTCATAGCCCAATTCATTCCTTGAATGCACATCTCAATTGCAGACTTCTCAAATAATTGATCCTTATAGTTAAGACTAAGGTTTCTCTACCGTTAAATATAATCAATGACAAGCTCTTCATTCCACTGCTTTGAATTGGTGAGTTCTATCATGCTAACAGAACGTCGAGTACTATAGAACGGTTTAGGAATTCTTTTTCTGTTTGATTCCAACTATCAATAGAGCCAGGCGTTAGATCAGTATACCAATTAAACGCATTTCCTTTCAAAGAGCGAACGAATTGCTTGACCATGAGATCCCCATAAGCACCAACATTGTTACAAGTTTTCACGAAATGAGCTACATGCTACCTTGGATTGCCTTTACCTTCAAACTGTTGAAACTTTGGTGGTTGATAGTTTTGAGGCATCCTTAAGAGATCTATCCTTTGAGTGTATGGTTTAGTGTAGGCAATGGATACTTGACTTCTACCCCCAACTTGGTCTTTGATAGCTTCCTTAATTAACTCCTTGAGCTAGTCAAGAGAGATAGACCCATCTGCAGAGAGTTTGAGATCCTTTGTTAAACTCTCAGATTTGTCATCATGGGTTTGTTTTGATTGAAAGCTTTCATCTTCATGATTTGTTCCAAATGCATTCCCCATCTTATCCATCAAGAAAGTTATTTGTGTATCTCTAAATGCTTCCCTCTCTTTCACGGACTTCATAAGCTCTTCTAAAGTCTGGGCTACAGTCGAGACTTGTTCCTCCAAAGATATTGTGTTAGTCATCATGACTGGCATAGCAAATGAACTAACAGAGTGAGGGGATTCCCTAAGCTTGGAATTAGGAATATTTTTTGAAAAAGAGAATTTAGAGTCATCAAGTGATTCATCCTCTTCTTCAACAATTGGAGCTTCTTGTATAGGTTCTGGTGACAAAGCTGGTTAAGACAACATTTCTTAGACAAGGCTAACTACATCTTTACTTGCCCCCTGAGTAGATGAGGCTGTTTGTGACTTCTCAGTTTCAGAAGTGTTGAAAACAAATAAGGATTGGGGTATGAGTGTTGTTTGAGCATAGAATTTTGCAAGGGCTTTTATCCTTCCCCTTGTCATAGGTCCAGTATAGGGAATATCAGAATTTGAATCAAGTGTAGGATCAACTTCACTTATTTCAAAGAAAGGGTTGTCGATTTAAGTCTTCTCTAAAGCCATATGGCTTCAAAGGCTGTGACAAGTTGATGAAGAAGAGATGAGAGGTAGAGATGGTCCCACCGGGCTTGCCAAAAATTTGTAAATACAAAATTTTTCTCAATTGCAGAAAATCAAACAACTGAAAAGAAATATGGTTTGCAAATATAAATTTGTATTGAGGAATAATGAGTACAATCTCTATTTCAATTCTTTTACAAAAGAATACCCTTTGATTCTATCTTCGTTGAACTTGACTCAAACAAGAAATCTTCTTGACTTTAGCTAGAAGATGGATTGAACGGTCTCCACAACAAATCTCTAGCTTCAAGCTTATTAGAGATTTATTGTTCCTCAAGTCTTTGAATGAGAAGGTTTTAGGTTGAAGTTCTTTGGGGCTTTAGAGGCTTGATCCGTTGAGCTTCAAGGATTTGAGGTTTATTGAAGTTTATGGAGGCTTTTTACAGCTTAATTCCAATATAGCTTTAAAGAACTTATTTGAATGTTCTTCTAATGTTCTTGAGGTAGAATTTTTCCAGAGCTTTGACATCTTAGAAAAATTCTCCCTAAAATGAGAAGGGATGTCCTCTATTTATAGTGGTTTCAAAGGACAAACTCCCCTTTGAATTAATATGCTTGAAAATATGTAGTAGGCTCTTGATTGGCCTAAATTTTGCTTAGAGATAACTATTCTTATTTATCTATTTTGATAAATATCACATGTTGATAAAGATAATAATCAACAAGGATAAATAATTATCTCTTTTTATTTTATTTATCTTAATAAAGATAATTATCCATAAATTTTGAATAGGAAATTTATCTTTATTTTGCGAGCCAAATGACACGAGGCAAATTTTGATATACCAATGTGATGTCAATTTGGATGAAAAATGTCATCATCTAATTTAATTGAGTTAATGACATTAATTTAGAATTTGCCACTAAATTTTGATGTGGCATTTTATGATTGGCTTAAAATTTTGCCTCCTACAACTTCTGCTAGAGAATGGAAATCATCCTAATTAAATGTGCATTTGGATACAACTGATGTGCGTCCAGCATCTGTGTTTTCCTTCTTTTTTTTTTTTTTTAGAAGCGCGTAAACGCAACTTTTGAGAGATTTCAATGGATTTCGTGCACTGTGAATGGGACCCACAAACATCTTTTTCTAAAAAAAATTTCATTAATAATGGGTCCCACGATACTATTTACACATTTAAAAATTATTTTGCTATAGTATTTTTAGTTTTCTGCAAAATAAGCGGTATCCAAACACACTAGGGGGGAAAAAAACATAAAATCCCAACTCAACTAAGGAAAAGAAAATTATGGTCCAACTACAAAAGGATAAAATAGAGACAGGATAATGAAGGGTAACATCGGCTTTGAGTTGTCTTCTACCTATACCTTTAGGACTTTTGGAATCTAAAGCCAAGGTTTTAAAAGTGGGTGTGTTGTTTGCATGGGATGTAGGAGTGTGGGAGGTAATTTTTGAGTGTGATTCGAGCATTGTAGCTGAGGCTTTGATGTGGTTGAGCAACCACTAGTAGCTATTAACAACTTTATTGAGGGAATTCAGTATAAATTGCAAGATTTTCAGCAAGTCATGTTCGTCGACCGGGTAACCATCCAACACACATCTTGGTTCAGTATGCTAGGGATGTTGTAAGCTATGTAACTTGGATAGAGGAAAATCCTAGTATGATTGAGTTGGCTTTGGCCCAAGATGTATTGTTTTTATCTTCATCCTAATAAAAGTTGCAGAACCTTTATAAAAATACAAAAAGAAAAAGAAAAAAAGAAAAGAAAAGAAAACCATATAGTACTTTTGTGCCTAATCACATTAGCAAAATAATAAAGTTTACATATATTTGAAAAACAAATTTGGCTTGGTGCGAAGGTCACTTTGCAAGTATAAGTGCTTGTAGAGCATATGGAGGGAAAGGCCGAGGTTCGAGTGTTCAGGAGGGAGCTTCACACACATATACACTTCACCTAATTTTTTTTTTAATAAAAAAAAAAGTCAATTTCGGGAATAGCTCTTAGTAATTTTTTACTATTTATTGAAAAAGAAATAAATGGTCTGGATTAGGCCACCTCAAAGAGAAAACGATAAGGAAACGGACCTTATTATAAATTAGATGATGTTCTGCGTGATGCATGGACTACTTTATAATTTCGTTTGAAATTATTTTTATGTATATTAGGATTTACATATAATACTTATTCTATTGTATAATATTAATATTTGCCCAAAATATTGTTGAATACTTTGAAACTTGATTTTCTTAATTCATATTTTATTTTTAAAAAATTTTATAACACTATAAGATAACATATTATAATATTTACTATTAAAAGTAGATTTTATTTTTAAACTAATTAAATAATTTTGAAATCTATAAATAAGAATTTAAAGCATAAAATACTTTTATGCCCTAAAATTGCATAAATTTAAGCAACCTCCTAAACACTTTCTCAACTACTCTATTCTCACAACTAAATATGGAGACCTCAATCACAAATACCTAATTATTTATCTCAATGAAATTAAGGAAATTATTTGCAAATATCGACATAAAGAAAACGTTAGAGGTGTGCAGCCAACCTGCCAAAACTGACCTAACCCAACCCAACCTGCCGAGTTGGGTTGGTTTTTAAAGCTTGCTGGGTTGGGTTAGGTTACAAAAAAAATTTTGATAGCGAGTCGGGTTGGGTTTGGGTCATAAAATTCTAAACTCGCCAAACCCAACCCGACCCACCCATATATTTAATATATATATATATATATATATTTAAAATATATTATATAATTAATCAATTTTTTAAAATAACTAACTCTTCCTATCCTATATAAAAACCAATTAGTTCACACAAACCCCAGTAAATTACTATTGTTTTTTAGTCATTAGTGTTGTTTGCCTTAAAGGAGTTACATTGATACTAATCTTTGGGTTTTTTTAATATATTTAAATTTATATTTTTTTTCTACTCAATTTAATAATAATAATAATAATGATAATAATAATAATAAAATTTGTCCAACCAATAGGTTCAACCTAACCCAACTTGACTCATGTGAGTTGGGTTGGGTCGGGTTAGGTTGGACTTATGTGATGGGTTGGGTTGAATTTTTTTTGACCTACCATGGTGGGTTGGGTCAAAAAATCCCCTTAACCCGACCTAACTCAACTCATGCACACCCCTAGAGAACGTGATTAACCAAAAAGAAATTAGCTAAAAACACATCTATTTATTAAAATTTAATTGTCTTTAGTTGAGTTTCTATATCCTTCAATAAAAAAATGGAAAATACTTATAAATCATCATCGATTTTTATTTTTATCACTATGCTCATACTGCACAAAATAATAGTAAAAAAAATCTACAAAGAAACCTACAAATTATGAGTTCTAACACAAAATTAAAAAAATAGCTAACTTCATAAATAATCAATTAGAATTTTTCTTTTTAATTTTCTTCAGCTTTAAAACAAAATACATTTATAACTTTCCCAAACCAAAATCTCAAGTATCCAAAAACTCAAAGTGAATCATAATCTTCACAAAATCCATAACGTCCAGCTTCAACATCAAAATCATAAGTTACCGTCAATGAATAAAAAATGCAAGCCCCTTTCCTTGGTCATAACCTACTCATATGAGTTAGAATCAAATGGTACTGCAAACATTAGAGTTATATAGGTGTTGTTGAAATGTTGAAGGTAAATGACATCGTTTTTTGGTCAAAGTGTATTTGAAATGGGATGATATAAAGAGCTATGGGCATGTGTATATAAAGGAGTAAAAGTAAAAACGGTGAATGGAAATGCAAAGAGTTTTTTGTGTATGTGAGAGATGACAAGTCTTGAAACATTGAACCAAATGAAACAAATAGCAATCTTAAAACATTAAATAAAATATGTAACAAAAGGTAGTCTTGAAACATTGAATCAAAAGAAATAAAAAGTCTATATTTTAAATATGCTCTTATCTCTAATGTGGCTTAATGATATTTCAATTCTCTTCATAAAGTGTGCCACATGACAAAACCTCATGCTATCTAGCTAGAAGTCTCTACTTTTATTATATTGATTTAAGGGTAATTCTATCGTGCCCCCCCCCCCCCCCAAAAAAAGGGGGAGATACAGTACCCACTAGGGGAATTCTAGCATTTTACCCTTATTTTTAAAAAAATTTAGCAATATATCCCTGTTTTGAAACTATTTAGGTCTATGCCCCTGTTTTGAAACTCGATTTTCTCAAAATCGAGTTTCAATGTAAAACTCAATTGGTAACAAATCGAGTAAAGGGCGATTAAACTCAAGGAAAAAAAAACTTGCATGGAACTCAAGTTCATGGAGCTCCAGTTCCATTTATAATGCTATTATAGGACTCCTTGAACACAGCTATAGGTATGGGGCGATATAAAAATAAAAAATAAAAAAAAAAAAAAAAAAAAAAAAAACTTGCATGGAACTCGAGTTCATGGAGCTCAAGTTCCATTTAAATGCCACTATAGGCCTTCCTAAATGCAGCTATAGGTATGGAACTCAAGCTCTCTAAACTTGAGTTCCATGCATTTTTTTTTTTTTCTGCAGGTTTCAGTTGGAATAACTTGATTTTAAACCAATCGACTTTTTGATTGAAACTCGATTTTATTAAAATCGAGTTTCAAAACAGGGGCACGAGCTTAAATAGTAGGTAACCTGCTATATAGGTTATCTTTTCCTCACATTTGACAGTTTCATCCTTACATTGTGCAGTTTCAGCATCACATGTGACAGTTCTTTTGTCACATCTGGTGGTTCCCTTACTTTTTTCTCACATTTGATAGATCCCTTATTTCTTTCTCACATTTGATGGTTTCATCCTCATATTGTGTAGAATCAACATCACATGTGATAATTCTTTTGTCACATTTGTGGTTCCCTTTTTTTTTTTTTTTCCTTACATTTGATGGTTCCACTCTCACATTGTGCAATTCCAACATCACATGTAGCAGTTTTTTTTGTCACATTCAGTGGTTCCCTTAATTTTTCTCACATTTAACAATTCTATTCTCACATTGTACAATTCCAACATCACATTTAATAGTGCTTTTGTCATATTTGGTGGTTCTTTTTTTTATCTCACATTTAACGGTTCTATCTTCACATTATGCAGTACCAACATCACATGTGACAAATTTTTTGACACATTTGATGGTTCCCCCTTTTTTTTTTCCACATTTGAAGTTCCATCATCACATTATGCAATTCCAACATCACATGTGACAGTTCTTTTGTCACATTAATGGTTCCCTTTTTTATTTTTTCTCACATTTGATAGTTCCATTCCCACATTATGCAATTCCAACAGTACATGTGACAATTCTTTTGTCACATTTGGTAGTTCCTTTATTTTTTTTCTCACATGTGAAGGTTTTATCCTCATATTGTGCAATTCTAATATCATATTTGACAATACTTTTGTCATATTTGGTGGTTTTGTTTTTCTCATACTTGACGGTTTCATCCTCACATTATGCAATACCAACATTACATGTAAATGTACTTTTATCACATTCGGTGGTTCCTTTATTTTTTCCACATTTGACGATTCCATCCTCACATTGTGCAATTCCAACATCACATTTGACTGTTCTTTTGTCACATTTGGTAGTTCTTTTATTTTTTTTTTTCTTACATTTAATGATTTCATCTGCACATTGTGTAATTTCAACATCATATGTGATTGTTCTTTTGTCACATTTGGTGGTTCTCTTTTTTTTCTCACATTTGATGGTTCTATTGTTACATTTGGCAATACCAACATCACATTTGATAGTATTTTTCACATGTAGTGATTCTTTTTTTTTTTTTTTCTCAAATTTGACTGTTCCATCCTCACATTGTGTAGTACCAACATCACATATGATTATACTTTTGTCACATTTGATAGTTTCTTTATTATTTTTTCATATTTGATGGTATCATTGTCACATTAAACAGTACTTACATCATATTTGAAAGTAGGTGCTTATGCTTGTTCTTTTACCTACACTGCCCATGAAAGTAGTGCAAAAGCCTTGGTAAAATTGAAATATTTATAAGAAACTACAACAACTAACAACAAAAGGCAAAGAAAATTTAATGGCCCAAATTCGTTGGCCAAAATGGCCAAATACCACAATTTTCAGAAATTTTTAGCGACAAAGCACTGTTTCAGAAATAAATGGGAATGCACCACTTTTTCTGGAACTAGAGTTTCAGAAACTCGAGTTCCTCATCAGTTTCGCCATCGTGGTACTGCTGAGATGGAATTTGTGCGATTAAAAAAAATAATGTGGTACTCGAGCTTGGCAAACTCGAGTTCCATGCAACACAATACTCGAGTATACCAAACTCAAGTACCTTTTGTAAAAAAAACATTATGTTTATGTTTATTTTTATGGTACTTGAGCTCACCAAACTCGAGCACCTTGTAAGGAACTCGAGTTTAGTAAACTCGAGTTTCTTATAACTTTTTTTTTTGGATAATCGACAAATAAGCATAAAAATAAAAATAAGTAGTTTTTATTTATTTAAATAGAAGCACTGTAAAATATAGAGATTTTAATTTAAAAATATGAATTAATTTCTACATTAATAAAATTTTTTATTTTTTTCTTAAAAAATGTTCACTGTTTTCTGCAAAAACTATTTCTATGATTTTTCATAAAATTATTTTATGTTCAGCATTATTTAAAAAATTGTTCACTCTCTTTTCTGCGTAAATTATTTTCTGTTCACTATTTAAAAAATTGTTCATTGTTTTCTCATAAAACACCTAGTGAAATCGTCTTTTCTAAATTTAAACGCCAAATCTAAATGCTTTTTCATGCATGCTTAAATTTCACAATAATCGATTTTGTTTTTCCGCATTGATAAAATCTATTTCTACATTAATAAAATTTGCTCTCTGCACATCATGTTTACTGTATATTTGAATCTGCTTACTGCATTCATAAAATTTGTTTTTTTGCATTAATTAAAATTGTTCACTGTTTTCTCATAAAAATTGTTCACTGTTTTCTGCATAAACTGTTTTTAGCATTGGCGCGGCTATTGCACTTAAATGGTTTTTGTATTTTTTAAAATATGTAACCATATGAATAATGGATAAACTCCATGGAAAATAAAATGACTGATTCGTATAAATCACCTAAAGGTAAATGCCTCGAATAATTCAAATTTGTAAAAAAGTTCGAATTAGTTGAATGTAGAAATTCGGGAAAAATCAATGGAAAATCAATGAACGTACCAAATCGTGAAGGTGTACATAAGATGTACAGATAGTCTAGACTTGTTGAAAAATTTGACTTCGTTGAAAGTACAAAATAATGAAAATTCAATGAAAAAGTATATACGTTAGTTGTACAGATCGTATGAATTTGTTTAAAAATTCAATGAAAAAGTATTGTTTTCTACATAAACTATTTCTAGCATTTTGCATAAAATTATTTTCTGTTCACCATTACTTAAAAAATTGTTCACTCTCTTCTCTGTGTAAATTATTCTCTGTTCACTATTTAAAAAATTATTCACTGTTTTCTCAAAAAACACCTAGTGAAATCGTGTTTTCTAAATTTAAACGCCAAATCTGAATGCTTTTCCATGTTTGAATTTCACAATAATTGAATCTATATTTCTGCATTGTCAAAATCTATTTCTAAATTAATAAAATTTGCTCTCTGCACATCATATTTATTGTATATTCGAATTTGCTTTCTACATTCATAAAATCTGTTTTCTGCATTAATTAAAATTGTTCATTGCTTTCTCATAAAAATTGTTCACTGTTTTCTGCATAAACTATTTCTACAATTTTGCATAAAATAATTTTCTGTTTAGCATTATTTAAAATTTTGTTCACTCTCATTTCTGCGTAAATTATTTTCTATTCACTATTTAAAAAATTGTTCACTGTTTTCTCATAAAACACCTAGTGAAATCATGTTTTCAAAATTTAAACACCGAAACTGAATGCGTTTTCAGCATTTTGAATTTTACAATAATCGAATCTATTATTCTGCATTGATAGAATCTATTTCTACATTAATAAAATTTTCTTTCTGCACATCATGTTTACAGTATATTCGAATCTGCTTACTGCATTCATAAAATCTATTTTCTGCATTAATTAAAATTGTTCATTGTTTTCCCATAAAAATTGTTCACTGTTTTCTGCATAAACTATTTCTAGCATTCTGCATAAAATTATTTTCTGTTCACCATTATTTAAAAAAAATTTCACTCTCTTCTCTACGTAAATTATTCTCTGTTCACTATTTAAAAAATTATTCACTGTTTTCTCATAAAACACCTAGTGAAATCGTGTTTTCTAAATTTAAACGCCAAATCTGAATGCTTTTCCATGTTTGAATTTCACAATAATTGAATCTATTTTTCTGCATTGTCAAAATCTATTTCTAAATTAATAAAATTTGCTCTCTGAACATCATATTTATTGTATATTCGAATTTGCCTTCTACATTCATAAAATCTGTTTTCTGCATTAATTAAAACTGTTCATTACTTTCTCATAAAAATTGTTCACTGTTTTCTGCATAAACTATTTCTACGATTTTGCATAAAATAATTTTCTGTTTAGCATTATTTAAAATTTTGTTCACTTTCATTTCTGCGTAAGTTATTTTCTATTCACTATTTAAAAAATTGTTCACTGTTTTCTCATAAAACACCTAGTGAAATCATGTTTTCAAAATTTAAACACCGAAACTGAATGCTTTTTCAGCATTTTGAATTTTACAATAATCGAATCTATTATTCTGCATTGATAGAATCTATTTCTACATTAATAAAATTTTCTTTCTGCACAACATGTTTACAGTATATTCGAATCTGCTTACTGCATTCATAAAATCTATTTTCTGCATTAATTAAAATTGTTCATTGTTTTCCCATAAAAATTGTTTACTATTTTCTGCATAAACTATTTCTAGCATTCTGCATAAAATTATTTTCTGCTCACCATTATTTAAAAAATTGTTCACTCTCTTCTCTACGTAAATTATTCTCAGTTCACTATTTAAAAAATTATTCACTATTTTCTCATAAAACACCTAGTGAAATCGTGTTTTCTAAATTTAAACGCCAAATCTGAATGCTTTTCCATGTTTGAATTTTACAATAACTGAATCTATTTTTCTGCATTGTCAAAATCTATTTCTAAATTAATAAAATTTGCTCTCTGCACATCATATTTATTGTATATTCAAATCTGCTTTCTACATTCATAAAATCTGTTTTCTGCATTAATTAAAACTATTCATTGCTTTCTCATAAAAATTGTTCACTGTTTTCTGCATAAATTATTTCTACGATTTTGCATAAAATAATTTTCTGTTTAGCATTATTTAAAAGTTTGTTCACTCTCTTTTCTGCGTAAATTATTTTCTGTTCACTATTTAAAAAATTGTTCTCTATTTTCTCATAAAACACCCAGTGAAATCATGTTTTCTAAATTTAAACGCCGAAACTGAATGCTTTTTCAGCATTTTGAATTTTACAATAATCGAATCTATTTTTCTACATTGATAGAATCTATTTCTACATTAATAAAATTTGCTCTCTACATATCATGTTTACAGTATATTCGAATCTACTTACTGCACTCATAAAATTTGTTTTCTGCATTAATTAAAATTGTTTATTGTTTTCTCATAAAAATTGTTCACTGTTTTCTGCATAAACTATTTCTAGCATCCTGCATAAAATTATTTTTTGTTCACCATTATTTAAAAAATTGTTCACTCTCTTCTCTGCGTAAATTATTCTCTGTTAACTATTGAAAAAAATTTCACTGTTTTCTCATAAAACACCTCCTGCAATTGTGTTCTCTAAATTTAAAAACCAAGTCTAAATGCTTTTAAAAGCCGAATCCTTGTGCTTTTTCATGTTTAAATTTCACAATAATCAAATCTGTTTTTCTACATTGATAAAATCTGTTTCTACATTAATAAAATTTGATCTTTGCACATCATGTTTACTGTATATTCAAATCTACTTACTGCATTCACAAAATCTGTTTTTTGCAATAATTAATAATGTTCATTATTTTCTGTAAAAACAATTTCTAGCATTCTGCATAAAACTATTTTCTGTTTAGCATTATTTAAAAAATTGTTCACTCTTTTTTCTACATAAATTATTTTCTGTTCACTAAAAATAAGTAGTTTTTTTTATTTATTAATTTGTCACTGTTTTTATAAAAAATATTTTAAACTAAATGAATAAACTTAACTCATTGAATCTGTATTAATTATTGACGCACACAACCACACTCATTCATCCATAAAATAATACATTACGTGTCTACTTAACCAATTAAATTCTTGAAAAATCACTAACTTTACAATTTTTCTTCTTGACTTTTTCTTACTTTATAACAAAAGGTTATTATAACATGATAACAATACACACACATGTAATAAACCCTCTCTATTTCCTAATTATTAAATTATATTATATTTATACTTTGCACACAAATATCCAAAGGGTAGAGCCGCCCCTAGTCAAAATAGCCAACTATAGGAACAACTTTTTCCTCTCATATCTTGATGTCATAAAATATTCAAATAGAATCCCAAAGAGGCCTATCATTTTAAATATATATATATATATATATATTCAAATGTTGATAGAATAAATTTCATGTCTTCTAATGTTTGTATTTTTAAAAAACAAAGATATTCATGTGTACAAAATTATTCTCATGTTTCTATATATGTTTATGTTAATGTTTATTTTGTTTCTAAAAAAATGTTCATTTTTATTTTTGTTTATTTAAATGTTGTCTTCAAAATAATAATTTTATATGTGATATACCTATAACTTATTTATAGGCATTTTTAATAATGGAAAGAACACTACATTTTTCTAGTGATTTATTTTAGCTATATACATAACGTAATTTCAAATGCATCTGGTTTGAAGAAACCATTTTATGAGGATAACTTTGATCCACTAGATTATGATAACTACGTGGATACAGATTGAAAGACAGACAGATATGCCAAGACAAAATGCTCTCCCGCAGTGATAGATCACTATATACTGGCAATAGATCACTATTCACTGGCGACAAATCACTATTTCACCGGCAACAGATCACTGTTCACTAGCACGCGTGAATAGCTTCCTGAAAAATCATGACAGTCCAGAAAGATACAGACAGATGTTCAAAAATTACTACTGTTTACTAGCATGCGTAAAAAGAGATCTGATAGATTAACTTGAGTTAAATTTACCTACTCAGTTTACTTTACCATGGTTCATTTCACCTATAAAAGAGATGGACTATGAAGACAGAAGACAAGTTTCTAAGTTTCTAAGATTCTAAGCTTTTAAGTTCCAAGTTTTAGAAAGCCTTTTATAATAGCCTTCCCTCTCCCTCAGAAAGACTTTTGAACTCTCTCCCCCTCTTGTAATCTTGTAACCTTTCTCTTCAGACAGTTTTATTTTCAGGCTTGTATCAAAGATAGCAGTTTGTTTTCAAGTTTATCAAAGACTGGAGTTTTTATTTAAGTAAGATTTTACTAGTTTCTATTTTCATATTCCGTACTCCATTTTAACCTTATTTTGAATATATCTATTTTGCTATTTACTTCTTTATTATCTATTTTATCATTGTTTATGCTTCCATATTACTGCAACTACCGCCCACATCTTCAAATCTCACTATGACATTGGGAACATTTAAAATCTTGTCCATGTAGTGTTTTTTCAGCCTGTATTGACATGACAAGCCCTACTAACTGAAATTATAATATGTGGAACATGAAATGAGGTTATAAATACACCACAATAATGATCTTATTTCTACCCCCACTAACTTCGTAGATTGACTAAGCTATGAGTCACAACGCCTAAACATTAAATCGTATAATGCGAAACAAGTTTGGGTCTACTTCAACAAATGGATTATCACAAGTTCCAGCAGATCAACAACTACAGACATACACAGACCACTATGGAGGGAAATGGGTTGGAAAGAAGAGCGATTTCCTTAATATGCCAATATACACGTATGAGAGTCTTGGAAGCGTCGGGCACATTATGGTTGGCAAACCTACGAAACTAAGTACAGATACCACCGCAATAGAGTTCACCATAGCAGATCTACCATGGTCAACCCTATACGAGAAGAGGTGAGAGTTGGAGGTGTATTGTCGATGGCACGAGTTACGAGTTCCTAAGGCACACTCAGCCGAGTTACCTAGAGATGAACCTGCCAACATACTTGCTTGTCTTGAACAAGAGAACAATTAAATGCAAAGGCGATTAGACCATTTTCATGCAATCCAAAAAGCTAGGAAGCATCTAAAGGGGAAGGCACAAGAGCGAGCCATCAAGTCTATTAATGAAGTTACTGCATTAGATGATGAAAGAGATATTTCAAATTTCTCAGATTCAAGCAATGATGATTTCCAAAAATTTCTACCTACAAACATTAGACGTTGTTGTTAATGTCTACACGTTCTGTGCAATACAAAATGTTGTTGTTAACGTCTGACAACTGAAGATTATGTACATTCAACTTTTGCAAATCTAAAGATTAACTGTTCTTTAGTTTTGGCTAAGTTTATATGAAATCACTTGCTCATTTTTCCCCTATTGTTCTTTGTTGCTACATATAATTCTTGTGCTTTGGTTAGACAATGTCATCTGCTTTGTAATGTAGGAAACACCTTAGGAAGTGAAATGCCTCCAGTTAGATATGTTAATGTTTCCAATATTCTGTTTGTGTAATTTGAAATGTTACACACATAACACTTATCACCAAAATTAGATTTATTGTACATTACTTATAGCAAAATTTAATAGATTCAATACACACAGACTCATCCAAACCACACAGACCAAACACTCTTTTACAAAAAAACCATATGGCTCCTAAAGCAAGGACTCGTCATGTGAAAACACAGATATGCAACCCTTTGCAATGCACCATTTTCAAGAATTCAAAGCATCCCTGGAAAATTTATGCACCAATATTTCGAGTGAGCTGTGTCCACCATTAGCTCCCATAATCAATCGTATATGACCATGATGTTTGATCAAATAGTCGAGTAAATATGTATTTAAAATCTGCAGCGTAACAGTAATTGGCTACGATTGCAAAAGATATTTAAGTGTTTCAGGCTGTAGGGCAGCTTAATTTGTAAGAGTGATGGTTCTAAAAGCAAAGTGATGCTTTTAATGTACATATTTATGAGATGTGTTTGTTTGACAGCTCAGTATCAAGGTTCAAGATCGCTTTACCATGTGCTATTACTTCTAACTAGTAGTCACGGATTATGGAAAGAGCGTTTTGACTAGCATCCTTGAAAATGACCAAAGATAATAAACAGTTCTACATGTGCTGCTCAACAGCCCGGCACTATTGAGCCAAGACCAGAAGTACCCATCCACACTCACGTGAATACACAGATATGCAACCCTTTGTAATGCACCGTTTTCAAGGATGCAGAGCATCCCTAGAAAGTTTATGCATTAATTTTGGGGGTGAGCTGTCCACCATTGCTACACTGATGTTCACAGTACTGCATGTGCTGCTCAATGATTTGGTATGTTCTTTGATTTTCCATTGAGTTTACATGATTTTGTTCATTCAACGATTTTGAATTTTTCAACAAATTCGGATGATCAATACATTAGTACATAGTTTTCCATTAAATTTTCACGATTTTGTTCATTTAACGAATTCAAACTTTTCAACAAATTCAGACTATCTGTACATCTAATTTACACAATTTCACTTTGTACTTTCAAGATTTTATACATTCAACGAATAAATTTTGTTTTTTACAAATTTGAACGATCTATACATCTAATGTATACAATTTTCAGAATGCAAAAAACAGATTTTATAAATGCAGTAAGTAGATTCGAATATACTGTAAACATGATATACAGAGAGCAAATTTTATTAATGTAGAAATAGATTCTATCAATGCAAAAAAATAGATTCGATTATTGTGAAATTCAAAATGCTGAAAAAGCATTCAGATTCGGCGTTTAAATTTAGAAAATGCGATTTCACTAGGTGTTTTATGAGAAAACAGTGAACAATTTTTTAAATAGTGAACAGAAAATAATTTACACAGAAAAGAAAGTAAACAAATTTTTAAATAATGCTAAACAGAAAATTATTTTATGCAAAATCGTAGAAATACTTTATGCTGAAAACGGTGAACAATTTTTATGAGAAAGCAATGAACAGTTTTAATTAATGTAGAAACAGATTTTATGAATGTAGAAAGCAGATTCGAATATACAATAAATATGATGTGCAGAGAGCAAATTTTATTAATTTAGAAATAGATTTTGTCAATGTAGAAAAATAGATTCAATTATTATGAAATTCAAACATGAAAAAGCATTCAGATTTGGCGTTTAAATTTAGAAAACACGATTTCACTAGGTGTTTTATGAGAAAACAATGAACAATTTTTTAAATAGTGAACAGAAAATAATTTACACAGCGAAGAGAGTGAAAATTTTTTAAATAATGGTGAATAGAAAATAATTTTATGCAAAATGCTAGAAATAATTTACGTAGAAAACAGTACTTTTCCATTGAATTTCTAAACAAATTCATACGATTTGTACAACTAATGTACATACTTTTCCATTGAATTTTCATTATTTTGTACTTTTAACAAATTCAAATTTCTCAACAAGTCTAAACTATCTGTACATCTTATGTACACCTTCACAATTTGGTACGTTCATTGATTTTCCATTGATTTTTCCCAAATTTCAACATTCAACGAATTCGAACTTTTTTACAAATTTGAATTATTCGAGGTATTTACCATTAGGTGATTTATACGAATGATTCATTTTTCCTTAATGGAGTTTGTCCATAATTTTTATGGTTCCATATTTTAAAAAACACAAAAACCATTTAAGTGCAATAGTTGCGCCAATGCTAAAAACAGTTTATGCAGAAAACAGTGAACAATTTTTATGAGAAAACAGTAAACAGTTTTAATTAATGCAAACAACATATTTTATGAATGCAGTAAGAAGATTCGAATATACAGTAAACATGATGTGCAGAGAGCAAATTTTATTAATGTAGAAATAGATTTTATCAATGCAGAAAAACAAATTCGATTATAGTGAAGTTTAAGCATGAAAAAGCATTCAGATTTGGTGTTCAAATTTAGAAAACGCGATTTCAGTAGATGTTTTATGAGAAAACAGTGAACAATTTTTTAAATAATGAACAGAAAATAATTTACGCAGAAAAGAGAGTGAACAATTTTTTAAATAATGCTAAATAGAAAATAGTTTTATGCAGAACGCTAGAAATGGTTTTTACAAAAAACAGTGAAAAATTTTTATGAGAAAACAATGAACAGTTTTAATTAATGCAGAAAACAGATTTTATGAATGCAGTAAGCAGATTCGAATATACAGTAAACATGATGTGCAGAGAGCATATTTTATTAATATAGAAATAGATTTTATCAATGCAGAAAAACAAATTCGATTATTGTGAAGTTTAAGCAATGAAAAAGCATTTAGATTTGGTGTTCAAATTTATAAAACACGATTTTAGTAGATGTTTCATGAGAAAACATTGAACAATTTTTTAAATAGTGAACATAAAATAATTTACGCAGAAAAGAGAGTGAACAATTTTATAAATAATGCTGAACAGAAAATAGTTTTATGCAGAATGCTAGAAATGGTTTTTATTACAGAAAAAAGTGAACAATTTTTATGAGAAAACAATGAACAGTTTTAATTAATACAGAAACAGATTTTATGAATGCAGTAAGCAGATTCGAATATACAGTAAACATGATGTGCAAAGAGCAAATTTTATTAATGTAGAAATAGATTTTATCAATGCAGAAAAAAAAATTTGATTATTGTGAAATTTAGGCATGAAAAAGCATTCAGATTTGGTGTTCAATTTTAGAAAACACGATTTTAGTAGATGTTTTATGAATAAACAATGAACAATTTTTTAAATAGTGAATAGAAAATAATTTACGCAGAAAAGAGAGTGAACAATTTTTTAAATAATGCTGAACAGAAAATAATTTTACGCAGAATGCTAGAAATGGTTTTTACAAAAAACAGTGAATAATTTTTATGAGAAAACAATTAACAGTTTTAATTAATACAGAAAACAGATTTTATGAATGCAGTAAGTAGATTCGAATATACAGTAAACATGATGTGCAAAGAGCAAATTTTATTAATGTAGAAACAGATTTTATCAATGCAAAAAAACAGATTCGATTATTGTAAAATTTAAACATGAAAAAGCATACAGATTCGGCTTTTAAAACCATTTAGATTTGATTTTTAAATTTAAAGAACACAATTGCAGGAGGTGTTTTAAGAGAAAACAGTGAAATTTTTTTAAAATAGTGAACAGAGAATAATTTACGCAAAGAAGAGAGTGAACAATTTTTTAAATAATGGTGAACAAAAAATAATTTTATGTAGAATGCTAGAAATAGTTTACACAGAAAATAATGAACAATTTTTATGAGAAAACAATGAACAATTTTAATTAATCCAAAAAACAGATTTTATGAATGCAGTAAGCAGATTCAAATATACTGTAAACATGATGTGCAGAGAGCAAATTTTATTAATGTAGAAATAGATTCTATCAATGCAGAAAAATAGATTCAATTATTTTGAAATTCAAAATGCTGAAAAAGCATTCAGATTTGGCGTTTAAATTTAGAAAACACAATTTCACTAGGTGTTTTATGTGAAAACAGTAAACAATTTTTTAAATAGTGAACAAAGAATAATTTTATGCAAAATGCTAAAAATAGTTTATGCAGAAAACAGTACTTTTCCATTGAATTTCTAAACAAATTCATACGATCTGTACAATTAACGTACATACTTTTCCATTGAATTTTCATTGTTTTATACTTTCAACGAAGTCAAATTTCTCAACAAGTCTAGACTATCTATACATCTTATGTACACCTTCACGATTTGGTACGTTCATTGATTTTCCATTGATTTTTCCTGAATTTATACAGTCAACTAATTCGAACTTTTTTACAAATTCAAATTATTCGAGGCATTTACCATTAGGTGATTTATACAAATCATTCATTTTTCCTTCATGGTGTTTGTCCATTATTCATATGGTTACATATTTTAAAAAACACAAAAACCATTTAAGTACAATAGCCACGCCGATGCTAAAAACATTTTATGCAAAAAACAGTGAACAATTTTAATGAGAAAATAGTGAACAATTTTAATTAATGCAAAAAATAGATTTTATGAATACAATAAGTAGATTCGAATATACAGTAAACGTGATGTGCAAAGAGAAAATTTTATTAATGATGTAGAAATAGATTTTATTAATGCAGAAAACAAATTCGATTATTGTGAAATTTAAGCATGAAAAAGCATTCAGATTTGGTATTCAAATTTAGAAAAAACAATTTCAATAGATGTTTTATGCGAAAACAGTGAACAATTTTTTAAATAGTGAACAAAAAATAATTTACGCAGAAAAGAGAGTGAACAATTTTTTAAATAATGCTGAACAGAAAATAGTTTTATGCAGAATGCTAGAAATTGTTTTTACAGAAAACAGTGAACAATTTTAATGAGAAAACAATGAACAGTTTTAACTAATGCAGAAAATAGATTTTATGAATGCAGTAAGCAAATTCGAATATACAGTAAACATGATGTGCAGAAAGCAAATTTTATTAATGTAGGAAAAGATTTTATCAATGCGGAAAAACAAATTTGATTATTGTGAAATTTAAGCATGCATGAAAAAAAATTAGATTTGGCATTTAAATTTAGAAAACACGATTTCAGTAGGTGTTTTATGAGGAAATAATGAACAATTTTTTAAATAGTGAATAGAAAATAATTTACGCAGAAAAGAGAGTGAACAATTTTTTAAATAATGCTGAACATAAAATAATTTTATGCAAAATCGTAGAAATTGTTTTTGCAGAAAACAGTGAACAATTTGTAAGAAAACAATAAACAATTTAATTAATGTAGAAATTAATTCATATTTTTAAATTAAAATCTCTATATTTTACAATGCTTCTATTTAAATAAATAAAAACATAAAAAAACTACGTATTTTTATGTTTATGTTTATTTGTCGATTATCCCCAAAAAAAAAAAAAAAAAGTTAATAGGAACTCGAGTTTACTAAACTCGAGTTCCTTATAAGGTACTCGAGCTTGCTGAGCTCGAGTACCATAAAAGTAAACATAAACATAACGTTTTTTACAAAAGGTACTCGAGTCTGGTATGCTCGAGTACTGTGTCGCATAGAACTCGAGTTTGCCAAGCTCGAGTATCACATTATTTTTTTTTAATCGCACAAATTCCAGCTCAGTAGGGCCACGATGGCAGAATTGATGAGGAACTCGAGTTTCTGAAACTCAAGTTCCAGAAAAAGTGGTACATTCTCATTTGTTTCTGAAACAGTGCTTTGTTGCTAAAAATTTCTGAAAATTTTGGTATTTAACTATTTTGGCCCAAATTTGTTGGACATCTTTTTTAGTTGTAACAGTAAATACCTATCTAGGAAACAAAAGCTATAAATACATTTCTGATCATTTCATCGATGAGCCAATATATATGAGTGATGACATAGCTCTTCGATGCATGATGTTCTATAAAAGAAGTTGAAACAATTCTGATTAAGGTGATGAAAATTGCAAAATTGGTGCCAAAATTTGACACTCCAAATCTAATGAATGTACAAGTACAACTATAAGCATTCAACTGTTGTCATTAGAAACAGGATGCACAGCAGGCTACCTATTATTTTTTTCTACAAAACTCATATTTCCCAACAATTGAACTGAAAAAAAAAATAGTAAGATATTCATCACCCTCAAGCTTGAAATGGATGCAGTAGAAAAGAAACAAGTACAAAAATTGCAGCAGACCAAAGCCACCAGTTTGATCTTCCTTAGCTTTGGCATTTGAGCAAAGAAAAGTGTGACACTCAAAATGAGTCATGAATTATCAGAGCATCATAGCTGCTGATCAAGAAACAGGTCTTTAGGAGATTCCAAAGTATTCTGAAACATTTGTAACATAATTTTTCAACCAGGAGGTGCTGCGAGTCAACCATCCAGTCTGAGTCTGTTCTTGCATTTCAAGCATGCTTTTCCTTTCTTCCTCCACCAATATATCTAGCCACCTCTTAGCCATGAAAACTTTGATAGCTTCAACCCCTTCCTTGAGAACCTCCACTGTTGAGTTTGGTCAAATTATCAAGCAAACCAAATGTATCAGGAAGACACTACAAGAAAAACGAGCTATTGCGGCAGGCCTATTGCGGCAGGTACGAAAACCGCCGCTATATGTTGCCTATTGCGGCGCATTTTTGGTCTGCCGCTGTATATGAGATCTATTGCGGCGGGCCAATGACCCGCCGCAATAGTTCTAGTATTTTGCGGCGTACTATAGTAGCGGGTCATTTGCCCGCCGCAATAAACCTGTATTAACGGCGTTAAGCTTGGATATAGCGGCGCGTCAGTGACACGCCGCAATAGACCCTTAGATTGCCCGTATAGTCCTAAATTTTCCCTCTGTTTCTTTTTTTTTTTTTTTTTTTGTCCATTTGCATTTTTAGCGCCTTTTCGTTTTTAGCCTTTTCATTACTCTCCCACGCACTCTCTCTCTCTCTCTCTCGCGCGCGCACACACACACACACACACACACTCTTCGAAAATCTCTTCAGTATCTTATCTCTACCCACAAACCCGCTGCCACATCTGCCACCACCACCCAACCCCCAACCACCAAATCACAAACAAAAACAAACCCAACCCACAACAAACCCAATCCAGCAAAACCACAGTTAGCACCAGCCTCTATCACCCACCCACCTGCTACCACCGTAAACCCCAGCCCAAAATCAACCCACCACTAGCCACCACCACTACAAAACCCAGCCATCACAAATCACCAATTACAAAACAGCCACCAAAACCCATCCTTTACAAATCACCAATCGCAAAACAAAAACCCAGCCACGAAATCACCAAATCACAAATCACAAACACAAAATCCAACCATCACAAAATTTCACCCAAACTGTGACCCACGACCCAGATCCACCACGACCAAGTGTCCCACATTGACCGCCGAAACACTATGACTCACACCCATGGGAAATCGGTGAGAGAGAGAGGGACGAGCAAGAGACGGCAAGGGATTGATGGAGATCACCCCCGACTGCATGAAGCCATTGATGGAGATCGCCGATGATCGTATTAGACTGAATTGAAACCGGTAATGCTTCTTTTTTACTTTTACTTTTTCTAGTCACGAATAAATAATGTCTGCTTTTCTTGGGTCTATGTTTGGATTCTCAGAAAATGTTTGAAATGAGAAATATATGTTGAAAGCCTTAAAGATATTATTAGGGTTTCTCAATTTGTGAGAAAATTGAAGGGGGTACGTGTGTGTGTGTGTGCGCGCGCTCATGCGTGTTGGTTTTCTTGGGGGTTTGGGCTGTGTTTGGATGCTCAGAAAATGTTTGAAAGAAAAATAAGCCGAAAGCTTTGATGCAAAAAGACCATGAACAAAGTCCCTAAATCACCAATCACGTTGGCTTTTTTATGCAAAAATTTGGGGAGACCCTAATTTCACCGAGTAGTAGACACTTTTTTGCGCATCACAACTTTTCTTATCTACCCATTACTTTTTTTTTTTTTCATCAAAATTGGCATTTAGTGAAACTTTAATCACTAATAACAATCGAGACTTTGTTTGATAAAAAGTTGTGTAAGAGTGTACATAATTTTATGACTTTTATTATAATTTCTTATTAAAATTTAAGTCATGTTTTATCAATAAATAAAGATGAACAACTGTAGGATTGGTGAGATTTTTCCTAGAAGTTTTGTTTAAACTTAATTTCCCAGAGCCATTGCTTCCAAATGTTTGTGTGTTGTTGGTTAGTTGGGGTGGGGGACATGGAAAGAGGTGTCTAGTGCAAAGAAGTAGTTCTTGTAATGCCCTTTGTTATGGTGCATGTGTGAGTAGTGAACAAGTTATTAACATTTAATGCAACTCTGTACCTAAACTAGTGACACCAATCACTTCCAGATCATTAACACTAGCCTCAATCAGGAACAGTGGGACATCAGTCTGAACCTCAAGAAAAACAAATTAATTAATAGCAAACATCAAGTAAACTCAGTGTGTAAAAAATACAAGAGTATATTTTGTCAAAAAAAAAATAAAAAGAATACAAGAGTATATACGCATAGCCAATTGGTTGCCAGTGCAACATATTCTCAAAAGTTGAAAAATGAAACTTCAAGATCTCCACCCAAAAAATAAAAAAGGGAACTTCGAAGTTAGAACACCAGATTTTCATACCAATAATGAAAATCCACAAAACCCATTTCATGAAACCCCAAAATACAGCAAAAAAATATACACTAAACCCACCTACATTTCCTCCAAAATAGAGCAATTCAAAAATGACCCAACTAAAAAAAACTCACAAATCATGTAAAATAAACCAAAACCCAATACAGGAATTAACAAGTAAATGTGCTTGCATACTCACAGAGAGCTAATAAGAACACTTCCAGAAGAATGATGTTGAGACTGAGCTTGAAAAAAACCCTCCCTTTCATGCCTAACACTTGTATCAAACACAGTAGAGTCAAAAACAAAAACAAAAAAAATGAAAAAAGCAAGAAAGAAAGCAAAATAGAAAGAGTGGTTAACAAGAATTAGGCTGGGAATTGAAGAAGTTGTTGGCAGGTACATGAGTAATAATAAACGAAGGAAAAGAGAAAGAGACAATAGTATATAGAAGCCATGAATGAGCTTCAAAGTGTGTGGGGACTAGAAAGTAGTATAGAGTAATAGCTAGCTGTCCTCACTCACACACACAGTCACTCTTTTTGAATGAGTGAGAGACAGAGGTAGAGCCCACCATGTCCATGAGCAAGAAACTCTCAGAGACAAACACCAACCAATGCATTAGCTCCATCAATTGCCTTTTCCCACTTTTGTATGTATGAGTATGAGTGCTAAAGTGCTGTGTCTCGCACGGGAGACACGTGTGTGCGGGACCCACTTTTTGCTTGCGTGTTCAGCGGGTCATTCACAATCACATCAGTCACATGTAGAGCTCTTATACGTGAAGGGGACACGTGGCCTCTACCCAATTGCTTGTTCTTCATCACCGCAGATTTAAGAATGGGATTGTTTTTTCTGGTGCTAGTTTTAGTGGGTTTTTTTTAGGCCTGCAAAATAAGCAATATTGATAAAATTTGGACAAAGTTTTCTTCTATAGTGATTCACTCGTGAATTTCAATTAGTTTCTATTAATTTAACTAGTAAAATATTTTATCCAACATCAAAAACTAATTAGTACCATCACCGCATACATGATTGGGTCTCAATATAAAATTTTAGATTTAAGGTGGTGTCTCAATATATGTATAACTCTCCAAGTTGATTACCTTGCCTTGACAATTGTTTTTGTCTAATCTACCACATATGCCATTGGCATAAAGGCCTTATGAGTGAATTCTTTGTTCCTAGCTTAATAAGGTGGTAATCGATATTGATGTCAGTGCCAAAGTGATGTAGAAAACTCACTTCCTTATAAGATTTACATATTATGGAACCCTATACAGTATTTCATGCCAAAGTCAAGATTCACTTTTGTTTTTCGCCTCAATGTGGAATGGCTTTTCATGTAAAACTTGTTATGCATATTTTTATATTGCATAAAAAAAGAACCTGTTTATTCACTAATATCACTCTGCCTACTTTCATCAATTGTGCAATTTATGTTTTTACCCAAAATCAAGAGCAATTGATATGCAAGGCACTGCACAAACTAATGAGGAACAACTGGGTATTTATCTTCACTCAACATAATAAATTTAATGTTTTGCTTATGGAAAAATTAGGTTGGGAAGATTAGCGTGGAGTGGTTAGCTGGGGAGAAGACCAGAGTGGTTGGAACATATCTGCCCTGCAAGAAAGGATGGACAGGCTATGTTGAGAAAGATACTGTTGGGCAAACAAACATATATTCAGTTGAGGATGGTTATTTTGAGCTCTTTCTATTTTCAAGTTATTGTTTTACTTCTTTTTTGACTGTAGTAGATTTTGTAAATAAAAACAAAAAGGAGAATTAAGGAGAGGGAGACCTTAATGCAAATATTTAGTTAGGTTTTATATGAATGGTATTTTAGAAAATGACATTTCTCTTTGCCCTAGATTCTGTGATGCTCTCTCTGATCTAATCTCTGTACTTTTCATAAACTTTTCTTTATTCTACTCACTATTTAATCACATTTTTATTAATATTTATTTAATTTTTGTAAATTTAATCATTTTAACTGTATTATGATATATATGTGCATGAAGATCTGAATTTCACTCAAAACCGTGATCCCTGTTTGTCAATGTCGGTTGTCTGTAGAGTGTGTGCTGGGTTTGATTTGGAAACTGTTTTAAGTGAAAGCTTACACTCTTTGAGCTTGTGCTCTTTACGCTCTTCTTTTACCTCAAGCTGGGAGCTTGTATGAACTCTGAGAAATTGGATTGGATGGTGAGCAATTGAAGAAAGATTGGTTTTTGTGTAGTATAAAAGAGGGAGTTCTTGGGCATTTGTAGTGTACAGCGAGGTACTTTTCTTTTTGTGCAATTTGATCTTGATGAAAGTTGTCATTTATTTGGATATGTGCTTCTTATTGCTTATGTTTTTTTGAAAGATTGGTTGCAAATTTAGCTACTTTTGTACCTGTTTGTTTTGAATTCTGGGTCTTGTTTAGAATTGGGTTTTGTTGTAATTTTTTAGTAGTTACTGGGGATCAGGGATGGGCAGGGTTATAGAAATGGATATTGTGAAGGTTGGTTGGTCAAGTTTTGTGAGTGCTAAGCAAAGCTTTGGATTTGGGATGGTGCTTAAATTGGTCACTGTAATCATGTTATGATACTGGGGAAAAATTAGTTGTTGCTGTTATAATATGAATGGTAGCTTTTCTTTAATCTGCTAGTTTTAGTTTCATTCACTTTGTTGTATCTTCAATTTATTTGAATTTCTTTGTTGTAGTTGAGTTTGGCATGAGGATTTCATGTTTGATTTAATAGTTAATATTTCTACAGCTTGTGCAATATCTGCATGTACCATTTAGAGTAGACTGATGTTACATTCCAAAAAAGCCAAAATCTAATCATTTCGAACAGTTTTAGAAAGCTACATTTGGTTCACTTTCTACAAGACAAAAAAAAATTGTGTAGGCTGAAATTTTTTTTATATGAATAAATAGTTTGAAAATCTCTACACACTCTCTCTCTCTCACACACACTCTCTTTCTCTCTCAAACACTTCGAAAATCTCTTCACTATCTCATCTCTACCACTACCCACAGCCACAGCCACAGCCACAGCCACAGCCATCACCACCCACAACCACAACCACCACCACCACCACCACCACCCAACCTCCCACCACCAAAACCCATCCATTACAATTTACAAATCACCAATCACAAAAAAAAAAAAAAAAAAAAAAAAAAAAAACCTAGCTACCAAATCACCAAATCACAAAACAACCACCATCACAAACACAAAATCCAGCCATCACAAAATTTCACCCACCACCAAATCCGATCCACCACCAAACTGTGACCCACCAAACTAGTGTAAATGGAAAAGATGAAGGATTTTTCTAGGTGATTTTGGTTTTGTTTTTCCCTGCCACTGTTCACTGTCTAAATTTCCATAGCCACACCTCCATGGCGCCACCAACACCCACCACAAGCCACAGCGAAATGCCTCACCCTCAGGTTTCTCCCTCCCAAAACCCACCCCCACATCTCACGACACCATTCATGACAGCACAACTCAAAGGTGCCACCACAACTGGTGGCCACCTCTATCTCTCTCTCTCTCTCTCTCTCTCTCTCTCTCTCTCGCTTTGTCTTATTTATTTCTCTTTTATTTTCTTATCTCTTTGTTTCGGATTCTATGTGGGTTTGGGATTTAGATTTGGTTTGAGAGGGATTTTCTTATTAGGATTTTGGGGTTTTGATATGTGTGTTGATGTGTGTTTTGATTTGGGTTTTGGGGTTATTTCAAAACGGGTTTAGGTGTGGGTGTGAATCTGTATGTGTTTGTTGTGTAGTGTTTGTGTGTGGAATTTGTGTTTAGTAGTACATGCTTGGATGAACAAAAATTATGTGTACAGGCTTTTTATGCCAGAGTCAAGCTGTGTGTTGGTGAACGTATAACGAATAGCACGATGTATGTAGCATAGGAATGCAGGCAGAACTTAGCAAACACTTTGTCAATGATAAAGAACAGTTATTACCCTTTTTGATGTTATACTTTATTTTTCTTTGCATATCTTCTGCTTTGAATCTATTTGCTCTTTGTTTCTCCATCTTCCTTTTGGGTTGTCCCATTTCTTAAATTCATCTGGTGGAGTTTGATTTTCTCCTTCACCTTCCTTGTTGATGCTACTTCATGTTTTTCCTTTTCTATGTCTTTGATTCATTGTGAGCGATGTTTCTGGATTCAGTGTTGCTGTTCTTCTGGTGATAGTTGCTTGTTGGGATTTTAGTTAAGTGGAAAAAAGAGTGACCTTTGCTGGTTTTCTTGGCTTAATGGGTAAAAGGAGGAATTTTTCTGGGTTCTGGGGCTCTATTGTTGGGTTTTAATGGCTGTATAGCTGCTGGGATTTCTGGTTTTCCTTATGGGGTTCTTGGGCATCGTTTTTGAAAGTTTATTGGTGGTGAGGTTTTGGGCTGTCTATGCTGGTGTAAATGGAAAAGATAAAGGATTTTCCTAGGTGATTTTGGTTCTGTTTTAGGGGTAGAAATGTAGAATGATTGCTGTTGTGGTGTTTCAGGAGGTAGTTGATGGCTGAAAGGAAAGGACTGTGAGTTAGTCTCGGGTAGCTGTAGAGGTAGGGAGTGTGGTGTTTTTATGTCAAAGCTATAGAGAATTCACTATATTACGCATAATGGCAGATTTATCGTACAACTTGAATTTTTATTTTTCCTTCATATTTCATGTTAAGTAGTTCATCCTTTTTGGTTTAGCAGATTTATAAAGTATACCTTTGGAAGTAATTATTTTTCCCTCTGAACCAATTTGTAGGATGGGATGAAGGTGTGTTGGGAATGCAATTGGGAGAAGCTGCTCGTCTGCAGGTAATAATCAATTTGTGTGCCACTGAAGTGGAGATAGCTAGTTCATAGTGCTCCCTCTACTTCCCTTGGCCAAAACGTAAGCAACAAATAAAAGAAGGGGGAAATATTTGCTTAGAAAATAACCAAATAAGGGTTTTTAAAACAAAATAAAATGTTAATATTTGAGTTTGAATTAGTAAGTAAATGAAGGGCATTAGAGAAAAATACTTGAAGATGGAATATTTTATTTGAACATATTCGTGCATTGTCATTCTCTTTACCTGGAATCTTGCATTTGTTGTTTCTGATTAATTATTGAAAATGGCTTTACTTAGATTCTTTAAATTTTTTTAAAAAAAGAAGTTTTTATGTAATAAACGTAGGGATTTTGCATTGAAAGGGCTAGATGTATTTATTTCCCTAAACTCTTATGTTTATGCTGGTACTTTGATTATGAGAATCAAACTAAGTTTAATCTGGGAGCCTCTTGCTTTTAATATTCCTTTTTCTGTTTTTAAGATATTTTGCATTGAGTGATTATGTGAGCCTAGTGTGGAATCTATATTTCAATCTGTTTTTAATCATGGGAAGTTCCTATGCCTGCAATCTAAGTCCATTGAAAAGAAAATAAATTTTGGAATTGGTGGACAACATGAGAATACCTCAAACTTCAAAGCTGTAATCATACTGTTAAATAAAACAACTCACCGAGTGGTGATTACTTTTGTGATGTTTACTTTTGTGCTTAATCAAAAAAAAAAAAAATCACCTATAATGTTTTTTATTTTGTTTTTTCTTCAAAATATGGATGTGATCAAAAATTGGAGTAATTTCAAGTTTCCTAGAAGCATGTACTACTTGGATTTTAAAAAAAAAAAATTAAGGATTGTGTATTATATAAACTAGCATGTAATCTATGTAAATACATGGATGCATTTAAAATTAAACACAATTTTTATAATAAAAATATATATAATTAGTCAAACTATTAATAAAATTAGCATATAACGCGTGCTATATATACATTGTTGGTAATTACTATATATAGAAACTCAAGATCTTTGTGATGAACTGATGATGGTTAGTTTTAAATCTTTTGAAAGGAAGATGGGGATAGTGAGGACATCAATGAGTGATGGTAGATTGGTGACTGGTAGTACACCATGGTATTCATGCCAATTTATTGTAAGATCTAGTTGTGGTTTTGACCTTAATACTTAGCAAAAAAAAAAAAAAAAGCTTTTTATATAATGTCTTGCCAAATAAATTCAAGTCAGCCTCTCACCCTCTCCAATTGTTCTGTCCAAAATAGATAATGATACTCCAATCCCAATGGTATTTTGTTTTATTTATCACTTATCATTTTTACATAAGGTTGAAATCCACAATTAGGTTAATACAATATTATGCATAGAATGAGTTTTAATGTATTTTTCATGTTCCTTCATATACTCTTAAGAATAATTTCTCAATCATTATATTTTGAACTAAATGGATAGATAAATGTCTTAAGCCACAAGTTAAGTATACTTGGTCAAAAGTTAAGAAAGACATTTTTATTTTTTTTATATTGAATTATTCATATCAAACAAATATAGATTTGCCTTATCAATTTCTAAAATAACCATATCTAAACAAATCGAAGTTTTTTTTTTTTTTTTTTTTGCTCATAAAGTTTGATCCAGTTTCTATATTTATACCATTGCTTCTTTTTAAAAAAAAAATTTTAGAAAGTATGTAACTTATTGTAATTCTAGAAAAAAAAAAAAACAAAAGAATTTTCGAAGATATTGGGCTCATGGGCTATAGTAAGAGAGATTCTCATTTTTTGATAATGGGATGGGTGGGAGACTAGGATTAGGATTTACACAGCTGTACGTGTATCACATGCTGTGCAAGAAACAAATATGGCTCTCAAACCACATTGTAATTTTTTGGCTGAAGTTGTCACTTTAGCTTAAATTTACTACTGATTCAGTCTTAGAATTTCTACTTTGCCATGTCTTCTAGGCATGATTTTATTATTTCAGAGTGTTTATAAGATAAGCTTCTACATTTCCCACAAAAAAAATGTTACCCCAAAGTTAAAGCTTCTCAAGTTTCATAAAAAAAAAGGCTTTAGAAGATAAGCCTCTCATTTAATTATATGCATATTCTAATGTTTAAGATTTTGTCCATTACGTAATTAATTTGTCTCAAAATGTTTTACAAATCCTACATTCAAGCTACGGTTGCATTTGTCATTTATTCTCATACAACATCACAAATTAGAAAGAATGGAAAGGGATACAAGCAACACTTATTTTCTTTAATGAAGAATCAACAATTGATGATACTTAGAAGTAGGAGTAAAGAGTTTTAATGAAGAATCAACACTTACTGATATGTACAAGTCGGAGTTAGGACTTGGGAGAAAAGGCCAGAGCAATATAGCAAGGTAATTGCTGAAGTAACAATTTCACTTAATGCTGTCAATTATGATAGTTTCAAAAAAGTTGCAATTGAATCCATGGGTGATGTGTTATTGGCATGAAGTCACCAAGTTACTATGAAGCAAGGGTTCCTTTGTTGAAAAAGGAGGTGATATAATAAAAAGCCATAAATAAGAATGAGATGTTCCATTATCTATATATATAATAATAGGTGAAACAGAAAGAAATGCAAACTAGAATTCTAAATTAGAGTTCCAATTTTGCGCCATGTGTTCTAAATTGTTTATACCTACTAATATGCTTACAAATTTTTGTAAAGAGTTAACAAAATATAAAAATGACTATCAATAGTATTGAAATTATATATATAGGAATTATATTATACATATTATTGTATATCTTTAAGTGTATCCATGCATATGCATACAGTTTATATTCACCCATCATCTTGTTACTCTTGTTTGTCAAGTCTAAGAATTAACTTAGGTTTATATATATATATATATATATATATATATATACTTTTCTTGTTGGCAGATTGCAAAAAGAGGAGGCACTATAAGTTCTTGTGATCAAAGCAAGTGAATTTGGTGAAAGACTTAAGGTACTCTCTCTCTCTCTCTCTCTCTCTCTCTCTCTCTCTCTCTCTCTCTCTCTCTCTCTCTCTCTCTCTCTCTCTCTCTCTCTCTGTTTGTGGTGTGTTGTTGAATTGGGGCAAGCAGGTGGCTTGCATGGAGTAATAAGGTGGTTTCAGCTGATATTGGGAGTGTTAATTGTTTTGTGTAATTTTGGATGGTTGTTGTTGAGTTGATTTTATTTGATTAATTTATTTTAAGGGCTTCTCTCTATCTTTTTCACACGTGAAACGCTAAAATGGAATTACATATTTAAAGAGATGTCCATTCCTAAAGAATATTGCTATTAATGCTGTTATGGTTACCAAATGTATTGATAACTTCTTTATGCATTTAAATTCATTGTTTGATTAGGAACATAGCTAAAAGTGAATGATTAAAGATGATTTTTTTCTTAAATTAAAGTGAAACTGTGTTGATGAAATGTGTGTTAACTCTTGGTTTGTGTTTTCATGAAATCACAATATAGGTCTTTCTTGTAAACCACTTTCTAGCAATGGATAAGAGTTGGATGAAAATTACCAATAGAAGGTCGCGAGAATATTTAGATGGAGTCCAACAGTTTCTGAATTTTGCATCTAACCATGCACACCCTGATGGCACGATTTCATATCCGTGTAAAAAATGCGTGCATACAAATTTGTGGCCTATAGATGTTGTAGAGGCTCACTTAGTGTCAAAAGGGATTTGTAGGGGTTATAACCCTTGGATTTTTAATGGGGAATCATCGTCTGCAAAGACTTCTACCGAAATTCCTGATAGTCATGTCCAAGAAAACCCGATAGAGTATGCCGATCTTCGTGACATGTTGCATGACATGTTCCCCATACAAGATATGGCATCTGGGCCAACGAAAGAAGTCCCTAGTGTGCACCAACCCACAAAAGGTCCTGCAGAAGGTCCTAATGAAGATGCACTTCTGTTTATGAAATTGCTTGAAGCTGCTAATCAACCTTGTTATGAAGGTTGTAAGCATTTTAGCAAATTGTCAGCCATTGTGCATTTGTACCACATGAAGTGTCTTAATGGTTGGACCAACAAATCATTTACCATGTTGCTGCAATTTTTACTTGATTTTCTTCCTTCAAATGCTACGTTGCCAAAAGATTGTTATGAGGCCAAGAAGATTATTAAGGATCTGGGCTTAAGCTATGAGAAGATCCATGCTTGTCCTAAAGATTGTATTTTGTATTGGAAGGACAATGCCAACCTTGAAGCTTGTCCAAACTGTAACCTTTCAAGATGGGAAAGTAATGAGTCTAAAGGTCAACAAAAAACTAATGCTTCCTCCAAAAGAAGAAAAAAGAAAGCTGCAAAGATCTTACGATGGTTCCCTTTAAAGCCAAGATTGAAGCGACTATTTATGTCTCCTGAAACAGCCAATCATATGAAGTGGAATGCCAATGGTCGTGTGAATGACGGGTTAATGAGGCATCCTGCTGATTCTAAGGCTTGGAAATCATTTAACTCTAAGTACATAGAGTTCTCATCCGAGCCTCGTAATGTAAGGCTTGGATTAGCAGCCGATGGATTCAACCTGTATGGAAATATGAGTACTACTCATAGTACATGGCCTGTCATTTTGATCCCATACAATCTCCTTCCATGGATGTGCATAAAAAGGTCTTATTTCATGCTATCATTATTGATTCCCGGTCCAACCTCACCCGGGAACGATATAGATGTGTACTTACAACCCTTAGTAGAAGAACTGAAGGAGTTATGGGATGTTGGAGTAGAAACGTTTGATGTGTCTTCAAAAAAATCATTCCAAATGCATGCTGCATTATTGTGGACCATAAATGATTTTCCTACATATGGCGATATCTCGGGTTGGAGTACTAAAGGTTCTCTTGCATGTCCCTCTTGTAACTATGATAGTCAGTCTTGTTGGTTAAGATATGGAAGGAAATTTAGTTACATTGGACATAGGCGATTCTTGGATAGTGATCATAAATTCCGTAAGCAAAAAAAATTATTTGATGGGCATGTTGATATGAGATCAGCTCCTATTACGATATTTGGAGGGGAAATCATGTTACAAACGGATGCTATAGCCAATCATGTGTTTGGGAATAAAAAAGTTAATTTGTCCAATAAAAGAAAAAGAGGGGAGGAAGCCTTAACTGTGTGGAAGAAGAGAAGTATATTTTTCACCTTCCCTTATTGGGAGGATCATGTGTTGCGTCACAATCTTGATGTGATGCACATTGAAAAGAATGTAGTCGATAATATAATTGGCACATTGTTGAACTTGGATGGCAAGACAAAGGATAACTTGAAAGCACGCCAAGACTTAAAGGATATGGGTATAAGAAGTGGACTTCACTTGGAAAAGGTTGGGAATGATCAGACACGTATGCCACATGCTTGCTACCATATGAATGCTAGTGAAAAAAATGGTTTTCTGCAAGTTTTGAAAAATGTAAGAGTGCCAGATGGATATTCTTCAAACATCTCACGTTGCGTTAAACTTAAAGAACGCAAGATTAGTGGGATGAAGAGCCATGATAATCACATTTTAATGCAGCAACTTTTTCCAATAGCAATACGTGGATCTTTGCCCCCTGAAGTGAGTAGGAGTTTAATTGACTTATCTTGTTTCTTTAGGGAGATATGTTCCAAAGTACTAAATGTAGAGGAACTTGGGGCTCTTGAGAAGAGAGTTGCAGTGACATTGTGCTAGTTGGAAAGGATATTCCCTCCCTCTTTCTTTACAGTGATGGTACATCTAGTCATGCATTTGGCCAGCGAAGCCAAAGTTGCTGGCCCAGTTCATTATCGTTGGATATATCCTATAGAGAGGTAACACATATATTAACTTGGTTTATTTGGTTTTGTTTAACTTACCAATTTTCCGTTGTTGATCTTGGGTTTTCCAATAGGTACTTGTCAAGACTTAAGTTTTACGTGCATAATAAAACTTATCCAGAAGGCTCCATTGCAGAAGGGTATATAGCAGAGAAATGCTTAACATTCTGCTCATGTTATTTTAAATCTGTTGAAACTACATTTAATCGGCTTGTAAGGAATGTTGAGGAATCCATGGGTATGGTGGTAAGCATTACACTAGATTCAAATTCATGGATCCAAGCACATCGTTATGTGCTATTCAATTGTGAAGAAATCACCCCATTTCGTGAGTAAGTGATATGTCTTTGCTATCCTTTAACGACATTCCAATACAATACTCTAGATTGACACTAACATGTTTGTCTACACAGTATACACATAGCGAAGATCAAGGCTGGTTTCCCTTTCCATGTGACTGATGATGTTATTCAAAAAGCAGCACATAGAGGAATTTTGCAGTTGGTTTAGGGAATATGTAAGTAAAGCATATATATATATATATATATATAGAGAGAGAGAGAGAGAGAGAGAGAGAGAGAGATAGAACTATTTTCGGTTGTAACATTTTAGATAGTATACTTATAATAAAAGCCTTTCTCTATAATAGGTGATGTCAATGGATGCCTCTAAGAGAAATGAACTCTCTAATAAAGTTAGATGGTTTGCTCGATATCCAGATAATGAAGCAAAACGGTTCAAGCACTATGTCATAAATGGTTTGAAATTTCGCACCAAAGATTTTGAGACAACTAGGAAAACTCAAAATAGTGGAGTTTGTGTTGTTACTGAAGGTGGTGCTACTTATTATGGTGTATTAATCGATATTATTGAGTTGAACTACTCTAAAAAGTATCGATATGTATTATTCAAATGTCAATGGGCTGACGTTATTAGTGGGAGAGGATGCAAAAAAGATGACTTTGGATTTCCCCTTGTCAATTTTTCAAGATTGATACACACGGGTGATCGATTGATTGACGAACCCTATGTATTAGCAACTCAAGCTTCGCAAGTGTTTTACGTGGAGGATGTGAGATATAAAGATTGGATGGTGGTGGTCAAAACAAAACCTAGGGAGGTGTTTGATGTTGGTATTGAAGCTGTAGATGACTGTCAGTTCGTTTAGACCCCTGTAAACTAGATTGTTTAACCTAATTAATTAACCAAGTGAATACTTAGGTTTATTATTCAGATCTAGGTTAAAACAATAACAATCATATCAAGTAAAGCAGCGGAAAAATAAAGAAACACAACGATATGATGACCCAGGAAAACCAAACCGGTAAAAAACCTGGGGAGGATTTAACCTAGCTATCCTCAAGGTAAAATAGCAAATCCACTAGAAAGAATTGAAGTTTACACAATAGCGACTTAGACCACTAACATCCTATTGCTACCCAAGTGTAGGAAACTTACTACCATGACCCCATGATAGCTCCGAGATCCACGGACTCCTTCTTTCCGGAATTCTTCAGCAAATCCACAAGCGCACCTGCTTGTATATCTTTGTGCTCTTTGATTCTGCAACTGTAACGATCTACACAACTCTTGACATAAATCTCAAGTTTGTAAACCCTAAGTGTATGTGAAGGTAAACACCTCTAGATCTCACAATGAGATTCACAAACACAGCAAAACAGAACCCTAAAAACGTGGCTAGGGTTTTCCCTTTTATACTTAGGGCAAACATAAAACCCTATACATTAAAACGGGCTTGGGCTGAGTTGGAAAATTCTGCAGAAAAACGTTCTGTGCGATTTTCGATCGATCGAGTCTAATTTTCGATCGATCGAGTCTCACAGAAAGTTACAAGTAATTCTGCATAAAAACTCGATTCCAACTTTACAATAAACCCCATACTTTGAGCAAGTCTAACACACGACTCAACATTGTTTTGATCATGGTTTGCCAACATACAAAATGAAGTTCTAAATACATTAGATCCTAGTCTTTAGAACCTAACAATGACGATGAAGAAGTGGATACATATATGGAGAATGTCCCTTATAATGTAACTACTGATGATGCATGTGATGATGCAAATGACAATCATGCTTGGGCTCAAGTTAATGAAGAAGAAACCATTTATGATACACCATTGATTAATGAGGATGAATTGCTTGAACAAGACTTTATTGATGATGAAGAGCTTGGTGATGATGTTTATGAGTCTAATGATGATGGGTCCAATGATGATGAGTCTAGTGGTGATGACTCTAGTGGTGAGGACTCTAGTTAATACTTTTGTATCCCTCATTATATTTTAGGTCTTGGTTTCTATGCCTGTAAAATTGCATGAAAATTTATCTATGAAACCTTATCTTCTTTTGGGTACTTTTATGGTGTAATTGTTTCTTTGGTTTCCCTTCTATGTTCTCTAATCTGATTATTAGAAGCTGAAATTTGTGGTATTGTGTTAACAATTTGAAAGGTTGAAGATATTATGGTCAATTGGATGCCTATTAATGTCTTCTAACATGTATACTATATAGGTATAAAAACACCCACATGAAATGAAGGCCAATAGCAATTATTTGATGATTTTGCGAGAAAATATGTTAAAGTTGTCACTGTGACAGATTCTGTGTTTACAACATGAGAAATTTGTATTAAATCATATTCTGTGAATTAGGATGCTAGGAGTAGTTCGTATGAATTCTAAAACACACATGGTTGTAATGGAAGTGGTCCCACAGTAATTGAATCAATATAAAAATAATTGGTATAACTCAACTAGGTTGTTCAAAATTCTACCAAGACAAATTTGAGCATGTTGTCTTGTTTGATTTTTAATAGATCTTGGTTTTATGCTTTGTCTTTGAAATGGATATGGTATCTACTAGACATCTAGAGGAGTGCCTATTTTTAATATAGATTTGTTTTGTGAGAAGTTTTAGTATTGAAAATAGTTGGAGTTGTTGTATTTGCAATTACTTGTATCATTACTTATCATTGTGCTTATATACTTGTTTATTTTAGACTTTGACACTTGAAATGGGAAGGCGAAAGGCAAAGCTGCGCACTCGTTCCAAGAGTGTAACATTGGAAATAGCTTCTTCACAAGATGTGGATGAAGTGGATCAAGAAACGCATGAAGCTTCTACACAAGGTATGGGCTTGTTACGCAATAGTTTACCATTCATACACAAGATATGGGCATGTAAGTTGTGAACCATATGGGGGTAACATCATTAATTTTTTTTTTAAAGGTAAAGGTTTCCTTTCCTCTTTTATTATTATTATTTTTTTGGTAAAATGAGGTTATTATAGCATTTTCATTAAACTGTATGTTTTTGATTCAGTGGATGACGATTTTGTGGCTTAGATTAGAGTGGATTTGTTGTGTTCTATTGGTTGGGGGTGTTTATTATATGTAAACATTTTATCAGTATATTGTACATCAATTAAATATCAACATAGGATTCCTTTTTGTATGGTTCACATGCAAGGTATCCAGTGGATTAAGCAAAGTATATATTTATATTTATATTTATATTTATATTTATATTTATATTTATATTTATATTTATATTTATGGCTGTGGTAAAATAGGTAGATTTGACGTCTTCCCATTCCAAAACCAAAAGTTCTCTTTCCTTAAAATCAACTGTGCTGCCTCAATAAGTTATATATATTAGCTGCATATGACATATATATATATATATATATATATATATATACACCAAATGCAAATGGGGCCCTATCTAAATAAATGTTACTTCCAAAATGGTAATATTTGACATCTTATTATTATTATTATTTTCAATGTGAAACCCCAAATGTTGTCGATTATATATGGATGGAACCTTATATATGGATGGAACCGTGGCAGCACAGCACAAACAATATCTTTAATTAATGCGGGGATGGATCATCATGAGTTTGGGTCATATTCATATATATATATACATTGTATGGATGACAAGAAGACATTCGTGACACCAATATCTAATCTTACTATTTGTCATGAATTGAATCATTATCAATTGATGACAGAGAGCTTATTCCTCCTTTAATTTGCAGCAGCTAGCAATAGCAGTAGCACATTGGCATTGCATTCTATTATATTTCTAGTCGTGTGATTATTAAATATTTATCTGCCTCCTAAAGTAAAATGTATCCAGATTCATAACACACCAAGCTGGAAAAAAACAAACCAAAAGCTATGGCTGGTTTGAGGATAGTTAGGGATCGAGTTTAACATAATAAAATTAAGTCAATGATAAGATGCAAGTTGGCTCATTTTGTCTGGTCCCAATCAGAAATTTGAGACCATACTGTCTCACATTTTATGGAAGAGATAAGAGAGATAGAATACAATTAAGATATTATTATCATCATTAAATTATGTATTAATCATGCTACTGTGATTGGATGATTACTGTTGGGCAAACATGGCTTATGGAATTTATGTGCAAAGATATTACTTACATTGGTTGATATTATCTCCTTGAAAATTCAGATGTGCAGCCAGCTGTACGTGTCACTCGCGGGCCAAGCAAGTACTTGGATATTTGGGATCTTCTTGATGAAGAAGAAATTAAGCTGGAGCTAAATAGTGAGCATCAGCCAGTTGATGATGGGGCAAGGACTTTCACTGGTTTCTTGGGTACGATTGCGCAGAAACCCCACATGTGCCCGATTAGATATCTTAATTGGAAGGCCATGCCAGAAGAAAATAAAGAAGAGTGTTGGCGTCTTGTAGAGGTATTAAAGAAGTTATAATACTTATAATTATGACATTTTGTACTAGGTTTTACATAAGTATTTTAGCATGAAAACATTTCTAATTTGATAACTCAACTATTTGGTTGTAGCGAAAATACTATGTCCCTGTTAATCCTATTGCATATGCGGCTCTGAAGAGATTTACCTTACAAAAAATTGGGAAGGCTTGGAGGGATCATAAGTCTAGGTTGAAGAAACAATATTATATACCTGATTCAAGAAACAAAGCACAAGTAAAGAGCAACGGACCCAAGGGATGCATATCTCAAAATTGGGATATACTTGTTGATCATTGGTATACTGATGATGCAGTGGTATGTTTTCTCTCTCTTTTCCATCATGGATCATACCAAAAGGAGAATGATTATTGAGAAATTGAGAGAATACCAAAATGGCTTGTAGTGACCTTTATGCTAAACTCCTTTTGTGGCTTCACCATTGTTATATTTTCGAAGATTTGCAATTTGGTTTTAGTGTATTTATAGAAATGATTAAGTATTTAATTTTGTCTGTCATGCTTGCATTGTGATGAAGATGCTTGCGAATGTAGTGTGTGAAGATCATATTTTATGCACATGAAAGGCAAACTATTTTCTTCATAGGGCTTTCTTTGTTTTGGGACTACATCATTAACCTAAGCATATAACTCTATAAATGAGTGACCTTTTCGTGCCAAGCATATTAGAGGCTTTGAGTAATCATTATTTATCAAGCAAATTTCATATTTCCTGCCACTTTTAATGTACAATGTATAGATAGATGTGCTAAAAGTTTTTATTTATGGTAATTTTATAGTGACCTTTTTGTGTGCAACTTTGATAAATTAGTAAAATACTGTAAATATTGTTTGCATTTTGGGTTTAGCTAAAAGTGGCTTTAGATACTTAAAGCATACTATATATAAACATGTAATTTTGTTGAATGTAGATAGAGTCAGAGAAGAATAAGGAACGTCGTTCTAAACAGGATGACGTACATACTGCTGGTTCTTGTAGCTTTGTGGTGCATGCTGCAAAAAAGGTAATAAGTATTATGGCTATTTTTTAAATGATTTTGACTTCTCCTAAAGTTTATGTCGAACCAATATTCATCACTACATAAATTTGCTGTTCATAATGTAGGCAAAAACGGTGGATGTCCTGTAGAGCGTTCAGTATTATATCCAATACTACATACTCGTAAAAATGGAGCTATAGTTAATCCTACAGTGGCTGAAAAAATTGTGAGTAATTTCTTCATTATAGTTGGGGGTAACAAAATAGGAATTCGATGATAATTGTTATTAATAATTCTTTTAATTTTTAAGGACCAACATATTTCAATTTGATGTTAGCCAATACGCGTTCCTTTTTATTATAAATTGATTTTTATTAATTTTCTCATTTTATGTTATAATAAGTGATAATTATAATTAAGAAGACAGGAGTTTGGTTACTATTCAAAGTAGAGAAGGAGAAGGGAATGAAAGAGAGAAAGCTGTGCTATTGTATCCGTCTGTTTGTTTGTGTGTCTGTTTACTGATTGGTCAACAACTCATGCACCCAATTGGACATGAACCCATGATCTCACCTACTAGGCCATTCTAATTGGGGGTGGAAGTGCCATTTAACCCTGAGATCAGTGGCATGGCCTCTCTTAATCAAGCACTGCTGGTGACTTTTATAGGTTCACCTTTGGATTATATCTAATGGGGTTTGGAAGCTATTTGACCAGTCTGAACTTTTTAAAATAGATAGTAATATGTTAATGGAGTTTAGTAATGTTAGAATAATGGTTAATGGAGTTTTGTTTGGTGGTGACACCAAACCTTGGGTGGTGATGCTTAAGGTTTCTGTTTTTTAATGTTATGTTATTTTATATATTGTTGTTCACCTACACGTCCTGCACCATTAGGCCTAGGCCTAGAGCCGGTCCTACATTGGGCACATAGAGTTCTTAATAGTCATCATTGATGTAGATAGCCTTTTATTATTTCGGTATATGGCTGTCTTACCTAGTAATAGGTAGTGGATTGTATTTTTAGAGCAAACTGGATGCTGGCATTTCTTGGTATCAACAAATCGGGTTTTAAGGTAGTCTGGAAGGGTCAGATGCTGTCAGAAGGTTGAGAAAAGTCTAGGGTTTAAGGGTTTCTCAAGGTATGAGAAAAGGTTTATGGTTTGGAGCTTTGACTCACTTTTGGTCTCTTGCTAGTTACCGATGCACCTCGCTAAGTGTTTGATGTAATTACTCTCTCAGTCTGTTCCTGTAAAGTTTTAATTCACGGGTTCTAATTTACGATTTTATAGAAAACCCAGGTGTTGAACTAGATATTTAATTCACGGATTCAATTTTTGGGATAGTTACGATAGGATTTAAACCGATAGTGTTTGCTTCATGAAGATTGCTCTTACCATCATGTCAAGATGCCATTAAGTTTCTTTGTTTTAGTTAGCATTATTAAATACTAAGTGTCTGTTTGCTTTCCACGTTTCCGCGGCGCGTTTTGGCGTTTTGGCGTTTTTTTTTTTTTAAGCCCCGCATGTGTCACTGTTCATTGGCCATGAACAGTGATTTCAGGCCAATGAACAATGACATTTACTGTAGCAAATAATAAAAAAAATATTTTTTTATTTTTTTTTCAGTTTTTAGTTTTCAGTCTTCAGTTTTCAGCAAAATAAGCGGTATCCAAACGCATACTAAGCCTCCTATTTTACTAGTTGAGTTACCTCAAACTTGTAAGAACTTGAAGAATTGATATAACATAATTGGGTCCCAACCCATAAATTGAATCCTATGCTAATACTTATGTTTTTAAATATCGAAAATGCTCACATTGCCAATTATATAGTCTGCACACCAAACTTTATACTTCATGTTCGTGGATTTGAAGAGAAGAGGCCACAGTTGCTAGAATTTCAGTTTCACTATGTTGGCACAGTAGATTGTTTCCATCCAGGACGTGTTTGAACAACTTATATTTCTTTTTGTCCCATCCTATATATATGTATATATATGTTGTGAGGGTAATTTTAACTATATGATTTCTAACTTTTTTTGTTTTGTTCAAACCTAAATATCAGGACAAAATGAAGGAATTGTTGGCTGATCCTGCAAATCATTTGCAGTCATCTGACACAACTGGTAGTATTGCATGGGCAAGTGGTCGAAGTAGCAAGAGTGCCCTCACTGATATTGAAACACACTCAAGTCAAACAAGGGACAATGAAGTTGCTCAACTGAAGGCTACCTTGGCTACCATGGAGGATAAACTTGCAGGTTTTGATGAGATGAAGGAAAAACTTGTAGGTTCTGATGAAATGAAGGAAAAACTTAGTCAGTTTGAAGAAATGGAGCAAAGGATGGCTCAGATGCTTCAACAAATGCAACACATTTCTTTCCAATGCAATCAGGTATATTAACAAAGACTTAGTCAATGTTTTTCTCTTTGTAAGCATTTGATTTAGTTGTTGTGAGTGCGTATAAATGTTTTCATTTAGCTTATTCCAATTTTTTGCCTTGGTAATATTTTCTTGTCATTTTATTCAAATTATAAATTCTTATTGAGTAATCCTACTTTGTATGTAGGACGTTCCTTTGGCTCAACAATCTCCAGCTCTCCAAAAATCATCAACCACATCTTATCAACCAAGCAGCTTATAAGTTTTATTTTGGTGTTCGAGGACTTTTTTGTGTACAAAGAACTACGAAAGAACAACTGTCTTTTTTACAAGTGTTGAAGGATATTTTTAAACACTTTGAAACTTTGATTATTGTATTAACTTAATTTGACTGGTTGTTTTATTCAAAGGACCACATCTTTTTTTGTTAATCTTATGATGGTGGTTATAGACAACGTTATGTATTTGATAATATATCTATGTTAATATTATGGTAGTTTGGAGACATTTGTAGTGTTACTTAATTACATTTGTGGTATTGTGTTAGTAAAGTTAAAATTATTACAGGTTTTAAGCAAGTTTGAAAATTTTTTATGCAAACAGTGATTTTAAAGCTCACTGGAAGGAAAAAAAAAAAAAAAAAAAAGAACCTATAGCGGCGGTCAAAAAGTGCCGCTATAGGTTCTTTTTTTGTTTTAAATAAAACCCTATTGCGGACCGCCGCTATAGGTTCTTTTTTTGTTTTAAATAAAACCCTATTGCGTTGCTTATCACCCGCCGCTATAGGTTCAAACATATAGCGGCGGGTCAATCCGCCGCTAAAAGCACAATTTGCCCGTTTTAGTTGATTACCTATAGCGGCGATCTGTGCCCGCCACTATATGTTTTAACCTATAACCCACCGCTAAAAGTACAATTTGCCCGTTGTAGTTGATTACCTATAGCGGCGCTCTGTGCCCGCCGCTAAAAGTAGTCACCAATAGCGGCGCCCTTTGCCTGCCGCTAAAAGTCAATTGACATGAATTTGAACATCGTATAGCGGCGGTTTTATGCCCGCCGCAATATGCCAAAACCGCCGCTAAAAGGTGTATCTATAGCGGTGCGTTTTTGGACCGCCGCAATAGATCTATAGCGGCACTGCAACGGTGACAGGAACGACCGCCGCAATAGCACCCGCCGCTAAAGGGTCAAATGTACCTTTAGCGGTGGTTTTGGGGCTTTAGCGGCATATTTTGGCCCGCCGCAATAGGTCGTTTTTTTTTGTAGTGAGAGCATTTCCCTCTGCTTGGAAAAAAAAAAAAAAAAAAAAAAAAAAAAAAAAAAAAAAAAAAAAAAACCCAAATTTCAACACCACACTAACTAGAACCCAAACTCCCTGATCATCGAAAACATAGCCATAACAAGTTTGGAAAAACAGAATCCCTATGAAGCATTTCAACAAGCACTTTATGTGCCACTTGAAAAGAAATAACAAAATTGATACCTCTTCAACACGGAATTATTGCCTACATTGTGGTACAATGAAATTTAAGAGCGAAATCGAAAAAAATTATCAAAAACCAACAAAAAAATTAGGGTTTTATTTGATCCTTACCTTAAAAATCAAAAGATTTGATCCTTTAAGAAACCTTCAGTGGTTGGTAAATGGGGATACCGACGAGATGACAATGAAATTGATGGACATAAGGAACCCATTTGAGAATAGGGAATCTAGGTTTTTTAAGAGAACACCAGAGATGGAGGCCGGGAGAAGGCTGGGGAAGAGGAACAACTATTTTTTTTTTTTTTGGCTTTTATATGTTTACTTGGTCTACCGGTAATAGGTTTCCCACTAAACTAAAACTAACGGCAAAGATTTAAACAACATAGTTTAATGGCTGAGATTTGTGTGGGTACCGTACCTACTAAAAATATAGGAGGTACTGGAGAATGACCCCTATAGATATAGTCAATAGATAGAAATAGAAAATATTTAATAGGAATAGGATAGATTACTAAAATTTCTTTAAAGATAAAGAATAACCTTAGACCAGACCAGGGAAATTTATAAAATATAAGTAGCTTTGTTTGGTTACAGATATAGACAAGATTAAGACTCCATTTTAAAAGGAAAAACAAGACTCAAGAGACCGAGTGGAATTTTTTTTTATTTTTTTAGAAGAAAGATACACACTTTATCAAGAAATTATAATATTCTCATGATGAACTATGTCATTTGTATATCATTTCACTATTAGGCTTTCGCCTATTTAAAATTGATGAATCAGGAAAAAAAATTAAAGACAAAAACTAACTACTAATTTAACAATTTTAAATAGATAAAAGTTTTTTAGTAGAATTTTTTCCATTTTTTGTTACAGCAATCAAACTAGGCATTATCTGCCACCGAACAAACCTTTAAGTTGAAATTACCAAAACACCCTCACATGCAATTTTTTTGAAATAACACGTGTTAGAAGCCCACAAACACAGTTTTTCAAAAAAAAAAAAAATCTCTTGTCACTCAGAAAGCAAACAGAAAGTGTAAAACTGGGCTCGATTGGAGTAATTGACGACACAATAGGCCATGGCAAACTGGGTTTGATTCTCAGGAGATACACATGCTCAATCTCTCTAACTAGTGGGTTTTAGTTAGCTCAACTGGTAAAGTTTCTGGTGGTTGAATAAGAGATCTGGGGTTCAATCCCCGTCTACACCAAAAACCAATTGGTGTCTTGGTCTGATGATATAGAGCATCATCAGGAGCGGACGCCATAGGTTGAAATTTTCTCAAAAAAAAATCTCTCTAACTATGCACGTGAAACCAATATCTTATCGTAGACATCAGGCAAAATTGCAAGCACAAGAGGGTACTTGGTCTTGAATTTCCTTAGGCCTTTGGCTAAGCCAACCACACCTTTCATATCCGATTTTTACCAAATATATATATATATATATATATATATATTTTACAATCTCAAAATCTACTTTATTATTTATATCATACCATTTTATAATATTCTTAATATCCCAATTTTTATTTTACCATTTCATGCATCAAAATAATATAAATTATATAATAAAATAATATAAAATTATCTATTACTCCTTTCTAATTTCTGTCTCTCTGTCACTCTCTAAAACCACCTATCTACACAGCAACCACCCTCTCAACCACAACACCTCCACATAGCAACCCAGTCACCACCACACAACAACTACCATGGAGACCAAACTCACCATAAACCTAGCAAATATCTAGCCACAAACCAACCAAAAACTCATTAAAAAATAACCAAACAACCCCAGCAGCACCAAGCCACCACCATGCCGACTGCCCTCTACCCACCACCGCCACTGCCACCACCACGAACCCACATTAGCAAACCACTGCCATGGCAACCCCCACCTCCACCATCATCAACACCCACCACCACTGCAACCCCCCACCATTACCATCACATCAGTCACAAACTCAGCCACACACACACACACACCCATACTCATTAAACCCACTACAGCTGCAGCCATCCACCTTCGAAACATAGCAGATTGGTGGAGATTGGACCAAGCACACCCACACCGGACCAAGCAAACACACTCATCAAACCACACGCCAGACCAAGCACACCCAGTACCCACGTCAGACCAAGCACACCCACACCAATCTCAACCAACCACACTATGTGAGAGAGAGAGAGAGAGAGAGAGAAAACTAGCCACGCCAAAAAAAACCCAGCACTGAGAGAGAGAGAGAGAAGAGGAAGTGAAATCAAAGAGAGTGGGAGACAAAGTGTGAGACTGTACAAGCAAAATTTAATTTAATATTATACCAGTTGCTACAGTACTATCATAAAAGTAAAATATTACTGTAGCACTATTGTAAAAATTTTACAATTAGAAGTCCGGGTAATGGCTTGTTTTGTACTTTGATGCTTAATTTCCTTAATATATACCATTTACATTACCCAATATGAATGCTCTTACTTGCCAAAAAAGTGACATAAGCCTTTCTAGTGATGATGTTAGAAGCCATTTGAAATTTTTTGAAGTGGGTTTATGGAGAAAATGTGAATCAAACAAAGGTTGTAGACTTTGGATAATTCCATCTCGGTGTGGATAAAAATTGAACAATACTATGACCAAAGCACTTTACACAATTTTGGCTATAACTCGCCACATGGCAAATTATAAGTAGTAGATGTGTGGTAGTGGTTCATGTAGGACCATACATTTACTACTCATAACTCGCCGTGTAGCGAGTTATGCCCAAAGTTATGTGAAATGATGTCTTAGCATTTCTCATAAAGAAATTTAAGCTAGATGGGTCCAATTGGTCCCACTTTTTTTGAAGACAATCCCAAAGAAATCAAACTCTTACATGTGGCAGCATTCTGATTTGACGGTTATAAAGAGGCTTCATGAATTGGACGGAGCATGACATTTAATATAGAAGCAAGAGTATCCACAGTAGTGGAGCTAAATTTTTAACAATTTAGCTCCACTAAAAGTTACTTTATCTATTTTAACTACACATATGCTGCAGCAATGGATCTATTTTAGCTTTTAACACAATAAAATAATATAAACATCACAATAAAATAATATATTTTCTACAATAAAATAATATACCCACTACCCAAAAAATATACACCACACCACCACAACCACCTCTACCATCAGCCACAGCCACAACCACCACCACCACCACCACCAGTGGTCCACAGCAAAAAAAAAAAAAAAAAAAAAAAAAAAAAAAAAAAGAAGAATAGATCGGCAATGGGGCTTAGGGTGGGTCGGCGGAACAGATCGGTGATGACCACAACCACCACCAACACCACCAGTGGTCCACAGCAAAAAAAAAAAAAAAAAAAAGAACAGATCAGCGATGACGAGCTAATCGATGATAGGGCTTGGGGTGGGTCGACGGAACAGATCGGCGATGACCACAACCACGCCCACAACCACCACCACCACCACCAGTGGTCCACAGCAGAAAAAAAAAAAAAAAAAAAAAAAAAAAAAAAAAAGAACAGATCGGCGATACGAGCTGATCGGCGATACGAGCTGACTGGCGATGGGCCTTGGGATGGGTCGGTGATGACGAGCTGACCGGCAAGCTGAGGGATGAGGGAGCTGGCCAGTGAGCTTGAGAGAAAAAAAATTTGAGGAAGAAAGGAGAAAGAAGAGAGAGAGAGAGAATATGAGATTTTTTTAATCTAGGAAGAGAGAGAAGATTAATATTTTTTTTTTTTTTAGCTATGTGCTACAGTGCACATTTATAAATAGATGTGCACTGTAGCACTTTAGCTAAAAATTTTAAATATGACTCCACTGCTGCATGTGTTTTTTGCTATATTGATGGAGCTAAAATAGCAATATAGTTATTTAGCTCCATTGAAATTTTTTGAAGTGGGTTTGTGGAGAAAATGTGAATCAAACAAAGGTTGTAGACTTTGGATAATTCCATCTCGGAGTGGATAAAAAGTGAACAATACTACTACCATAGCATTTTACACAATTTTAGCTTTAACTCGCCACGTGGCAAATTATAAGTAGTAGATGTGTGATAGTGGTTGTAAGACCATACATTTACTACTCATAGCTCGCCGTGTAACAAGTTATGCCTAAAGTTATGTGAAATGATGTCTTAGCATTTCTCGCAAAGAAATTTAAGCTAGATGGGTCCAATTGGTCCCACTTTTTTCCAAGACAATCCCAAAGAAATCGGACTCTTACATGTGGCAGCATTCTGATCTGACGGTTATAAAGAGGCTCGAACTACCATATGCTAGAAACAGAAACAAAAACAAGAATTCAATAATGGGGTCGTACAAGAAATACGAGAAGAGAAAGAGAAACCCAGACCCCAAAACCTCAGCGCTCTTGGTCATTGACGTGCAAAACTACTTTTCCTCCATGGCCCACCCAATCCTCCCCAACCTGCTCCAAACCATTCAGCTCTGTCGACGCGCCTCCATCCCCGTCATCTTCACGTGCCACTCCCACACTGACGGCGACGGCGGCATGCTTGCGAAGTGGTGGAACGGCGACCTCATCATGGACGGGACAGCGGAGGCAGAGCTCATGCCGGAGCTGGAGAAGCTGCCGGAGGACATGGTGGTGGGGAAGAACACGTACAGCGCGTTCAGGAACACAGGCCTGGAGGAGCAGCTGCGCGAGATGGGTGTGGAGGAGGTGATCGTCACGGGTGTCATGACTAACCTCTGCTGCGAGACGACGGCGCGTGAGGCTTTCATCAGGGGGTTTAGGGTCTTCTTCTCCACCGACGCGACTGCCACGTCGGATTTGGAACTGCACGAGGCCACGCTCAAGAACTTGGCGTATGGTTTTGCTTACTTTATTGATTGCAAGAGGCTTCGAGAGGGGCTCTTTGGGAATCAATGAAAGAAGATTGGGGTACATCAACGAGTGCATATGTAGTGTTTGTGAAAATGTCTGAATAAGCTTTTGTTTTCTATTTTATGTATTTTTTTTCTTGGTTAGATAGCCCTTGTATAGTTGTGAAAAGATGAAAGAAAATAATTTAAGGCTTCGATCTTTTTAGATTATTTCAATAGTGGCTGGGATTCTTTATGTTTTCCTAGCAAGGTATGAATTAGATCCATGATATCAAGCAAGAGTGAGGGACTGAAAAACAAAAGTTTTCTACATAAAGATTTTGTCCTTGTTTTGGAAAAACTGATACTTAAAATTTTATAACATAAAATGGCACACGACTTGTGCTACAATAGAGCCAGAGCAATCTTACCTTCATAAACACAAAACTGATAGTTGGAACTTTCTAATGTACAATCTTACCTCTTTCTGTTCAAGGAATCATTAAGGCCCCTAATATTCAATATAATGGAATTCATATGGAATCTGGACCAACATTCTTTCCCTCTTCGACAGTTTTACCTCTCCTTGTACTATAAATGTCTCCTTGTGTTTGCTTTTCATTTTTCCTCTTGATTATAATTCCTTGCTCCATTGCAGCTTCAATGGACTGTTGTGTAGTACATTGTCCATCAGTGTGTTCATGATCCTCTAACTTAGGAATGATCGATGAAGGCTCACCAAGTTCCCAAATGCCCACTGCAATATCACAGTCACCATCTAAGTACATCACCTAGTTATACTCAATAAACTGCAATAGTTTAAGCAAAGAAAATGAATAGGGAGGACAAGAATTCATGTGTCACTATAGGGCATACCAATTGTATAAAAATCCAATTAGTCTCACGTCGTTCGAATTAAATTGGTTCTTCCATTTAGCATTCTACATCCCAAAGCGCTTAAATCAACATTCTCTGTTAAAAAAAAAAAAAAAAAAAAAAAAAAAAAAAAAAAAAAAAAAGAGGAACAGCAGGCTATAAGAGAGAACAAAATTTAAATTGATAATTGTTCTTTAAGGTTAACAATATTGTTTGGCAAAACCCAATAACACAATTAAACTTTTAGATAAACCAGTACCTATTAGATGTCAATTTGTGCCATTATTATACAATTTTTAGATTGTCTTAAGTATCAATTTTGGAACCTGATTGTGTGAACAAACGCAAAGTAGACCATAGACAAGTGTTGTTAAAAGTGCTGAGTGCACTTAAGTGCAAAGGTCTCTTGGAGCCTAGGCGCAAAGCTTGCATGCTTGTCGATGTGAAGCACATATTTTTTTAAAAAAAAATTATTAAATTTTAAAAAAAATTATTAATGGTCAATATAACAATTAAATGATCAGATAATCATATAAAATTACAATAAAATATTTTATACAATTTATATAATCCTCTTGTGTTTTACAAAATATATGCAAACATGATATTTGATAGCCATGATTACAAAAAATCGTAGAATCAAAATAGAAGTATAGAACCAAAAAGAAAAAGGCTAAAAAGTACTAGAAGTTAAGTAATGTTATCTTTGCCTAACAAAATATCTTTGCCTAACAAAAACAATGCAATGTGCAATTCCAATCTACATAATCATCATCCTCATTAAGCAAGGGACCATCGTAATTGTTTGACTTGAGTATTTGTTTGTGTGGTCGTGGTCCAAAAGATTTAACATATCTAAAGAGATAGGCTTAGGTTTATGATAGCACACCACACTATTAGTTTTTATATATTAAATCAATGACTTATATCAAATATATTTAGATCTAATGGCTAAAGCCCAAATCCATTTCTTTTAACTTATCTAGACAAAGAATTTTGATTTCGTGTCCCTCAAATCCAAATCCAAAGCCAAAATTCATGAAATCCAATTTTATTTGTCGCTTGAAATGCCAAAAACACACTCAAGCGACCTTGGAGCATAAAGCTTTGGGCCTCGAAGCACAAAAATGGGCCCAAAAAATATTAAACATAAAACGAACGTGTTCAAAAGAAACAAAAGCTAACCCGTAGCAGAAAAATAAAAATAAAAAAACATCAACCCCGAATCTCTCTGAGCTTGTCTCTGTTTTTCAACTCTTCCGTTGAAAAATGTCACAAACGACAGAACCACCGATCCTCCTCCAACGAAGGAAGAATGATCTCCCAGACGACATCGTACTCAACATCCTGACAAGGCTGCCTGCCAAATCAGTCATAAGATTCAGGTGCGTTTGCAAACCCTGGAACTCCTCAATCACCAGCTCCTATTTCATCTCAACTCACCTTAATAACTTCGCTCATGCTCATGACACTGATAATGATAATGGTGATAGTTATGTCATACACATGCCGCTTCATACACGCGCCATGAATTCTTCTAACAAACTCGTCTGTACGGTCGCATTGGACCGCACCTTTGATAGGATTTTCGAGATTGAAATTCCCTTTGATTTACCTTCTGGGTTGTCCAAAATAGTCGGTTCCTGCAATGGGTTGTTGTGTCTCGCCTCTTCGACTAATGTTATATATTTGTGGAACCCCAGCGCTAGAAAATTCAAGAGGTTGCCTGATTCTTGCTTAGGAAATTTGGGTGTTGTTACACTCGGATTTGCTTATCATTCGGAGAACAATGACTACAAGGTTTTGAGGGTTTCGTGTTGTCCTTGGATAAGACTGAATGTGCCTGATGACATTGAGGTGTACTCATTAAGTTCGGAGTCATGGAGAAGGGTTGGAATGTCATTGAGAGCCAATGTTAAGACATTTGGTAATAGTTTTCTTTTGCCAACTCCATTGGTTAGTGGAGCTTTGCACTGGATCTCACGTGTCGTAGAAGGAGAAGAGGAGTGTAAGGTTGAAGTGATTATGTCATTTGATGTCAATAGTGAGGAATTTAGAATGTTAAGAATGCCTGATGGTGCTATGTCGATAGTGAGATTTCAGACATGTCTTGCATTATTGAAGGGGAATCTGGCTTTCCTTACATTTGGACAAAGTGAACAACGTGGTGGCTACCAATACTCCATCTGGGTGATGAGGGAGTATGGCGTGCTTGAGTATTGGAATAAACTTTTTGTTGTACCACTTGAGAGGTTAGCTGTTTGCATTGCCTTCACTATGTGTGGTTCACTTTTGACTCTCTGTCTCAGGACCAACAATCAAGAATAGAAGTTTGTTTTAGTTGACACCGAAACTCTACATGGGAAGGATTTTGATATCCAACAATATTTATGTGTAGCTACCTTTATGGAGAGCCTTGCTTTACTTGATGGAGCAAACATGGTGTCTTACTAAGTGGATGGTGGCATGCATATTATAAGTGAAGTCCCTAGTGGTTTAGACTATGGATGAAGTTTCCTTTAGTAGTAGGCACAATAGTATTGTGAAAAGCTTAATTTCTGTCCCTGGTTTACAATATCCTTTTGTGGCTATTATCATATTATATATTAGTATATGATATTTCTCTGCGGATGTTTGTCGTGCACAAATCTAGATTTGGCAATGTAAGTAGAAAACAATACTTGGCCAACATAATCCTCATTTGCTTACATGTCCCTTTGGTAGCGTTAAAAAGTTCTAGATTATGGCTCTCTTGAGTACACTTTAAAAGTAGAAATGACCAAAAAAAGAGGAGAGAATAAAGACAGCTCTAAAACTGAGAATTATGAAAAGAAGTAGCCAAGTGCTTTTTTAGTGAGCATGTTACCATTCCAAGGTCTTGTTCTTACTTCCCTGTTTCAAGCTACAAGGTCTTTTGTTTGTTTCAGTAGTACATTTAACCATAATATTGGCAGTAATAAGCTAATTTATGTGAAAGAGAGGTTGTCCCTAGATATGTGATCCCGTTATATTATTACCAGATCTTGTTCCTACTTCCCTGGCTCAGGCGGCATTGTCTTTTGTTTGTTTCTGCAGTATATTTACCCTTAATATTGACAATAAGAAGCTAATTTATATGATAGAGAGTCTGTCTGTCCCATGATATGTGATCCTGCTATTTTATTATATCTTTAGAGTCTCAGAGATTTATATATATAAGGAATGCTATTATCTCATGCTTAGATGGGTTCAATCACATGTTTTTTGTTCATTGGATGTGGATCAACTAGTTTAGCTGCCTAAATGTTTGTGTTTCTGTTAGTACTTTTGTGTTCATTTTCCTAAAGAAATATGCTATGGTTTCACTAAACTTGTTTGGTTGGAGCAGAAGAATTTAAAGGCATATATAGCTGTTAGGTTGTGAGCTACATCAAATGTGTTTCCTGAACTTTCATTTGGTTCACCAAGAAGAATTTAGGGGTGTGTACAGTTGTTAGCTTGTCAAATACATTGGCATTGAGACAAACATCGGTGGGAGTTTAAATTAACTTACAAGTATTTTTAATGATGCATGCAAACATCTCTGTTTTAAGTTAACAATCCATGAAATAGAATGCTTATGGTTATATATTTGACCTCTTGCATGGAAATCCAATAGTCATCCTTGTTCTTGCACACAGTTTAAAATTGGTTCTATCTACACGTTCTTGCTTTCGCCATCTTGATTTTTTGAACTTGATACAGTACTTCCAATTCTTAAACTCTCCATCTCTTATCTCTATCGGATACTGCTATCAACTGTTGCACTTTTCCCAATTGTTTCGATGGAATATATATCTGGATCTTTTCAAATGTACATTTCACCAAAACTGAGTTTACATTGTCTTCTTTATGGCCAACTAAAGCAGAAAAGTGTACTTTTGAGTGAACAATTCTATATCGGCTCCTATTTATGTTATTGGTTATATTTTATTTCCTACTAGATTAAAATTGGACTTACTGCAGATTGTGCTAATTGGTGGAGTTTTGAACAAAGGATGCTAGTTTTATGAACTTATTCTCTCAAAAAATTGACCAATCCCATCCTCACCATTTATTTTGATTTTCAAGTATCAATTAGACAACTATGATATTAAAAACAATCAAGGTAGGTTGTTTTTGAATTGTTTATCGAAAGCCAAAGCATGAAATAGTGTCTGGGAAGTGGTAACTAGGTTCTACGTAGGCATTTTTGAGTAAGTACTTTGATATGATATGAAACTCAAAATATTTGTTCTTGACATTTTATCCTTATGTAACCCCCTTGATAGAGTGGTGCGTTAGTCTAGTTGATTGTGTTTAAGTTGCTTTAGCAACAAAATCAACTTACTTGCCTAGAATGATGTCATTTGATGCCAATGGAGAGAAATTCGGAGAGATAGCACTCCCTGCAGAAATTATTCAGTCATCCCATTGGATCACACTACCTCTTGCTGTTGTAGATGACTTGCAAGTGGAACATCTTGAATTGTACAAGGAAAATATTGCTTTGATTGTTTGGGTGAGCTATGCATTCTTTGGGTGATGAGATAGTTTGGTCTGCATGAATCATAATCATAGAGTAAGCATCTTTTTTTGTGCAATTGGAAAATGTTCTAGACTTTTTCTGTTTGCACTAGGCTTGGTGTACTTTTGGTTCAAAGACCAGGTCCCTGCTTAGGTTGGCGAGAAAAATTTAAATTTATTAGTCCCTCATGTATTTTCCTGACTAATTGGGCTGATCATAACACAAATGAAAGGAGAATTTGCAAAAAATTGGATAATTATTCTGTGTATGAACTTACTGGATCCTGAAACTCTACATGAGAAGGATCTTGGTATTCTAGCTTTTCCAGCTTTGCCTGCTACTTTTTGCGGAGAGGATTGCGTTACTTGATGTAGAAAATATGCTATTGGATAAGAAGTGTCATTATTTGCAACTCAAGCTGTGATTGAGGAATACTGAATGCTCCTTTTCTTTTGCAGAAGGCATGAAAGTGATGGTCTAATGTGGAAGGGAAAAATTATCCATGGCTTAATATGAGATTTAAGAATTGTGATCTTGCATGCCAACGTGCTACTTATATAAATTTGTTTTAAAAATGGTCTTAATCTAGATTAAAATTCATTTTTATACAAGTATGAATAATTTTAATTTAGATTTAAATACTTTCTACTTGAAGGATCACCAAACTCAACATTTTGTTTATGCTTGTTTATGTACTATTATTTTCTTTTGAACTTACTAAAATCATGAAAATTTTTGAGAAAATTGGTCAAATTTCTTTAGATATCTTTTAACCAATTTTTTTCGTTTTTAGAAATTTATTTGTTATTTTTAATAAATATAAAATTAATTATAACACTATCATGGTTCTACTTTGGTTAAAAGCTCAATTTGGCCCTAAAACCTTTTTTTTTTTTTTTCTTTTTTATCTCTCTCTCTCTCTCTCTCTCTCTCTCTCTCTCTCTCTCTCTCTCTCTCTCTCTCTCTCTCTCTCTCTCTCTCTCTTTCTAAACAGTTAGGTTTTTTAACCATTGGTTGCAATTTTGCATAAAAACAGATGAGAAATGCTACGTCCACAACATTTCTCACAACATTTTCACAACAAATCCTAATTGGCAAGTTGTTATTTGCTATTACTAGTGGGTAAGAAAGTAATTTCAGTGTTAGATTTAAATTTAAAACCTATAACAACCTGCCAACTAGGATTTGTTGTGAAAATGTTGTGAGAAATGTTGTGAACGTAGCAGTTCTCAAAACAGATTTAGCAAACATTTTACCTTGGGTGTATGCAGTTGCCTTGGGGAATAGGAAAATTATTTAATTTCAATGGAGTTCATGAATTTTTGTAGACAATAAATCATCGAAATATTTCAAGAATCAAAGACACCTCAATAAGATGCTTACATGGTATACTTCTTATATGGAATAGACCTGCTGTGTTGTTAAACATAACTCTGGTGCTTCTAATCGAGTTGCTAATTCTCTATTTCGTAGGACTACTTTACTAGTTACCGTAAGTAATGAAGTTGTTGGCATTAAATGTTTGAAGAAATTAAATGAAGCTAACAAATCTGGTATGCTTCTAATCAAGTTACTAATGGCAACTAGTGGTGTTGAAGATCGAGTTTGGATTGGGTTTACTAGGATGAAGACTGAAACAACCAAATGGGATGAATAAAGAATTTTGAAGGTTACAAAAAAAATATCTGATTATGCACATAAGGCATGTGATAAGGCTAGGGATACTATATAATTATCCTCTATGTTTATAGGTCATCTTGTTCTTGTTATTTTACTTTTTATATTTTAGACATTAATAGTTGGGGGCCTTGGGGCTAAGGTATTTGAACTTGAATGTCTCAATTAAGAACTCCAAATGTCGTTCGAACTATAAAACTCTAGACATCTTGCTATGGATTTCAAGATTTAAAAAAAAAAAAAAATGCAAGCTCTAGCTCTATAATTGGCACAATTGTGAAATTTTTGCTAATAAGATATGTAATTTTTTGAGAGTATCTTGCTTTGACAGAAGACTGAAAGGCAAAGCTTGGTATAATTGTCTTTTCTTGGATTTACAAATTACTTAGCTCTTTTAAGGGGAATCTCTGCCCACGAATATATCTAGGTGTAGATTGAAGATGACCCCAAGTTCTTTAATTTCACTCAAACTCTGTTTAGCCATACAATATAATTGCCGTTTTAATTTTTTACTCCTTGAAAAAAGGGATTGATGCCCATTTCCAAATCAGAATCTTGCCAAAAAATCCTTCTTTGTAAACTAATCTCTGATATGAGCAAATTGCAATCATAGTAGAAGTTTGTTCTTACCATGAATCTTTTTTTTTTTTTTACGAGTATAATAAGGAGTCGTCTTTAAAGTTACAAAAATCTTAAATTCCTTTGCAAATCAAACACTTTCAGAGCACAACTCTTTATAAAGATCTTAAAATCCTTACTATACCCTCTCTTTTCTTCTCTTCTGCTTGAAAAATGTTCCAAAAAAGAGAACCTCCGATCCTCCATGGGCCTACAGGATGACTGTGAAGACCCTCACAAAGGAAACTCCTTTTAAACTAGCCTATGGAAGTGAAGCAGTCATGCTTGTAGAAATACACATAGCTAACCACAGGGTGATGAAGTACAAGGACGAGGAAAATGAAGAACAACTTCATCTCAATCTTGATTTGATAGACGAGGTGAGGATGATGCAGAACAAAGAGAGGGTATAGTGAATTCATAAACAAGAATTGAGAATACCTTTATTCTTCATCCTAATTCCATATGATGCCTAAGATGTTTGGTCTCTCAATTAGTTCTTATGTAGTTTTTGTTCAAAAAGAGATATCTAAGAGAAAACTGTTTCATCTTTTTTTAATTGTACGTATATTTTAAATAAACAACTGATTATCTAAATGAGTTAGTCATTTGAGCCAACCTAATTGGGCTTTAGTGTGTGGCTTGGGTGGGACCAAATGGACAAATAAGACTCTAGCTTCAATGTGCTTCGGGCTTCCATCAACTGTTGACAAGTCCAAAGTTACCATTAATTATATAACAAGTATCACTTTGAAAATATAATTGCACTTTAAGCCTTATTAATAAATTATATCTCAAAACTCTAATATAATATCATTTGACCCCTCCATGAAACATCCATAGTAAACAAAGTCATAATAAATTGTCACTTTGTAAATCACTATTTTATTCATTGAGTCCCTGGTTTAATATTTTAGTTATTCATATATTTTATGAAATCTAATTTCATTAAATATAAACTTTAGTAACTCTTTACTAAAGTAGTTGAACCTGGCACCTTGAATAACCAGTTCCCTTTAAATTTATCTCAAGAGGATATTTCATGTCCTTATAAAAAGAGAATATGTGTTCCCTCAACACTATGTGCGGTTACTCAACATACTAAGATTTTGACCATTAGATTAGATCTCACTCTTGATATATCAAAGTAACCTACATTTCATGATCGGGTTCACAATTCTCTTAGGATTGACTATCTATGAAAATAGAAGTTGTGAGATTTATTATTTAGGTGACATTGTTAATTGAATAATTAATCTCATAGCAATCCACTTCGACGTGTCTTACACACTTAAGACACACCAACACATCAACTAGAAAGCTCTACTTTCATGATCAAGACAAATCATCGTAGTTGACATATTATAGTCTTCGCAGTTGAAACGCTCAATTTCATTATCGATTACGAACTACATTTTTGAGTTTATAAAGAATTTGTGATTTATATTTTCTGTAACTAAATCACATAAGTCACTACAATGCATCTCTAAGACTATATGATAATATCCAATTAGTTCATATACAAATAGTCTCATATAAATAAGCAATTTAATTATAACATACTAATAAATTAGATTTTAGCATTGTTATTAAATCAATTTCGTTCCAGCCGGAATGGCCGGAATATTTCGTACCGGGATGCAATCCGAAACGGTAATACCACCTGTTCCACCTCAGGCCCAATTCTGGCCAGTTTCGGGTCATTCCGGCCGATTCTGATCAATTTTGGCTGAAATGTAAATTTCGGCCGGTAGCAGTATTTAGCAACAAAAAAAAAAAAAAAAAAAAAAAAAAAGAAAACTTAAACTAACAAATCCATTAGCACAACATGTTTCCATCTAGCACTAATTGCCTGAAGAAGTTCAAATCAGATCTGCTACGAAACTACCAAATGTTTTGAAAAAAAAAAAAGGAAGAAGAAGAGAACAGAAATTTAGAGCAGTTGTGGAGGAAGCTCAAATTTTAGCTGCGTTTGAAACTTCTTCAGTCTTGCACTTAAACTTTAGGTCTGGGTCTCTGCAACTTTCCAAAAAGTACGTCTGTAAGTGTAACTGGTGGGAATATGAAATGAAGGAGAAAGTGTTGAGGAGAAAGTGTAAGTCATTGCCCGTGGGTGATGGTGTGAGATTAGGTGAAAAGGTGAAATGGGGGCTTCCTAGAAGCTTCCTAGTTTATAAATATTAACACGTATATTTACAAAAATACTCTAATTTGAATTTTAAAATAATCAATCTAATTATATTATTATTATAGTAATATTTCTTTTAAAACACTATGTTAAATTCATTAAATGATGATATTACATTTATAAAATTTGGCTTAAAAATAGTAACGAGTAATAATATTTTTTTTATTAACTACTTATATATATATATATATATAGTGGTAATTTTAAAACGATCTAAATCGGTATGCCAAAATAGACTGGTACCGAAATATTTTATTTTAATAAAAAAATTGAAACGGATACAAAATGGTACTTATAACGTTAGATTTTAGAAAAATACTACGTCCACAACATTTCTCACAACATTCTCACAACAAATCCTAGTTGGCAAGTTGTTATTTGCTATTACTAGTTGGTAAGAAAGTAATTTCAATATTAGATTTAAATTTAAAACCTGTAACAATCTGCCAACTAGAATTTATTGTGAAAATGTTGTGGACGTAACATTTCTCTAGATTTTAGGATGCAAATCTCCGCACCGCCCGTGGTTAAAAATGATCCGTACTAAATGAACCGAATAAACAAGGTAGAATGAAGTCTAGCGAACGCTGTGACGCGCTATATAATAATGTAGTGACGAACTACCCTTCAAAAAAAAAAAAAAAAAGGTGTGACGCACTATATAATAAAATAATGTAAATCGTAGCCGTCAAAATTGAAAAAGAAGGACGCTCTCTATAAAGTAATACCTGGAACTCAGGCACTTCGGTTTCGTTTGGATAGCGGAACGCGTCCGCGTTCCGTGTTTCCTCTTGTTTTTTTTTTTTTTTCCGCCCTTAAAGCGCGTTTCAGCCCACTTTTGGTACTGTGTAGGTACTGTGCGGCTACTGTTTATGAACAGTAGCTGCAACTTTTGACTTTTCTATCTCTTTTTTACTGTTTACGGACCCACAAAATATCACTTCTCAGCAACTTTTTCATTAAAAATAGGTCTCATTATACTATTTACACATTTAAAAATTATTCTGCTACAGTATTTTTCAGTTTTCAGTTTTCGTTACAGTACCTTTCATTCTCTCTCTCTCTATCTCATCTCTTTCTTTCAAGCTGAACTCTCTCTCTTTATTTTCGAAGCTTTTTCGAAATTATTTTTTTTCTTTGCTTGCAACAATCCTTGCATCTCTTTCTCTTCAAACTGAAACTTCTCTCTCTATTTTCAAAGCTTCTGATATTTTTTGCTCGCAACAATCCTAGCATCTCTTTCTTTCAAGCTGAAACTTTTTTTAGCCTCTCTTTTGGTCAAGCCGAACTCTCTCTCTCTCTCTCTCTCTCTATTTTCGAAAGAAAATTTTTCGCTCGCAACAATCCTAGCATCTCTTTCTTTCCGATCTGAAACTTCGCTCTCTATTCTCTCTAGCTCTCTCTCTCTCTCTTCGAGGCTCTTGATATTTTTTGATCGCAACAATCCTAGCATCTCTTTCTTTCAAACTGAAACTTCTCTCTCTATTTCCGAAGAATTTAGTATTTTTTTGCTCGAAACAATGGCCTCTAAAGAAGTTGTCCCTGCTATTGGAATCGATCTCGGCACGAACTACTCGAGAGTGGCTGTGTGGGAAAAGGGCGATGTGAATATCATATCGACGATTCCGTCTTATGTCGCTTTCACTGATAAGGAGCGTTTGATGGGTTATGCGGCCAAGGAACAGGTTGACAAGAACCCCAAAAACACTGTCTACAGTAAAGTTTCTAATACACCCTTTTTTTCACCATTTATTTATTAGAAAACGATGACGGTCTTTTTGATGTAGTGACATTTGATTTGGAGAGGGTTGTCATGTGAAAGAAAGTGTGATTTTATAATGGTTATGTAGGATTTATGCTATGGTTCTTTTTTTTTTTTTTCTTTTTTTTTTTTTTTTTTTTTTGCTTCATGTGTATTTTTTGCTTTCTTATTAGATGAAAGGAGATTTATTTCTATTAGTCAGTACTATGTAGAAGTTATGTAAGAGCATTCTTACCAAGGACAGTAAAAGATTAGCATTTACTATTTCAAAACTTAATTTTATAACATATAATATACCACTTTATAACATCCTTTTCATCAAAACTTTTATTTTTTTTATCACTTCAATTAAATATTTTTTCTTTATCATTTTTTATTTTTTATTTTTATATTTTTCCAGTCTCTTTCTCTTACTCTCTCTCCTTTGTCTCTCTTTCACAACCCAGCGCCGCCGCCACCATGTCCACCTACTCATTTCACAACCACCACATCTGCCCACAATCACCGCAACTACAAACAACAGCAAAAGAAAAAAAAAAAAAAAAAAAAAAAAAAGCAAAAAAAAACCTCCACATCCAAAGCCACAAAATCATAACAAAGACCCAAAACAACCCCGATCAACCTATACTCATCTCTGAACCACCCCGATCAACCCACACCCAGCACCCAAAGCCACCATGATCAACCCACGAACCCAGCTATCGAAATCAAGAACCCACCAAAATCAATCAAAACCACTAATATTAAAACTCACTGATGTCAAATCGCAAAACCCACTCACTGAACCACCACAGAGACCCACCATGAACCAACGTAGAGATCCACGATCCACGAAAAACCACTGCAGCCCAACCACACCCAGCATCGCATCCCGGCCACACCCAAGACCCACGAACTTGAGATGCAGAGAGAAAGGAAAACAAAGAGGCAAAGAGAAAATGAAAGAAAGAGTGGATGGAAAGCACGAGATTGGCGGCGGCATGTGAT